>CP139760.1:13152500-13722500 GCA_034370585.1 Fragaria x ananassa
TATTTTTATAGTTAGATTTTTCATTTCCCCTTTTATTACAGGTTACAACATGGCCGACAGGAGCTGGATGCAGTTACATAGAGGGCATCCGCGATACATGAGAGGAATTTTTGAATTTATCGAGTTTGTCCGTGGCAAGACTTCTCCTGGACAACTTTTCCACATTTGTCCATGCGGAAAATGTCGCAACAGATCTGCCAATTCTGTAACTTTTGAGGACATGTATGTTCACCTGTCACAATACGGTATTTGTCCCAGTTATACCACTTGGACATGGCACGGCGAAGCAAGTGAACATGTGCCCACACTTGTAGATATTCAAGCACAACGTAACCAGGGCGAGTCTTCCTCTAGTGCCAATTTCGGGGACCCTGGTGTGATGAATTTCTTAAACGATGCATTTCCGTCCGCCTCAGCATACGATGGAAGTGTTCCACAGGACAACAACAATACAACCTTCCCTGATGTCTCCCAGGTCGGCAGTAGTGGCTATGATAGTTACAACAAGCTTATGCAGCAAGCACAGACACCACTGTACCCCGGAAGTGAGCATACTGTATTGGAAACTGTCATGAAGCAGATGAGTATCAAAAAGAAGAGGAACAAGACCGTTGCTTGTTTTAACGATGACATTGCACTTCTGAAGGAGTTGCTTCCTGCTGACAACAACTGTCCAGAAAATTATGACAAGGTCAAAAGCATCTTGAGTGAGTTCGGTCTTGAGTACATCAAGATAGATGCATGCGTCAATAACTGCATCCTATACTACAAAGGTTATAAGGACGCATTTGAGTGCCCACACTGCTATGAGCCGAGGTATGAACCACACGCTCGTTCTAGACAGACAAACCCCATTCCTAGGAAGGTTCTTCGCTATTTCCCATTGGGTCCTCGTCTACAACGTCTCTACATGTCTTCACATACGGCCAAGCATATGAGATGGCACCACGAAAGGCACCAGCAAGAGCCGGATAGGCCTAGAGTAGATCCGGATAATCTCACACACCCCGCAGACGGGGAGGCTTGGAATCACTTTGACCGTTCATTTCCTGATTTTGCCTCTGAATGTCGAAATGTCAGACTTGGACTAGCAACAGACGGATTCAATCCTACTGGAGACATGAATAACTCTTACAGTATATGGCCTGTGATAGCATTTCCGCTCAACTTGCCTCCAAACATGTGCATGAGGACGGAGTATAATTTTCTTACTATGTTAGTTCCGGGCAAGTATTCTCCAGGAAAGTGCTTGGACGTGTACATGAGGCCATTAATCGACGAGCTCCTACAATTATATGAAAATGGAATCCATACTTTTGACAGGTATAGTCAGACTTACTTCTTCATGAGAGTAGCGGTTCTTTTTACCGTCAATGATTTTCCTGCTTACGGGATGATGTCTGGTCAAACTACCCATGGATACAAGGCGTGCCCTGTATGTATAGACGAGGTCAATTCCAGTCATCATGCCCACAGAATTGTTTACTTAGGATCCCGTAGATGGCTTCCACCGGATCACCCGTGGCGGTACGATGCACAACACATATCTTAATGATGAACACACGGGAGGGGAATCTTCAAGAGGTGGAAATCAATTCCATTTATCAGTTGTTTCCGACGAAGTACAACCGTATGGCAGGCTAGGTAGGGAATACAGATTGAGTCGCGAAGAATTGAAGGAGGCTCATTGGTGCGTCCTTCAACATTGCGATGAATTGGAGGATTATCTGGAGAAACATTTGAGCAGGCAAAATGGGAATGAAGCCATTCACAAGAGAGATTTTCCTGACTACTTCCCGATTTGGGTACGTTATTCTTAAGTTACTTATAAATTTAATGTATTTCTCATCATTTTGTTTGACTAAATTGCGTTATTTTGCAGATGATGCATATTCAACAGAACCAACGTGAATTTTACGACCCCGAGCTGCACTGTTTGGCTGGCGGACCGCTAAAGCACAGAGCACATGCGGGATGTTTTGTTAACGGGGTTAAGTTTGTGACATCAGAACGAGATGATGGTCGCATCACTCAAAACAATGGAGTTATGGTTGAGGGCAAGTCTCACAACTACTACGGGGTGCTTATCAGCGTTATCGAACTAATCTACGGGAACCGTATGCCGGTTGTGTTGTTTAAGTGCAAATGGTTCAATACTGACCCAAATGTTTGCAGGAGTACGGTTATAGACCATGGTTTGTTATCAGTGAACACAAACACTTCATGGTATGAGAATGAGCCGTTTGTTATTGCCGCCATGGCACAACAAGTCTTTTATCTTGATGATCCGGCTATGGGTGAGGGTTGGAAAGTGGTGCAGGTAATGTCACATAGGAATATATGGAGTGCAGCTACATTGGGAGTGGATGAGGGTACGGAACCGAGCTCTGTACCGAACGAACCATATCAAGAGGAAACTCCACCTGTAATTCCCAATGACGTGGACATTCGCGTCAACGACCAACACGTTCCGGCCATTACAGGTTACATTGAAGTTACTATGCCCGAACCCGAAGAAGATGACGAATACGAGGACGAAGAAGATGAGGATTCAGAGGAATTCGAGGAGGATGATGATCCCGAAGACCAAGATTATGAAGATGAGTATGATTAAATTAATTTGGGGATGTAACTTAACTTTCATTGGTTTATTATTATGAATTTGCATAACTTCGGAGATCGATGTATTAACAAGTACATTTTCATATATATTGATCGGAACACACTTTGCGTCAAATGTTCACGGCCTTTATTTTTTTTATTACTATTCTTGTTGCAGATTTTTATAGCCCCGTAAGAGTCTCGTCGATTGGAAACTATTCTCAGTTGAAGGTCCGGCCAGATTACGTGATTTGGAGGGTCGAATAGCCGTTTCCGTCCGTTTAGGGGTTTGACCGCGCCGATTGACCGGACGGATCGAGCCCTTATCTTTGTCAGATGGAGCTGAATTTTTTCCCACCTACGTAATTAGTTATGCTGGTCATATCTGACGGTAGGTTTTCAGTTCCTCTTCTCCGATCACCAAACTCACGTTATATGTACTAATGTTGTATAACTTTTTTATACAAGTGTTGAGTTTAAGTGTCGTTTTGAAGACAACGTATACGTAGAAGCCTCAAACGCAAAAAAGTTGTGAAATAAGATATGACCGGAACGGTGAAATACGTCAACCCGTGAAAAATGAAGATATTCCGGTAAAATTTCGGTGCCGGTTGTTCCGGTCAACGAAATTCTCTTATTTCTACCTAGTGGTAGCCCTATCCCGGGTATTTATTTTTTACCAAATTTTTATAGCCCCGTAAGAGTCTCGTCGATTGGAAACTATTCTCAGTTGAAGGTCCGGCCAGATTACGTGATTTGGAGGGTCGAATAGCCGTTTCCGTCCGTTTAGGGGTTTGACCGCGCCGATTGACCGGACGGATCGAGCCCTTATCTTTGTCAGATGGAGCTGAATTTTTTCCCACCTACGTAATTAGTTATGCTGGTCATATCTGACGGTAGGTTTTCAGTTCCTCTTCTCCGATCACCAAACTCACGTTATATGTACTAATGTTGTATAACTTTTTTATACAAGTGTTGAGTTTAAGTGTCGTTTTGAAGACAACGTATACGTAGAAGCCTCAAACGCAAAAAAGTCGTGAAATAAGATATGACCGGAACGGTGAAATACGTCAACCCGTGAAAAATGAAGATATTCCGGTAAAATTTCGGTGCCGGTTGTTCCGGTCAACGAAATTCTCTTATTTCTACCTAGTGGTAGCCCTATCCCGGGTATTTATTTTTTACCAAATTTTTATAGCCCCGTAAGAGTCTCATCGATTGGAAACTATTCTCAGTTGAAGGTCCGGCCAGATTACGTGATTTGGAGGGTCGAATAGCCGTTTCCGTCCGTTTAGGGGTTTGACCGCGCCGATTGACCGGACGGATCGAGCCCTTATCTTTGTCAGATGGAGCTGAATTTTTTCCCACCTACGTAATTAGTTATGCTGGTCATATCTGACGGTAGGTTTTCAGTTCCTCTTCTCCGATCACCAAACTCACGTTATATGTACTAATGTTGTATAACTTTTTTATACAAGTGTTGAGTTTAAGTGTCGTTTTGAAGACAACGTATACGTAGAAGCCTCAAACGCAAAAAAGTCGTGAAATAAGATATGACCGGAACGGTGAAATACGTCAACCCGTGAAAAATGAAGATATTCCGGTAAAATTTCGGTGCCGGTTGTTCCGGTCAACGAAATTCTCTTATTTCTACCTAGTGGTAGCCCTATCCCGGGTATTTATTTTTTACCAAATTTTTATAGCCCCGTAAGAGTCTCGTCGATTGGAAACTATTCTCAGTTGAAGGTCCGGCCAGATTACGTGATTTGGAGGGTCGAATAGCCGTTTCCGTCCGTTTAGGGGTTTGACCGCGCCGATTGACCGGACGGATCGAGCCCTTATCTTTGTCAGATGGAGCTGAATTTTTTCCCACCTACGTAATTAGTTATGCTGGTCATATCTGACGGTAGGTTTTCAGTTCCTCTTCTCCGATCACCAAACTCACGTTATATGTACTAATGTTGTATAACTTTTTTATACAAGTGTTGAGTTTAAGTGTCGTTTTGAAGACAACGTATACGTAGAAGCCTCAAACGCAAAAAAGTCGTGAAATAAGATATGACCGGAACGGTGAAATACGTCAACCCGTGAAAAATGAAGATATTCCGGTAAAATTTCGGTGCCGGTTGTTCCGGTCAACGAAATTCTCTTATTTCTACCTAGTGGTAGCCCTATCCCGGGTATTTATTTTTTACCAAATTTTTATAGCCCCGTAAGAGTCTCGTCGATTGGAAACTATTCTCAGTTGAAGGTCTGGTCAGATTACGTGATTTGGAAGGTCGAATAAAAATTTCGGTCCGTTTAGCAAATAAGAAAGAATTTCTTTTTTTCCTAGCCGACGGAATATTATTTTTCCGTCGACTTGGACTTTCTTAACCGACGAATTATTTATTTTCCGTCGACTAAGATGACGAAATTTTTGGCGGTTTATCATTGCGCTTTTTTTTTCCGCGAAAATTGAAATTTTCTTAGCCGACGAATTGCTTATTCCGTCGCCTAAGTTACTATAAAACCTGGTCGCCGTTTCTTCTCTCTGTTCTGTTCGATATTTCTCTCAAGTCTAAACCCGATCGCCTCCACTCCGCTGCCGACGAGCTCCGATCCTCCACCCGACCACCACCGTCAACGCCACCACGTCCGACCCCCCACCTCCACCCCAACCGACTAGGACACTCACCTCCTCCACCCAATCCGAGCATCCTCCACTCCGCTGCCGACGAGCTCCGATCCTCCACCCGACCACCACCGTCAACGCCACCACGTCCGACCCCCCACCTCCACCCCAACCGACTAGGACACTCACCTCCTCCACCCAATCCGAGCCTCCTCCACTCCGCTGCCGACGAGCTCCGATCCTCCACCCGACCACCACCGTCAACGCCACCAGGTTAGTCTCTTAAACTCTCCGATTTTCTTATTCAATGTTGTGAATTGTTTAGAAACTCCACCTGTAATTGATAAAGTTGGTTGCTGGTCATGAACCGTAGGTGAATTTTATTGATAATCAAACATTGTTATTGAATATAATTGGTTGCTGGTGTTGAATATAATTGTTAGGAGGCAAGTCAATGTCGTAATTCCAGCAAAGGATGCTGGTGTTGAATATAATTGTTAGGTTGCTGGTGTTGAATATAATTGTTGGACATTTGCTGGTGTTGAATATAATTGTTGGACATTTGCATTTCACTTGCCGTATTTCTTCTTAAGCCATTTACTGTGTGTTTGTGATTTGTGTTTAAATAGTACAAAATTGTGTTGGTGGCTTTGTGATCAATGTGCATTTAGCTGGTTATGTTTGTGTCATTATGCTGATGGAGTGATTTTGTTTTGTTTAAAGATGCCGATCATTGGGAAGAGGAAGCAACGTTCGGAGAGGGCTCAACAGATGATGGAGGCCTTATGTAACCAGGCTACTGCCGGCCAGCCCACACCTTTGCCGCCTGGAAGAGTACCACCAGGGGCTCCTCCTTTGCTCATCAGGCCGCCCTTTATACCATCCGATACGACTTCCACTATTGGGGCGACGACCGGAACCACTGAAGCGTCGTCCACATCGGCTTCCGAAACCAGCAGGCCCATTCCTAGTGCCCGCTGTAAAGCAAAGGCCCCCACTACAGGTAATGATATTTTTTAAATAAAAAAAATTATATTTTTTAAATAAAATAATAAAAAAATCGTTTATTTTTTAAATTTTCTTGGCATGATTAAAAGGCTTAATTTTCTTGTAGTAATCCATATTTATTTAAAATAATAAATGTTTTAAAATAAAAAAATTATTATTCTTTTACTTATATTAACTTGAATCTTTTTTGCAAATGATACCTAATATTTTGTTTTATTTATTGTAGGTCCCCCACCGAAAAAGAAACGGGGTTTTGTGTGTGGAAAGGCGACGGAGGCGTTATGCAAGAAGCTAGGGGGGAAGATACCGATAGAGTATTGCCCTCGTATGAAAGGGCCTAAGGTTCAAGGGGTCAACAGTCTTTTGGTCAAGGACATTGGGTCGGCCATACGTAGCCTGGTTGGAACGAGGGCTAGGACGTTCCACGACCTTGAGCAATCGGAACAGTGGAAGGTGTGGAACGCATTGTCGGTAAGTACATAAAAATTAATTTACTTAGTTTGGTTTATTTGAATAGTTTTCAATTAATACTTTTGTTGATGTATTAATTTATTTTTATTTCTTAGCCATGGTACATGTGGGACAACAATGACATTGTGACGGTGAGGTGGATCATGGACACGGCACAGGCTAGGTACAAGGAGTGGAAGTGGCAGTGTCACAATGTCTACCAGGAGCATGGACCAGAAGGGATGCCGACGGAGTTCTATGGGAGGGAGGATGAGTGGGCCTTTCTTTGCACGCATTTTGAGAGCGACGCGTTCAAGGTATGTGTATATTGCTTTTTTTTTTGGGTGATAATGTTGACCACTATATTTTGGAGTAATATATTATTAATTTTGTTACAATAATATATTTTTTCAAGCATTTTTAGAATAATATATTATTAAATTTGTTCTTATTAAAAAAATTAAAATTGTAAAACTTAACATTGCCGACGATTATGCATGATGATTTTGTGGGTTCGGTTATGCTATTTATTGCCATGTTTTAGGTTTATAGAATAAAATATTATTATTTATTTTTTTAATTTACCAAAAAATATAATTACTGATATTTTATTTATATCGCGTATTAGAAACTCTCGAACGCGAACAAGAAGAACCGTGGTAAGAAGACGATGCACCACCATAGCGGTTCTTCTCCTATTGTCTACATCATGGAGGATCTAAGGAACAAAGGTGAGCCCTTGCCGATCATCAAGGGATTCGAGGCGAGTTATGTGAGACCCGGTGACGAAGTGGCCACCCAGAAATATGTAAGTGTATTTCCTTTAATTATTTAATTAATTATGTCTCTTTGATTTGGATACTTAGTATTAATTAAGAAATATGTTGGTGTTGGTGTAATTGTTGTTGAATTATGTGGTTGGTGTATTCCTTGGTGTTTTGTTTATGCAGGAGAAGATGCTTGCGGAGGTCGAAAGCCGAAAGACAGACTTGAAGAAGATAAATCCGGAAGCTACAGAGGAGGAAATGATGGAGATCATTCAAACACAACAAATTGATGTGTTGGATGCTGTGTTGGACAAGCGCAAAGGGAAGGAGATACGAGGGATGGGACGAGCAGGTGAGCGAGACTTGAGCCAGTCCTCGTCCGGTTCGACCTTGCGGAGTCGTGCTCCTCCAAATCAAGACAGGGAAAGGATTGAACGCCTTGAACAAGAGGTCCGTGAGTATAAGGAGCGGACTGAGCGGGCTGAGGCCGAGTCTCTGTGGTACCGTAATCAGTACACTACTGTTAACTCACGGATGGACCAGATCTTCTCTCGCCTAGGTCTAGAACCTGAAGGTCCGGCTCCTCCTCCTCCGCCTTTTACGGCTCCTCCTCCTCCGCCTTTTACGGCTCCTCCTCATTCTTCTCCGGGTCCTCCTCCTCCTCAGTCATCTTCGATTCCTCCTACTCAGTCGTCTCCACCTCCTCTTCCTACTCAGTCGTCTTCGACATTTGTTGATGAAGATCAGTTTTTGAATTTTTATTAGTTTTAGTTTGTATGAACACAATTTTAATTATTAATGCATAATTTTTATATTATTAATGATTCGATCTATATATTTAGTTTTAATACAATTATTTCTAAAACAACCGAAACAAATATCTACTTTATCAGTAAAAAAATTAAAAAACCAAAACAAATAATAAATTGTGAAAAAACAATTCTGAAAAAAAATCTGACTCACCTTAGTCGACGGAAAATTAAAAACCCGTCGGTAAGGGTATAAACATTACCGACGGAAAATTTAATTTCCGTCGGCTAAGAATGAATAACGACCGACCGTTGACCTTCTTAGTCGACGACAAAGTATACTTTCCGTCGGTATAAGATTATCATTACCGACGGAAAATTTTATTTTCCGTCGGCTAAGAATAAACAGAAAGAGGACCGTATCGTCGGCTAGATCTTAACCGACGCTAATTTTCCGTCGTTTAAGAAACTGGAATCCTAGCCGACGGAATATTTCGTCTGTAAAGAAGGAAGCCTTTTGTCGTTTAGGTAAATGTTAATCGACGGAAATAGAGCCGACGGATTTTTTCCGTCGTTTAGGAAACAATAACTTAGTCGACGGAATAGGCGTCGACTAAGATCCGTCGATTAAGATATAACTTAGTCGACGGAAATTAAATTTTCCGTCGGCTATTGTCTTAGCAGACGACGGTTAGCCGACGGATCTTAGTCGACGACTATTCCGTCGACTAAGAACTTAGTCGACGGAATATGTTTCTTAACCGACGGAAATATTCCGTAGGCTAAGAATCGTAATCCACTAGTGCATAAACCCTCACCTTCTCCTATTGCTTATCCACCTCCACCCATCGCCATCACCACCGTCACGGTCATATGCAAAAACCGATTTCGTCGTCCTCTGTTAGATCGCAAGCTCTTCTTCTTTGATCTCCATGCCTAGTTTGTGGTTGAGAATAGCAGATCTCATGATTTTCTTCCTCTCTTTGATATCTTCGAACCCATATTCAATCTCAAATCTAAAATAAAGTAGATTGATTAAGGTATGTTCTTTGATCCCTTATCCAAATACTCAATTTACTAGTAGATCTTGAATAATTTTTAATTTTGTGGTACTTGGTTTCCAGTTATTAATTTGTGGTGGATATATACCTTTAGATGTGTTCAATTGTGAAAAGGTTGGAGCACTTGCAAATGGAGGTGAAACAGAGCTCTCCTTGATTTCAAAACAGAAAATTTTGGGAAAATTTTGCAGATGGAGGTAAGCAAAACAAAAGAATACAGATCTTAGTTTTATAGCAATGTTTTTGGGAAATCTACTATGGTTGTTTAAATGATGGTCTTCTTGGTTTGTTTGCAGCCAAGATTTATCATGTCTATAGCAGATTTATGATGATGGTCTTCTGATACAACTGATGGTGACTAAAGTAGTGTTTAGTTTACAATTTCAGATCTAATGTATAGGAAAAAAGAAGAATTAGTTGTAGAAATATTTGATAATTAATTTTCATAATGTAGAAATGTTTGATAATTAATTTGCGGATTTTTTTTTTTGAATGCTCCATCTGTTTCACACGGACATCAGTATGAGTTAAAGGTTGATTTTTCACCGTTTACTATGTGAATCTTGAACGTAATTCTCACAGAATATCATTTATAAATCAATTATGTTTGTGGATATGTGATGAGGCCCACGATAACTATTGACACATATTTTTTTATCTGTGTGTTGAGCATTAGCCCCCTGCAAACAACACAGATAGGCAATTCGTGAGTGTAGCGTGACTAATAGCTTTTTCACACAGATGTCTGTGTGAGATGTCTATATTTCACACTGATTTACATCTGTGTGAAGCTTCATTTTGCTAGTAGTGGTGGGATATTTTCTTTTACGGTTTTACGCGGGTTCTTTCATTTTTTTTCTTTCTTTCTAGTAAGATTGGGGGATTCTAATCGCACCTCCATTTTGTGCTGAGTATTCCTCCACTGTTACGGAGATTCTTCCCTCCACATAGTGAGGGTTCACTAAGGCGCGTCCATCTAGGTTTTGTTAAAAAAAAACAAACGAGCTCTCTGACACCCTTCCGATCACCCCCGACCTCTGCAAATCTTTCAACCTCCTCAAGTCCTACGCCTCCAAAGTCGCCATCTTTAACTTCCAGTGGCAAGACCTGACAAACACCTCTGCTCCATCGACAACTCCATCCATTTGATAGGAGCTGAAGTGAATGAGGCAGCGAAGCTTGCCTTGGAGTGGCTTCGCTGCCTTGGAGTGGAAGAGGAAGGCTAGAAAATAAGAGAGAGGGTAACGTTAACAGAAGAAAATCGTTTAATCAGACATAATTGTTGACTGTACATATGTGGTTCTTATGATGCCACGTCAGCTGGTGATTCTGCACTGTGTGGAGGGAAGAATTTTTGTAATTGCTATAGAGTAAACTATAGAATAAAGAGAGAATCATTATCTTATTCTAAGGCTGGCCATATGTCAGTCTGGGTCGGGTTTGGGCCAAAACCGATTTCGACCCGTCTTAACTGGTTTGGAGAAAAAACAACCGATAACCGCTTTTTAATGGACTGGGCCGAAAAAACTGGTTTAATCGAAACTCGGTTTAGGTCAGGTTAGTTTCTGTCATAACTTGGTCAAATTTTATTTTTTAAATTTTCAGGCCCAACTCAGAAGAATTGGATTCAAAACATGTTTTCATTTACATCATTTTCAGCAAATTTATCAAACAGTTCAACACTTCGTACTTTTACAGATCTGCATAACTTCCAAAAATTTGAAGAGAAGCTAATAAACACAAACTAATTTATCTATCATACTTAGAAACTTAAAAACATCACAAGTACCATAAGTTCAATAGATAAAATACCATAACCATTACAAATCCAAAATTTGGTTCAAATACCAAATGATAACCCATGTTCAAAGAAAAAATGAAACTTATAAATAATTAAATATAAATGAAACCAGCAGAATTGCAGAAATATTGCAGACCCTCTTATTCAATGGCCACCAAAATGCGATCAGCAACATCACTTATACTTTAGTCTTCACTCCTCACATGTAGAAATCGAGGAAGACCCTAGTCACAGTAAATAGAAACAAGTATTAGATTTGAATGTATAAATATTTAAAACTGAAATTATTCAACACTTCAAAACTAACTTACCAGCTTCAAACTTTTCTAATTCAGCATATAGAGCAAGCTCATTTTCTGTGGTCTCTTTGTACAGAGCAGCAAAACTGTTGTCTCTTAGACAATCACTGCAACAGACTAGGCATTCCACCATTCTGGGAGTTAAGCTTGCTATAAATGGATCAATCAGCCTTTTCTCAAGAGAAAATGCACTCTCTGATGCAACTGTTGATGCAGGAACAACAAACACATCTTTTGCAAGCCGCAATAAGATGGGGTACTTATGTGCATTTTTTTCCACCAACCCAAAATATCAAAGTTCTTCTTTCCAGGGTCTTCGGGTGCTTCCAATAGATACTTGTCAACCTCGGATTTTAACTCCACCATATGTTGTTCTTCTCTTAGCTTTATGAAGGCGTAAATATTTGCAGCATGAGTGTCTTCATTCTAATAAAGCATAATATTTATATTTTTATATATAAGTAAACGTGCCACACCGGCCACTTGAGCTCGGTTAATTTCCCTCCGTCGGTAGTCAATCCTTTGCCAGTCTCGATGACAGGGATTTTAGCGCAGCAATCCAGTAAGTTATTGTTATGCCGTGTTTAATTTTGATCCAAGGGCGCGTCTCTTTACACTGCCTGAAAGACCTGTGTTGATGCTTACTGAGGGTCTGATCTTCATGTGCAAGTTCCAAGCGTCGGTCTCTTAAGTTTATTACGTACTCTAAGAGGCCTAAGGTTGTTCCTACCATGAACCTTATCCAGCAATATTTCAAACCCATACTCGTCATGGCCTCACAAGTGGATGGCATTGTGGTCTCTCCGGCCAATAAGAAAAGAGGAGGATGTCTCAAAGGCAGCAAGAAAAAGGCCAAGAGTTGGTAAAGCTTCTGAAGAGGTTTTGAAAGAGGAAGCTAAATTTAAGATTGATGGTGAACAAGACGTAGATGCGCACTTCTGGGAAATGCCCATATGCTTAGGGAGGTCCAGAAGTTTCTTGAATAAATCAGGGATTGAGCCCGACAGGTTCCCAAAAAAGAAACCGTTTCAAGTAGATGAAGACAAGTATGCAAATCCTCTACTACTTTGAATTTGGTAGCTATTCCAACCCAGGCATTGAACAGTAAGTGGAAATGGAGCAACTCAAGGACCCTTACAAGCCCTATGTACCGAAATGATTCAAAGTGATGAAGCGCATCGATGTAGGCAGAAGCCGATATAGGAGATAGTGTTGTAACAGATAATCACCATCAATCTGACATTATAATTAATGATGAAATTACTCTAAAGACAGGTAGTGAGACTACGCCACCACCACTTGTGCCTTCTGTTCCGGAAGAGTGTAACAACAATGGGGACTCTAAAATCGAAAGCCAATACTGGTAACAATGCAGCAGCAAAGAGGCACTAGCCTCCATCATCAGCAAAGTCCCCTTTGAAGCTACAAGCTCCCCTGCCGACACTGTCCAGATCATGCTTTGAGGATGTACCATAAAATGAAGCTAAAAATGTTGCAATTCAAATCAAGTTTCAATCACGATCCTTCAGATTAGTAGCTACCTTTGGCAATGTACTACTTCTCAAAGAAAATGTGCATATTAAAGAAGCTCCAAAGAAAAAAGAAAAGAAAAAAGGAACACCTATTAGATCAAAGAACAAGAACCCGTAAATAGCAAAGACAAAGGCTGTTGACAATGTAGTGGAGTTTATCTTCGGCTCTCTTCCTTAACCTCCTAACCCATCTGACAAGGGCAAGGATATTTGATTTTTTTTCTTTCTAAATTTCTGAACGTTGAATAATTGTTGTGGTTTTGTTCCATATATATCAGGCTTACTTTTTTTCTTTCAATATTTCTTTCTTTTGTTAGAAATAAATGAACGAGAATATGTAATAAATAGTGTTAGCATACCAATTCCTTAGCTTTTTTTAATTAGGTAAACAACTTAAATATTATAACTTTATAAGTCAAACTCACAACCTCCCACTTACTAAGAAGAGACTATACCGCTAGACTAAATGATATTGGACTCAACTTATTCTAAAGTTGGCAAGAGAATGCATATATATATATGTGTCATTATAGCTTCAAATCAATAGAAAAAATATTAAAAAAATGTTAGTAGTGTCCATTTGTATTTGATAGTTTCATTAATACAAGTTTCAAGACAGCCGCACCAGCCATTTATTCTAAAAATATAAAAAATTATTATGAGTTTTCACTTTTTCATTATGATAATTTAGAAAATATAAAATGTATTTTTCATAATAAACTACCGAATACATTTTTGAAATTGAAATTACATTCACATTTGTTATTTTTAAAAATTAGTTTTTTAAATAACTTTTAAAAGCATTACCAAACATGTTCTTCGTATTTCTCTAACATTTACAGTTGTGTCTTCTTTCTTTTTCTTTTTAGAGAAACAGTTGTGTCTTGTTCTGTATCTTGGTGTATATGTAATTTGTTTCGTTTTCCTATGAGAGAAACACAACATAGCATATAGCTATGTTGCACGGACACGCCGATACGACGCCCGACACGGTAAAATAAGTGTTTGACACGCCACGTGGCGTATAGGAAAATGTTGACTTTTCTGACACGTTGACCGACACGCCACATCATCATTTATCAAATTTTTTAATTGAAAAAAAAGAGGGAAATGGAACCAAAACCTAAATAAAGCTACTGTCCATTTTTAAAGGCAAGTTACTGCCCAGTTTTGTCAACAATCTACTACAAATTTGATTTTCTTTAATATACGTTATGTTTTAAGTTAGAGATATGTTACTTCTAATATTGTTAATTATGCACTTCTATCATTTGACTCTCTTTAAAGTTATTTTTTATGGTTATGCAATAAATTTAATTTAGAACATTATTTTGGTAATGTAATGAATTTATTTTATATTTTAGTATATTTTTATTTATTAAAAATAATAAATATATAATTTTATTTGCCGTGTCCAAACCGTATCGGATATTCAGTTTTTGAGTTTTACCGTGTCGGCATGTCGCGTCATGTCCGTGTCAGTGCAACATATGTATATAGCATACCACCTTAGACTTATAAGAAAAGAGACTTCATCACAAATCCTATCTACAAGGTAGGCCTCTTATTATTGTTGTTCGTTTGTTAAACTAATTAACCTCAATAATTCCATACTCCCACGCTACCTGCTAAGGCACAAAACTAGAATGCTCTAATGAGAACGCGCGTGATTAGCTCTTGCTGCATACAACATCGATTAAGGTAGATTTTAAAATAATCTCTAGGACAAATGCAAGGTTCTGCAGAATGAGGCTATTAATGTTTGAACTAATTGGGTTTATAGTTTCAAACCCAATTCTGCAAATTTAGGCAAAACTCATGATATTTGGCTATTCTAGTTTCTAAATATCATGATGTTTGAAAGGCACGTAATAGTCCTAGCAAAACTGGGACAAATATGATTGTAGCTATTCTTTTGGACAATTGGCTCTTAAAACGAAGAAGCAGCTATACATGCTCACTTGGTTCTAATCTTTAGAGAAAATTTTACAAACGATGCCTCAACTAAGAGTCATTCATCATTATTGTTCGGGTCAGATTTTTAGGTCCTTCGAACAACCGTCTGGTACGAGCGTGCCAACACCTTGAGGAAGTGTGTCTATTTGATTTTGTCTGGTTCGCACGCTTCTCTTGACTTCTCTTCAAATAACTATGAGCAGAAACGCTCAGTTCTACTGCTAGGTTCTTCACAACGACCTAGGATGGCTCTTGAGGATTTACTTTAGTGATAAATATAATAACATAAAGGGATATTTGCTAAGGATTGCTCCTTAACAATGAGATGGACTTGTGCTCACAATGAGACTTTATGGACTGGGGGTGGACTTTTTGCTCGTGATAAGGCTGGTGAGTGAAGCGGGATTTGCTCGTGATGAGGCTTTAGTGGTGCTCCTTGGAGAGCTTTTTTTGTAGATTGGGTGCTCTTGGGGAGACGTTCTATTTATAGTGATGCAGAGTTTGTTTGAATTGTTGGAGGGTTTTTCTCATTCGCCTTAACCTCCTTATATAGGGAACTGAGCGGCTAGGGTTCGCGAATGACTTGCATACCAAGACGATCAAATCTTTAATTGAACTCAGAAAGATACTTTCCTAACCAAGCCTTTTGACGACATATCTTCAAGATATCCTGCAAATCTTCTGCCAGTAATTAACTAATATAACAAGAAAAGAAAATAAAGATATTTAGACCACTGGTATCGGTATGTGGGCTAACTTACTCATAAGATAACCAATATGAAATTGGGCCCAAGCATTGCCCCCCAGGCCTCGAGATCTAGGCCCGGTTTACCAAAAGTGATCGAAGAGGGCTAACCCTTCAACTCCCACGAAAGGTGCTTTGTAACCCCGAAAGGGTATATCCCTAAAAGATACTAAATGAAACCTCTTCTTACGAAGAGACACGGATGTGTCCTTCTGAATTAAAACGAAGCTTTTCAAAGAACCCTTTAAGTTCTTTATAAAACCTTAAACACTTCACTGTTCAAACATAGAAACCCAAAAATGGCTCCAACCGACTTGACCACTGAAATTGCTCAAGAATTCAAGGCAAAAATGCATGGCCTGAAACCTCATGATTCTGCAACCAAATCCAGTCTCAAACTTTTTACAGATGCTACAGCAGGCTTAGGGCCATGGATGGACCCAGTACCTCCTTGATTCACGAGGATTATTAACATGCATCCCGAATCACAATCTTGGCTTTTAGAAATTCTACAGCAAACTTCCGAAAATGGCAGATAAGCCATCAATATGTGAGAATAGGAGTGTGGCCTTATCCCTCCGCGTGCATGCTCTTGTGGTACCAGAATCGCAGAGCCCTGGATTTGGAAATGTGGCAGCAAGCTGGTATTGCAGACGCAATTGATTTAAGCTTCCAACTTTAGAGCACAAGGGTGAACATGGCTCTAATGATGGCAGCAGCTTGTTTCTGGGATACCTCCAGCAACACTTTCAATTTCAAATTCGGGCAAATGAGTATCTCTTTGCTAGACCTGTACGCGATCACAAGCCTTCCGGTCTCCGACAGGCCTTACCAAGAAATTGATTTTGAAGGAGAAGCAATGGCCTTTGAAGCTGATCCTAATCGCCGTAATTTCTATAAGTCTTATAAATTTTGGCTGATCATTATGTTTCTCAGAGCGGTAAGGCTAGTGGCATTGCATTTCTAGAACTGTGGCTCACTAAATTCATAGTCTGCACTAGTACTCAAAAGATAACTAATGCCTGAGTTCGTGCAGCTACCCTTCTGTTCAATGATCATAGACTAGGATTAACCCAAATGACCTTAGCTATGTTGTATCGGGCCCTTTACGATCTGTCCCTCCACACCTTCAACTATAGCACTATGTTAGGGCCTTTTTGGATACTGGACCTTTGGCTGCAAATTTATTTCGTTTAGTTCAGGCATCCCAAAATCAAAGATTTCCCAAATATCAAGTACTAGGAATGACATTCGCCGGAGTTAAAGCCCATGATCCTCTTAATTATTCAGACTGTTTCAAACATCTGTACACCTTGGATGCCTTTGCACTAGATGCTAGTGAACTGATGTTCAACTGAATGTATCTAGAAGCATTGGCGAACAAGTTTATAAGGTGCACAAAACCACATTGCTCGCCATCTCCACAGTGCACAAGTTTACTCATTCCCCTGAAGCCATGCATCTATTTGAGCAAGCCATCTCCATTGCTGATTTAAGATTTCGTGATGACGCTGGTTTTGAACTGTACGCACCAAACCACATTGCTCGCCAACTTGGTTTTCAGCAGGAGATACCCTTCCCTCTTTTTGAGAGTGTAAACATGTATACCTCTTGGCCCTTGAAAAGGAAAGGGAAGAAACAAATTGATGATCCTCGCTTTCAGCCTAACTTTACTCAGTTCAAGGTGAAGGTTAGAAGTATTAGCCTCATGTTCACTAGCAAGGAAGTCAGTCAAACTTACAATGCATGGTGGTCTATGATTTGTGGCGAACTCTGGACTATGGATCCTTTGCATCTTATCATAATCATTTTTGCTAATGGTCGGACCCTGCTGCCTCCACATGATCAAGCTCTTAAGGGTACTTCTACGAGTCATATACCGGTAGAGACACTAACAGCGAACTAGGAACCGGCTGAGGGTGATGAGGTAAAGATGATTTATTGAACAATCTAAAAAATCTTCCTGTCTGAAAAAACAATAACAGTTTTTTATCTGATTGTATAAGAAGAAGAGGACATTCCAGAACCTTGCCAACCTTCATCCATACAAACCCCTCAGAAAAGAAGAAGAGAGCAACCCCAGGATTCAGAGGATGAACCAGAAGTTTCATTGGTATGAATCTCTTAAGAAAAGATATAATACCTCATTTTGTGTTGCATTTAAGTATTTAACGACTTTTTGAACTCTACAGGTTCGTGGGCGAAGGAATGCAACTCCAACTGACGTCACTATTCTGGATCATGATCCTGAAGAAGACGACCACATAACCTTAAACGAGCTTCTTCACAACGTCCTACCAGTTTGCCATGCCACTCCTATAACTACCATGGATAATTCAAGGCACCGAATTCCTTTTGGTCCTATTGAAGAAACTGGTAGAAATTCTAGAGCTGAGGCTTCAAATGTTCCTGAGGAAGAGGACGTCATCCAATAGCAAAGTGAAACTGCTGGTGAAGAAGGAGGGTCATTGATATTGCTCGCGAACGCCTCTTCTCTCGGCTGCGATAATGTTCCCCTGGTTCCAACAACAACACATGTGTCTGCATCTAAGGAGATCACAACTACTCAAATTGAATCTAATGAGCTAAGGGCTACAACTGCTATGGATGAAATATATATATATATATAGGAGAAAATCTTGCCCCCCCCCCAAGCCATTGAGGTACGCTTCTTAAGATTCCATGCATAACTTCTATCCATGAATTGCAACACTAACTATTGAAATATATAGGAAATTGATCTAGAAATATCTGATGTTGATGCTACAGCAGAAGCAACATCTGTAAGAGAAGAAACCATTCCAATGATTAGTGAGCTTCCAAACACTACTTGTTCAGACCCTCATACTACATCATCACCCCAAACTTCTATAGAGGCGGCTCGGATGGATGCTCTTGAGATTCCTTCACTTGCTCCAGAGGTGGTTGTTGCCAGAGATCTACTGAGAAACTTGGAACAAATCGACCTAGCAGATGAAGAATGCATGGCTCAGATTTCAAAAGCCATAACAACCTTGCGGTCTTGCGCGAACGAATAAGAGATGAAGCACCTAGAAGACCTTGAGTTTCGCCTTGAGCAGATTCCTGATCTTCAAGAGATCTTGCACCAAAAGGAGTAAATCACCAGTGCATGCTTCCACAAACAGGCAATCTTGGAGGAAAAGTTTCACTCTTTTGCGTTCTCTTCTAAGCAGAAGTTATATAAATGATGTTTTTACTTAACCGACGAAATATTTCATCACCTAAGACAAAAGACGTCGGCAAAAATATTTGTTTTGCGTTGTGTCAGGCAATAATGGTATTTCTTAGGTGACGAAAAAAATAGTCGGCTAAGAAGACATATTCGCCGCCCAAGAATTACTTAGCCGACGACACAGCGTTCGTCGCCCTATACCTACTAAGCCGACGAAAAATGGTCCGTCGCCTAAGACATCCTTACCGATGGAAATGTGTCGTCACCTAGGAAGATCTTAGTCGACGTAGTGTGTCGAAAGTCAGTTTTTGTCGCCTAAGAGTTACTAATCCAACAAAAAATATATGTCGCCTATGATTTACTAAGTCGACGGAACTTAGACAACAAATGTTGTTTCGTTGCAGAGAAATATCTTAGTCGATGGACGTCGCCACAATTATTTTTCGTCGCCTAAATAGGTCTTAGGCGACGGTTGTGGTGTCATATACGACAGTTGTTTTTCCGTTGACGAAGATGATCTTAGGCGACAGAATTTTTTTTTCGGTCGCTTAAAACGAGATTTCCTATAGTGTAAGTCCAACCTCCATGGGCTCATCTCCAGTTCCCAGGTTGACTTTCTCTACTGGATCTTTAACTTGATGTGGAGTGTCATCTAATGTATCCGGAGCTGGTAAAATAACCTATTCTCCTTCAACACATCTTCAAGTACACATTCAATAGTTGCTAGCCGTTCATAAGATTCCCTTTCTTCCATATGTACAGCCAAACGCTGATGCAGAAACTCAAACCCCTGCAACTCTTCTCCTTTTAAGTGTGTTAACATTGATCATTGGCTGGGTTTGGCACCATGAGGCCAGGTCTAGATGTATTAAATTTGACCTAAGAGAGTCCCATTATGCTAACTCGGTGGATGTAACCCCATTTGGTTTTCCACTTTGGTTGATATCAACCACTGCTAAAGGATGTAAATCGTTGTTGTAGTAATCTACACTTATCTCATTTGTAGATACAAAGAATGGCTTAGGATCAGCCTTAACCAACTCCGCGCGTCCGATATTTTGATCCCACATAAGCAACTCTTGATGCATTGACAAAGATACATAAGCAACTCTGTGGATCCAATCTCTGCCCAGAATACAACTGTATGGAGCAGTACAATCAGTTACAAAGAAACCTTGTATGATATTCGAAGGGCCTACCTTCAGTCTAACCATCAAAATCCCCAGGGTTTTCGTAACTCCACCAGCAAAGTTCTTGAAAGTCATAGTTGTCTCAATCACAGATGATTTCGTTATTCGAAGCATGGTCATTGTTCTCACTGTCATGATACTCACTGCAACTCTAGCTTCTACCAAAATCTTGCTGACTTTCGCACCATCGATATCCGCTATGATATACAGAGGGTGAAGGTGTTCCATCATTGCAGGCAAAGGCCTTAAAAACATCATGTACCATTCTCTCATGGCTTCCGTGATCTCTGGAGGACCATTCGCTGACGAACCTGCTGTTTGATCTATTGTGACCTTCTTTAGCTCTGCCGCTACCTCATTCATCATCTCTTAGGTCTCAGTGACAGAACATACCACTCTTGAATTTGGCAAAGCATATTTGGAAGAAATGACATAAACCATGTTGCAATGCATTCGCACTTCTCCCTCATCTTCATCTATGGAAACGTCCTCATCCGTAGCCAGCTTTGGTTCATTCTCCGCCACTAGCATAACTGGTGTTGCATCAATTTCGGCGAAGGTCTGGACCATGGCTGTAACTAATGATGTGTATGTTGTGTTGTCATTTTTAGCCTTAGATATAGGCTCTTTCACTTGCTGATTTACAACAACCCCAGTACTAGGTTAAGTCAGCTTAGGCTGCCACTAGAGTCTTTTCTCCTGCACCCCTTATTTAGGTGTAGGATCTGACTTAATTCGTTTCGCTTCAAGCTCTGTAACAACTGCTTTGGTTCCCTAAGTAAAAGGTGCAAACTTGTCTACAGGTACCAGGCCTAATCTTTCCAGCACAGACTTCTGTTTTGGGGAACCTGGTGTACGAGACAGCCTCTTGAAAGCACTTTCTCTAAGAGGTGCGAGCGGTTCTACCCCTCGGTTTCTTTTTAATGGTGCATTTAACAATGAGCCTATCGACTGCCCTTTGTAACTGCTCTGGTATCTGACTCAGATCTTCTAGTTTAACCAAACCCTGCTCTAGAACTGCCAGCTTTCTCTTTTCTCTGCCATACCTCTTCTGCATATTCATGATCTTAGTATGGCTGATCTCGACAGTTTTACCCTTCTTCTTGATGTACCAGGTGTGATCCTTGATTATGTTTGTTGACGCTGGAGGGATATAGGGTTTCTTCAAGATATCCTTTTAAACCTCTGGTGTAGGTCCAATTGTTGATCTCCCTACTTTTGCATTTCTTTTGTACAGGTTGGATTCACTGAACCTGAATCGGACCTCTGATTGTTTTAATGGCTCAGTAGGGATAGCAGGCTGATAATGATCTGACGGTGAATGCATGTCTTTCTCTTCAACTGCCTTAACCGCTGTTTCAAATTCATTGTTGGAAACCGGGATCCCACATTAGACTTTGCACTTGGAGCATAATAACACTGTCGCTTCAAGAATAGCTTCCTGATTGCCCCCCATTGGATTCTCGCCGACATCGTTGTCTTTGCTCGATTCCTCTGTTGTTTTTCAGTCAGATTTCTTCTTCCAGAAAATGTCCACCATTGCTACATGAAAACTCACTTCTGGTGGTCCTTTCGTATAGCCTTCTTCAATGACCAAATGCCCTTCGTTAAGCCACTGTTGCACATGGTCTTTGAGCTACACACTCAGAAGTATCATGGCTCCGTGCATTATGAAATTTGCAATATGTTTTACCTGCCAATTGTTCTTCTGAAGGGTATGCCCCCAAGGGATGTTGAGTAGGTTTGCCTGAATTAACTCATCCAACAAAACATGAGCCAAGTTTGCATTATATGTGTAGAACTTATATTTGGATTTAGCTTTGTTTTTCGGTACCGGGACCACATCCACTATGGCCACTGTAGGGACAGGATTCTCATCCACCAATGACACAGTTTTCTCCTCAACCAAAGTCACGACCCATTCATTGATCCAGACCTGGATTTGATCCTTTAATTTAACACAGTCAGCGGTGTTATGATTCCACATATTGTGATATTTGCAGTACTTTTTCCCTTTCAGCTGTTCTGGTATTGGAAGTTGACCAAAGTCATGCTTTATCAGCTTCTGAGCCTTGTTCAGATCATAAGTGTACGACAGAAACTATGGCTTAGTAAACGTCGTTGCCGAGATCTTCACTGGACTCCTGGCGAGCCTCAAACTCTGTGACCTAGCAAGCTTCTTACTAACCAACTCCAAAGAAGCTACTTCCTCCTCGTTATCATAGTCCATATTGTACCGATGAGCAACTGCTGTAGGGTAATATAGATCCACATGCGAATAGATGGCTACCACAGTTCTATGTTGGTTGGGCCCATATCTTGGTTTCAAAGTTTCGGGAGTGTATGTACTGCTAGATGTGTTCTGCCTTTCATCCATGTCATTCAGAACTATCTGGTAGCTCCCAACCTTGTTCATTAAATCAGTCATGCTGGAAAACTGTCTGTCTTGATGTTTGAGCCTTTGTCTTGGCTCCAAACCCGTAATTGCGATGCGAATGACATCCTCCTCTGAGATAGGAGACCTGCACTTAGCATGCTGGACCTTGAACCTCTTGAGGAACTCAACTGGAGATTCTGTAGGTTGCTGGTACAATGAAGTTAAAGAAAAAAGGTCGACCTCTGGCTCGACTATACCGAAAGTCGTTCTAAACATTCGCTCCATAGTGGCCCAATCAGGAATGGACCCAGGTACTAATTTGGTGTACCATGTGAGAGCTGAACCTACCAAACATGAACCGAACACCCTCATTTTCAGCAAAGGATCATTCCTATAGTGACCGCATTCACTTTGGAACCTCGAAATATGTGTTGCAGCATCTTCAAACCCTTCCCCTAAAAATGGAGTAAAACGGATATTCTTGTAATTCAGTGGCCAATCAGCACCTACCACGTAGTCCCGAAAGGGGGTCTGGTAAGTAAGGTTTACCACAGGCTCCCTCAACTCAGTCCTGAACTCGGTTCTAAGTTGCTGCAGTGCACGGTCGTATATACCCTGGATATCTTATGGCCGTACTATACCATTCGCGGCTGTAGGCTGTGCAACAAAGTTCGCGAGCAAAGGCTGTGCTCCGTTTGGAACGACTGGCTCGTTAAATTTCTCGAGCTGGTTTCCACCATCTCCCTCGTTATTTGGTGGGACCACTTTGAGAACTATCCTCTCTATTGGTTTCATAGTAGGAACTTTAGCACCTGACGTTCCTTCTGGTTATGGGGTGGCAACACCATACTCGACGTCTTTCTTGCGCAAGTATTTTTCCACAAAGAACGTGTCCAACTTCTGAGTGGTTTCTACGACATGTGCAATTTGGTCAGCCTGATCGCCTGTTTTCTCCCACAACTTAGCGAAAGTGGAGTCCATATGACCTTGTAACACCTTTGCACTTACAGCGTTTACAGTCACGCTTGTGGTTATGCTCGTAGAAAACTTTTCGAATGCGTCTATGAACTGTTCCTGAGAAACAAACTTTTCAACTCCAGATCCTCTAGTCATCGTTTCTATATCAAAACGCTGGTTAACTAGCTCATTAGTCAACCCATTGCACCTCAAAAGATTGTGAGGTTTGCAATGCAAATGTTCCGGCAAGGAACACTTTGGATATTGCTTACTATAGATATCTTCAGTCACAATTTTGCCACTGATGTGTCCCGCTGACGGGCGTGCCAATGTTTGGCTAGTATTTTTGAGATGCTGGCGTGCCAACGCTTTAGGGTTCAGCGTAACCTTCTTGATCTTTCTTGATCTGCTGCTGCGCGCTCTTTCTTCTGACTTCTGCTCCAAGCAACTGCTGGGGCCTTTTACCAAACCTAAGATTTCTCTTAGGGTGCTTAAACAAAGAAAAGAAAATGGACTTGTGCAAATATCCCTAACCGAAAGATATTTTCCTAATCGAGCCTTCTAACAACATATCTTCAAGATATCTTCTGCTAGTAATTACCCAATGTAACAAGGACAGAAAATAAAGATATTTAGCACGCTGATATCGGTCTGTGGGCTAACTTACTCATAAGATAACCAATATGAAATTGGGCCCAAACAATTGTAGCATATCAATTTTGAAAACTATCATATTGCTCTCCTAACTTTAAAATTCAAACCACCTTTTGTACTTGCCGCCATAATGGTGTTAAATCTATATTTTCTTTAGGGATATTGTTGTCTCTCCACGTCTCAACTCCATTTAACTCGACGTTGAGAAAATTTTCTTAACCGCCTGTGCTCCCTCGACAACCATCATCCATCACTAAACCCTTCATCAATGTATTCACCACCCAACCCGAGTCTCTTCTCCTCAATTTTGTCAAATTTAACCACAAAATGTTGAATTATCTACATCAATTCAATCCGAAACTAAAATTCTCAATCCAATTAACCTCAAAACCCAATGCCCCTCCAACCCAATTCTAAATTTCTCAACTCCAGAACCAAAGGGTCATTGATGGGAATCAAATACCAATTGTAGACAGACCAGAGACAAATATAAAAAGATAAAGAAAGGGATATTAGGGTAAGAAATGCTTACTGCTGAGGATCCTAAGAGATATTAGGGTAAAAAATGCTTACTGCCGAGAATCCTTGCTTTGTAGTGCCCAAAAGGGTTTTATAAATTGCTCATACCTATAATAGCTAGGTCTATATTAATTGTTTGCTTTACTAGAAGCAAATCAAGCAATGATCATACCTGACATCCTCATATAGCTTCTTATTCTATAATCATCTTCACATCTTGATAAAGAATCTTCATCTTTTCTTATTGAAATTCTAAAAATTAATGTAAAAATTTACCCTTCTTGCATCATTGGTATTCTTAACAATCAATTAACAACTGCGTCAAATCCATCAATAGTTCATATTTCCTAGCTAGGATTCACTTGGTTAATGATAAAAGTATTATTGTGAAAGATGCGTCCAGGGTTTTTGAAGAGAGAGATAGAGGTGGGAGGCGCGAAAAGAGAGAGAGAGAGACGAAAAAAACAACAAAAAAGGAAAAAAGAAAAAGACCGAAATGCCCATGAGATAACTCTTATGACAGTAGATTACTAGATTTAATGGTGTTATCGGCTATGGTATGAAAATTGTGTTGAATTTAAATGTTGAGGTACCAATGTGATAGTTTATAGATATGATGTATTGAGATGATGAATGGCCTTTACTTGGGGTATCGTATGTAAAATTCTCTCTAATCTTTATAAGGGACTTTCTGACCTTTCGACATCTAATTAACCCGAGTTGATTAAGCTTCTTTCCTCAATTCTTATTATGATCGAGGTAAATGACCGATCATCCTATATTAAAGGCTTCGCAAGAAAAAGGAATGGAAAAAAAAGCTCCCTACTATTGACAACAAGCAGAAAAAGACTAACTATATATTGTTACGAACTTGTACTCTGATCTTTCAAATTCAAAATAATATTTGCAGTGCAATGCTAGCTCTATCTAATTGAAACCCTAGAAACGCCCGATCACCAATTGAATTTCCCCCTCACAATACAAACAATTAACTTATTAAGAATAATCTACCTATAAGCTGTAGTACGTCCTCACCTAGTATCAAATTCAAGATACCTAGCTAGCTGTAGCTGATTGAGTACATTACCGAACACAAAACACTATTATCCTTATCTAACTGATTAGGCAGGTTCTTGATTTGATCTGAAGCTGAGGCAGGTTCAGACCTAATATATTGAATTATTGACTGACAATGATGCGGGTTCGAATTCTCACAATGACTGAAGCATCAGGAGGCAACCAGCTGGCTAGTACGACGAGTTGACAAAAGCCGAAAAACACACAGAATTACTAATCGTGTGATAATGTAAATCAGAATATTGTGGTACAGTTTATATTTAAATTAATATTTTACTGGATAATTATTGTTTACGTAAATATTAGTTAAATTTATGATCCACGTCACACTGGCGAGTCCGAATAATATTGGGTTTAGAGGCGGGTTACCTCGCCTGCAATTTCACGCGAGCTGGATGTAGGGCTTGATTGCACGAAGACCTTCATATATGAGAATGACTGCAATTATCGGGTGAGCTGAGGAGTTCGCACATATCAAAACAGTGACATGAGTTGCATGCGAGCTGGACGCATGAGAAGATGTGGTGAGAATCTTTAGTTGTATATATTATGTGTTCAGGATGTGCACGTCTCTGATGCAATTGTCCATTCAATTAACAAGATGTATAT
Source organism: Fragaria x ananassa (assembly GCA_034370585.1). Lineage (NCBI taxonomy): Eukaryota > Viridiplantae > Streptophyta > Magnoliopsida > Rosales > Rosaceae > Fragaria > Fragaria x ananassa. The sequence goes on from CP139760.1 coordinate 13,178,660, forward strand.
ATATTATGTGTATACATATAGTTGTGCACATTAAAGAGGCATGCGTAATTAAGGAGTCTTCTCCTTGAGTTGTGCTCGGCTTCGCGTAGGAGAAGGACTTCACAAAGGATCAAGAAGAGGAGTTTGCATACAAAAAGGAGACTAGATGAGGCAAGCTTTTCATGGTTGTTTGATTGGATAAGAAAGCAATTATCTTTAATTGCATAAAGGGCTATATGTGTGTGGCTCGCTAAAAGGGGAGGAGTTTGCATGTATTAAGGTTTCTATTCCTTAATCACATGTATGCAAGTTTATGTGCATCCAGTAATATGAAGTCCTCAAGGTTCGCAAGTGTTTATGAGGTGTTCTAATACAACTTTTCTACATAGGTAGTTAGTTACTTGGCCGAAACATAATCATGTCAAGCAAGTGGTTAATGTTACCTAAGCTACATTTATCGTTGAAGACTCTGACAAGTCTTTGACATGCTTTGGGCCAATACATGTGGCCCTAAATAACTCTATATAAAAGAGTTCGTGAAGACTCTCAACACACTCAACAACTCAACAACAAAAAACAATACCTTCAACACAATTGAACCTCCAGACTCTCCCTGGAGCTTTGCTTTCGTTTCTCTGTACGCTCCCAAAAGCTTTGTCTTTTTCCTTCCTTCCCAGTTGAAGCTCTGCTCTATCTTACGTTGAGTATTGATATTATGACGCTCAGACGGACTACTGTAAGTCTTTGCCCAGTATGTAAGGCGAATCTGAAGAACTTTGCGGTGGAGTTGGTACTCTCTCCATCCTCAGTCACTTGATTAGAAGTAGAAGGCTAAGCGCACCCCGTTACTATTATCACTACATTCCGCGTCCGCGAGGTGGCACGCCCGCAACAACTAAAAGAGACTTTACACATACCCATACTTACTGGTGTGGCTAAAACACAATGATGGTTAGGTTCTACAAATTAATTACGAATAGGATTAGGGATAGATAACTGATTAACTGGTATACATATAGCTCCAGTCTTGTTAAACCATCGTTGCGATCCTGATATGGCAAACGCTGCAGCCTGCGTTTTCGATATGGCAAACGCAATTATGCAGTTCTGAAAATTATTGTAGTCATAATATTCTGTAAGACTAGATAATGGCGCATATTATTGGCCACAAAAATGGGTAAGATTGACCTTAAAGAAAATCCCCAACCCACCATGGCCAACTTGTAGATAGAGACTTGAGTGGTTACTTCATTTGACCTTGAAGAGAATTTCGAGCTCAAGTCAAGTTAAACGGAAGCAAGTCCAATCCCACTCAACTAATCATCAAATCGATCATTAGTAGAGATTTCATGGATCTGTAATATGTCAAGCTCAGACTTAAGTAGAAGCTTCTACTTCTATACATCAATGATTGCTGAGAAATAAAAGAGTGAAATTATTGATCTGTACTCACGCCAACAATCATGCGCTAGGAATCCTAGGATACAGTTTTACAAACTACGTCGAGTAAAAATTAAATTGATCGGATGCTCGTGTAGTCCAACAAAATCAAAATTTGCAGCAAATTAAAGGGTGAAATGTTCGTTGGATGCAATTAGCACTGGTATACAGATACTTGTGCCTAAAGATCGATGCAGTGGTTTCTGGAAAAGGTTGCAAACTTCTTCAAGACTTTGCATGCTTCTCTTTTCCATAATCCAACATAACCTAATCAATGATTATATGTTACTTATAATCCTAATCTCAGGCCTCAAAATATTTTGCTTCAGCTTTTGAGTCAGAAAACCACCCATGAGTCCATGACCCGTAGAGAAGCCGCGGCCGCTCGACGTTTGAAGAGGATGATTTCGTACATGTGGATACACATTATGACGATTCTTGCTGCAATTTGTCATTTTATACAAGTTTTAAATGATTAGAGATGGCCTTAACTATAGTTAAGCTCTCAAAGTATATACAAATAGTAGCATGCACTTATCAGTAGTGCTTCTGAATGGAACAAGCAGGGTCAATTGGAATCGAATGGTGGGCACAAATGAAAGAAACAACCCCAGATAATACATTTATAAATTCGCATGGATATGAATCTACATCATGCTCCCCTTAATTTAAAGTCGTGATTTTGTATCATGATGATTGTATATTATGGGTTTCTTGCGCACGGGGGCTCCTTTATTGGGTATTCAGGAAATTCTACTATATCGTTAAAGACATTATATATAGTTATTGACTTGCTTATGATTGCCTTGAAAGGTAATGTTTGGTAGATGTGGAAGGAGGAATGTAATCATTTGTGGTTTTGGTGCTCTCACTCGATCTCTAGCTTTTGCTCTCAAACCCTAATAAACTCATGGTTTGTCATTTGTGACACGGGGTCGAGTTAAGTTCGGAATGGATTTTACGCACCAAGATGTACTTACACCATTAATGTGCAAGTCCTCAAATTGCCGTATACGAAGATCGAATGAAGATTAGAGACCTTAAATTCCTTCATTTCATCTTTATTTTTGATCCAAACAAATTAAACGCTCATAATAAGAGTACATCTTATTCGACCTCAAGTTCTCACCTCTTGTGTTGGAAACACTTAAGACTATTTTTTTGGGTTTTAATTTTATTAACGATATTAAAATACATGCATGATAATGCAATGTAGATGATCAGATTAAAATATTACATATTAGTTACTCGGTTCATTTACATCTTGATAAGTTGACACGTAAAAGAATTTGCGTGATACACATGGGTTAGTTCGGGTTTAATTTGAAAGTCTACGCGGTAATGAGCACTTACAGAATATGAAATGACATGGTGACAGTGATTGATAAACAAAAAATTATAGATAGTGATGATCATATTTCTATTTTTTGTTTACTATACGCAATGTGCTTCAGACAATAACTCGTTAGATTTAGATTTATAAAACAACCTAGTTTAAGTGTTAACACTACATCAACATAAACAATTCTCATCGAGGGATCGATGCAAATGATGAAAGGAGGAAAGGCTAACCAAAATTATTGGTCACGCTTGAGTAAAGTACTCTATGAAATAATGAGTAGCTTTTGTAGGTTGATGAGTTTGAATATTCGTATAAATGAAAGACAAGAGCAAAAGGTTTTCCTCCAAGCCAAAAGTATGTGATGACTGATGAGGTCCTTTTATCTCGTCCTACTTATATATGCATATTTTTGGGTGCACCAGCATTTGAATTTGTTATTTTAAAGAACTTGGGCACTCACGAACACCAAACTCATCATTACCGATCAAATCATGAGAAAACAACAGGCTCTAGTACAACTCTCACGCTCTTCGATCTGCATATATACTTCAATTCTCTTTTAAGCTTAATTTGTTTGACAATTTGATTTGCATCTTTTTGACATTAAGTTTATGACAAGTTGGTACTCGAGATAATGTTGATTTTTATTCATAATGTATCATATGTCCTTTTGTGCTGAGTGCCAATATTTGGTTTTGGACATGGGATTTCTTGATTTTCCTAAACGACACACGAGCATGCATGTAACAAATGCCAAATTGCCAATATATATGCCATAATACTGTTCCCTGGTTTTTTTTGGTTCCTCTTCAAGAGTGATCGAGCATGCCATTAGTATAACATACTCACCTCTCTTCTGGAATCCAATGAAGTTTGTTGGTTGTGCCCTGCGCGGCCTTGCTATCTAGTTTGTGTTTACAATTAATCTGATCAATGTCTTTCAGCTGCCAGCCTACAAACAAGCACATATAACAAAGTAAGGAAACCTGATACTTATTAATGGTTATAGCGTAAAGATAACTATTCTAGCCTTTAAATTTAAAATAAGTCTAACCTGATACTTATTAATTATCTTCAATCGCTAAAATTATAGTGGTTAAAATTAACATAACCTGAAAATCGTTTAGAGGACATAGATTTTGGCGATATAAGCTATCAGTCCTCCACCTAGAGAAGAGAAAAATCCAGCATATTGGGCGCTCCACTAAAACGGGGTCCAAACAAAGTAAGTGCTTAATTACTAATTCAGAATAACTATGTATGTGTATATACATGCTTTTTTAAATAAGGACCTCTTTATCTTAGTTAAGGTACATATTTTCTTAATTTAATCCACTTTCTGATCATATTTTCACATCATAGCCGTACAGTATTTAGATATATATGACTTGATTATCTTTGCAAATTTTCAGCTAATTTGGCAATCGTTAAGATATCGAAAATGTATTAAATCAATGAACGAACAGAATCTGTTCATCATGAACCTTACGTTCTTATCACAGTTTTGAATTCTTTAACGATTATCAATTTGATTGAAAATTTGTGGAGATGATTTACTCATATATATCTAGATACTGAACGGTTAAGATGAGAAAATATGATTGAAAAATAGATCTAATAAGGAAATCCGTAACTTAACTAAGGTACAAATATCCTAATTTGAAAAAGATTATATATAATATATATATATATATATATATATTTTAAATAACTGTTTTAATTAAGCGCATAGATATATATATATATATATATATATATATATATATATATATATATATATATATATATATAGTCAATGCATTTCAACCAGCAATTTACGATGATATTGTCATATTGATATAACATGTACATATATACATCTTTTGCATATAACCAGTTAAAAAGGATAAAAAGAAATTTCAAGATACTTTTTCAGGATGATGGTTGTTTTTACTTACTGAACGATCCTCTCAACTTCCTTGTCAATATTTTATCGAGGTTACTGAAAAATTAACTTGAATTTTACTAGGAACCAAAGGCCATTTACTAAACTAAAAGAGTGAATCCTCAAAAACATATATATGGCCTACTGTGCCTTAGGTTGTCCCTTCACCATATATTTATGCAGGGATCACAACCGCGAAAAAGAAAATTCCCTTTGCCCACAGCTTTCGTGAAACCGACGATCCCATTCCAATTACCCACCCAAACAATTTTCAAAGGGAATAAGGACATAACCTAAACCCCATATTAAGAAATGCAAACCTCACTCAACTAATGGTGTTTAAGGGAATCGTACACTACTAAACCCCCCACTTCTTCCTACTTCGAGTTCGAGTTCGAGTTGACTACCATTAACATTACTTTAATACTTTTACTTATATTAAGTGATGTAGCTACCTTCCAGACCATCTCTAGCTATAGCTAGATATATACGAATACATTTCTTGAAACAGAGCCTTGCTTTCTTCGGAGGGGTCCAATGTATTAAAGACAAGTATTAGATTTTGAACCTCAAATTGAAAGATAAAAACTGACGAATTATGAGATTACAACAAGAATTTAGCAGTATAAAAGGTGTTAAATATATATTAATATATACATATGGGTTTGGTCACACACATATTCAAGTCGCTGTACAACACCCACTTAAACCCTAAAACCCTATGTCGTTCTCTCTCTCTCTCCCAAAGTACAGCCACGAAACCTAAAAAACTCCATTTTTCATCATATCTCTTTGTTTTCGATCATTCTCATGACCTCTTTGCACCTAAATTTTGATCTCTCACCCTCTTTGAAAGGATTGAAGAGCAAGTTTTCCATCACTCCATCGTCGCCTATTGGCAAAAACCCTAGCATAGCCAATATGCTAGCATCATCATCCTCTTTGGGTATTTGAAACCCTAGTCAAACATATGTTTCCTCCTTGGCCTTCGCTAACTCGAAGGTTATCGAACTCTCAGATTGTGTTTTTACTCCTCCTAAAAAGAAGAGAAGACGCCCTATGGATTCACGGAACATAATGGGTCAGAAGAAGATGCAAGAGGAAGAGAAGCCTCCCACCATCACCTATGAACCAGTTAAGATGGCATCGGTTGCAATTAAAGGTCAAAAGAAGAAGCAGGGACGTCCTAACGGCTCCAAATGCCCAAAAGAGATGTCAATCAGGAAGAGCCGACTCCTTCCTCAAAGCCCTAGCTTGAAGGGCAATGAGGTTTTTTGAAATCTTTTTTTTTTCTATTTCCTTTTCTGCATTTTCAGTATTGCTCTTGGTCCATGCTTTTTCATATGGGGGATTTTTTATTTTCTTGCTTTTAGTTTGTTAGAAACAATTGCCTATGATCTATGTGCTATTAGATTATAGGCTCATTCTGAGTCAAAATTTGTAATGAGGATACAACCCTCATACGAATCAGATGATCTTGTTTGTCCTCTGTACTAGGGGTGTTACTTCGAAACCGAAAACCGAAAAAAACCGCACCGAAAACCAAACCGTAACCGAAAAAACCGCACCGAAAATAAAAAAACCAAACCGAACCGGAGCTGTTCGGTTCGGTTTTCGGTTTCGGGTCAGTGAAAACCAAACTGAACCGTTTAAACCGAAGTCAACGATCAAACTGTAAAACGGGCATTGCATCAATTACTTGTCTATGTTGTTGCAGATTCATGGCTTCTCTAGACACGGTTCCCACCTTTGAGCTCATTTTCATTCAGTTTCCCAAGCAAATCATACAACAGTGATGTCGACTATTCCGAGTTGTCTGCTATGGATATCGATAAAGACGGAAAGAAAATGTTAAGAGTGCTGTGTGCAAATTTTTCACTCATTTCAGGAAATCCAACCAGAAACCATACACATAAGACAAAGAAGATGAGAAGCAGCAGAATTACCACCTCTATTACATGCAGTTGTTGGACTTCCTTTGTCCATTTGCTTTTGTTTCATTTGGCAATCCACAATATCTGCTCTTTTAAGTTGCCACAGATGGATACCAAAAAAGACCGAGAGGAAACCTATGATGTTTTAGTCAAGTTCTTCATTGATTTCAGGATGTCGGCTTTTGCAGAATCCAGCAAAACAAGATCTCTGTCAGCAGATTATCCCCCTTGCTGTTGTTGGACTTCTTTGGTGCATTCCATGTTGCTTCACTTGGCAATCGACAATGATAAGTCATTGAAAGGTTTCAGAAGCTGCTCTCTGATTGATTTGTTAGTCTCATCATCCCACGCCTAGAACAACTAGTTCCAACATAATCTTCGCAGTGTAGCCTTTGGATAATGTGATTCTTTGTGTTGTCTTGATATGGTTTGTTTCCGGTAAAGTTTCAGCTGCCAATTAATGTGGGAGTATTTTGACAATCTAATTAACATAGATTTTTGTTCTTGTTGTTCATTTCTGCGCCTCTATGAAATTAATCAATGTTATCAAATCACGCTGATGTTTTGTAAATGATTCTCAGTCACTGTGCCATAGAAAAAAGAAAGAAAACGGAGGCGGGTCAGGCGAAATTTCCGGTTTGCAATTTCATATCTTGAGGGAGTTTTTGCAGCTGAGATATAGTGTCATTCTGTCAGATGTTGATATTGTGTACTTATAAAACCCTATATAGAAGTATGCATTGTCGAATATGAATTCCAATATATTAAGAACTTTATATTAAAATTACCAAAAATATATATATATTTTTTTAAAAAAAAACCGAAAAAAACCGAACCGAACCGAACCGTTCGGTTTAGTTCGGTTTCCGGTTTGCAATTTCAAAAAAAAAAAACCGAACTGAACCAAACCGATTTTTTAGTTCGGTTTGGTTTCCGGTTTTATGTGAAAACCGAACGGAACAAAACCGATAACACCCCTACTCTGTACGCATGGTAACAGATCAATTCATATTGTACCCTCTACTTTATTACTAATGATAAAATCGTTTTTGATTTTAAAAAGGACACAAATTTTGACACTATTTTTTATACCTATTTTCATCCCTTAGATCTAAGTTGATCCAATGGATATCATTAAGAGTGTGTGTGTGTGTGATTAAGCAAGTGAAATGACATTAAAATTATTTCTAGATGAAACTATTTTATTTTATTTTTTAATAAAAACCAAAGAATAAAGTTTTACATCACGGTGGTGGTTCTTCAACGAAAGAAAAGAAGAAAAATCCAGATTCACATATATGGCAAAAAGGTATACGCACATGCTCATATTCATATAGCTAGGAAGCCATCAAATATGCACAATAATATGTAAACAACCTAACAAAGCCTAATCAATCTTCTTAATTGAATGGGCGATACAATGATTGCCAAAGGCCACATTTGCTTTACCACGTATATTTGTAAATGTGGGAACTTCTACTGTTTAGGGTCGAACACATCCCTTTTGGTATTGCAAGTGAGACATCGTCCCACAATTGCATGCAATTGTGGCTAGGGAATATATTATTGTTTTTTTCCTACCCAAACCTGACTAGGCTCTCATCTCTCTCCTATCTCTCACCGTCCCACAGTTGTATCTAATCTAATTCCTTTCCTATTCTTTTCTTATCTCTCTCCTTCACTTATGTTCGTCCGCCTCTCTCTCTCTCTCTCTCTCTCTCCTCTTTCTCTCTCTGTGTGCAAGACCAAAGCTCCGACCGCCTCCGACTTTCAACTTCGAGCCAACGACCACTGTCGACATCACTTTCGTTTGGTAATTGATCAAATTCTCGGTGCTTCTGTATCTTTTTGCTTCCTCAGTATTATATAACTTCCCAATTCTGGATTTAAGTAAAATTTGGTTCTTTTTCAGACTTGAAGAAGAAGATGAAGCTTTGAGATTTGGGGTCCAGACTCTTCACCGTCAACACCCACCCATTCTGGATTTGGGATCTTGTTCAGCCTCAGCTATAGTGAAGAAGCCCCAGCTCCTTCTCCACTAGTGATAGTGCTGCTAAATAGATCCAGGAATTGCTTACATCGGTGATTGTGATTTTTGGGTAATTCAAACCGCGTTTTTGGTTCAAGTATTCATCTTTTTCTATTGTGATTAAATTGGGTGAATTTTAATGTCGTATATTTAATTTTTTGAGATCAGATTCAACCCAGAAGAAGATGTTAGTACCTTGAAATAACTTGGTGCAAAGAACGGGAGCTAATCCTTGACCTGATTCTCTCCAGGTAAAGATGTCATTTTGTATTCATATTACGTGGTAATCGATTTCTATTGTTTGTTTTCTTGTCCGATTAAAAGGAATACTAACTCCTTGATGAACTCCTTGTAGGAATTGATATTATCTCTACGAATACTGGAATCTCCTTGAAGAACCATCAAGAACAAAGATAAATGGACTTAATTCAGAATTTCAGGCCCCCCCCCCCCTAATCAATTGAGGATGAATTTATAAAATGAGAATAATTGATAAATATTACCCAAAAAAATTGAGATTCATTTCTGATCTGTGAAATTCCACACAATATTATGTTTCAAACCTGGCCCATAAATGTCAGAATTCAATCAAAGTCACATTTCGATGTAAACGTGGGTTTTCTCTCATTGCCACACTTCTAGAGCGCACACACCGAAAAAATGTAGCTGCAGTGTGGCAATGGGTCTTCGCCACACACATGTGGGTATTCAGTCCAATTTTGCCGCACACTTTAATGTGGGTGTTGCTCACATTTGTAGTGGTGTTAATACCTTTGAAGACTTAACTCACCTGGGCAAATCTAATTCTTTGCTTGTAGAATATATAGAAAGCAATCAAATGCTATCATACTGAACTACCAATCATCCATATATAAACTCTTCTTTAGTCTTTTCTCTTTCTTTTCAAGAAGATGGCGGTCTTAGACTCTTGGGATTTATTTGAAGGGAAGCACGTACACCTCTTTGACAATAACCTGGAGTTCATCTGTTCTTCTGCACTCAATCTTGCAAAGATTTCACTTTGATTTTCTTTATGAGATTTTACTTTGATTTTCTTTATGAAATCTTTTAAATTTTGAAAATAATATTATTGTCATTCCACTTGCCTAATCACACCCACAATTAATAACAACTACTGAATCAACTTAGATTTAAGGGATGAAAATAGGTGTAAAAAATAATGTCAAAATATGTGTTCCTTGAATCAGACTCTCTCTCACACACACACATGTTAGAATACTAGATACATATGTCCAATCGGCCATATCCAGCAACACATAGGTCAGATATAAGCGCCATATTGTCCTAAAATACATACACCATGACCACGTTAGCAGCAACAGCTCTCGATAGCTACCAAGCTTCACATAAATGACTACTTACCACTACTATTTGTACTTACCTATCGTTACCTTATCAAACTAAATACATTACTGACTTAGGCATCAGAGTATCGTAGACCGCCAAGCCGCGGACTCTTCTCCTGACGCCATTTTGTATTTCCTTTGACAGAGTTAGGGTCTCATTCGTGGTTCTTGCCAAAAGCTACAGTCGGGTCCTTACCCGCCAGAGACAAAGAATAAGTAGCCTATAATGCACTGCACTAACATTGGCGTCATTTGTGGGAAGAATTTTGTCACATAAGTCATTTCATTTACATGTTGTCAATCATGTTAAGGAAAAATAGTTTTAGCAGCATTTTAAACAAAAATCGAAGTGCACCATGGACAAGAACTGAGAAGGGTCTAACAGTAACCTTGTAATCATTGGTTTAGGTAAGGCGGCTAGGAAAGTGAGGAATTTCATGATTGTAACATTGGATTATTTTAATATAAAGAATTTATCACAAAAAAGTGGAAACTGCAAAAAAAACCCTTCTGAATTGCAAGCGAAATACTAAAACAACACTTCATTCTATAAATTAGTAAAATTGTATATATAGTTAATGTAACAACTTATATCATCTTTGTTAGACTCTCTATTTTAGTTTTTTAGCTATTTTAGAAAACATGTTTAGTTTTTTGGGTATTTTAAGAGCTCTAGCAGACTAACCAAACTTTATGATTTTTAGCTATCTCGCTAGCTAAATATAGAGAGCGAGATGATGCTCTCTATAAATTAATGCATTCCTTTTAAGATATTTGATGTAATATATAAATACATATAAACTATTTAATCTTCATTTTATAGAATAATGTTAATTTAATACTAGCTAAAGTAGAAATCATTGATGTTTTAGCTAATTTGACTAAAATTTAAATAAAAAATGACTAGCATTGGTAAATATGCTCTTACAAAATTATCAACAATTTTTGTTACATTAATTAAATGAGAATAAGTAACTACTTTTTTCTAACTCAATGTTTCTTCCTTGTGTATTATGGCTTAACCCCAAGGTGATATGATCAACAAATGTGAAAATTACCTATCAAAAAAACTAATGTGAAAATTAAGGCACACACATGGTGTGTGTTTTCCTTCTAGTTATATTTAAAAATAACCGACCGATACTGGATGACGTGACTGAAAAAACATTTCAAAGAACTCTGATATAATTATGTCAATATAACATATCACTGAAAATTTAAGCTACTATAAAATAGAATTAGCAATGTATATCCATAATTAACTAGCATAGAAAATGTTTCTACCTCTTCCCAGGATCTCGGGATCAGAGGTCGAATCCTTCGCTTCTGGTCCTGTATCTGCACAAGTAACAAAGCGTCAGGAGTCGGGACTGGGGTGGCCCAGTCTTCGACTCTCCGATACTTAAGTCAGCGTTTGGTTATTACTTGTATAGTACGGGAGTATGGGAGGAATAGTGAACTTAACTCTTTTGAGAATTCGTGTTTGCTTTATAGTATTGGGGGTTCTGTTGTTAGCTTCTGATGTGGGACTGTTTTCTTAGTGTTGTTCAGTCTCTCTCTTTTCGGGGGTGTTTAGTAGTTGTGGAGTGGTTCCAGCAGAAAGTACATTGTTGCTGGACCTTCACTTTTTGAGTGCCTGTGAAGGTCTTGCCAGTGTTGTTTTGCCCAGAATGGTCTCCGGTGATTGGGTGATCAGGTCACATTCTCGGCATTGCCAAGTATTCTTGGGTATGTATTAACAAGTCTCCAGTCCGAGAAAGCTCTTAGGTGGGGAGTTATTCTCAAGTTGTGCCAAGAATGTGTCTTACCTGGGAGTTGGAGGCATGGTGTCGAGTCCCCAAGTCCCCACACGAAGGTCGCGAGGTGGCTGGGGTTGCGTTCCAAGAATTCGACACAATTCCTTTGTCATATCTCACGGGTGTCATAAATGGCCAGTTTATGAGGGACACGTGGTCATTTATGACGTCATTAAGGCTGTAACGGCTTGTGCAATTAACCTACGTATGTGAGATCGTGGGGCGCATTGTAACGCGCGTTTTGATCTTGGTTGACGTGGCTTCTCCCTGACCATCGAGGTGGGGAAGATCTGGACGGTTGTGGTTGATTTGGGTGTCTATAAATAGACCTAGAGAAAACAGAAGAGGGAGTTTGCATTTTGAAAAGAGAGATTAGGGATTGAAAGAGCAATTTTCAAGTGTTTTGAAAGGCGCTTCGACGAACTGTAAAAATTGAACCTGGGGAACGCCCAATTTCACCCTCGATTAGTTGGGTTTGGGTGCGAGTGCTCTGCTATTTGCAACCAATGTCACTACCACTACGCTTACCTGCGTTTTCAAGATATGAACTTGTTGACTCTTATTCTGGGTCCTGTTTTCATTTTGTTTTTAGATTGGTAGGGGTTTTTTGTATGATTTTCGCATTGCTTGCGGTTTTTGTTTTGTTTTTTTTTGTTGGGTGATTCTGGGGTAAGGGATTGGTTGGTTATTGTCGGGCTAGTTAGGGTTAAGGTAGTGAGAGTCTAACTCGTGAGGATATAGGGTATGATAGACCCAGTGTCAGTGTCCAGGGAGGAGATTGTGGTTGTTTCTAGCTTGCCTGATCCTGATTCGAACATCTTGCACCGATGGGAGGAGGATTTGGATAATCTTATGGAAGAGGTTGCACCTGACTTAGGGGAGGGCATTCCTGTTACCGATGCTAGGTCTCACGTGTCCTTGTCTAACCCTCTATTGTAGGAGGTAGAAGAGTTTAGTATGGCGAGATCTCGGGAGGCTGACGACTCGTTCTAGGATCCTCCTGGCAAGAGTATGACGTTGTCAGAGTTGGTAGCTCTTAGGAAAAATTGGGGGATTCCTGACGAGATGTTATTACGTCCCCTGTTCAATAATGTTAAGTTTTAGGCTCCTCTAGATGATTTTACCTTAGTATACGAGTATCAGCTGAGGTGTGGGTTGATGTTCCCGCTGCCTCCCTTGGTTCAGTATACGCTGGCGTGTTTGCATATTGCCCCAGAGCAAGTGACCCCTAACATGCTGAGGCAAATATTGGGGACATATGTGTTATTCCGTTTATTGAGACATAAAATCCCCTGCTTTGAGGAGTTCAACGCCTGCTGGCACATGGCTTACTGCAGGAAGAAATGTAGCAAAGGATGCATGACCCTGAAGTCTAAGGGGAAGTTTAAGATTTTGGTGGAAGAATTGCCCACCTCTACTAACGAGAGTTGGCGACAGAAGTGCTTCCTCATCGGGGGCAATGGCAAGAGTGGCATGAGTATCCCTTCCGAGTTCCCGGGGCCTTCTAAAAAATAGGTACCGTGTTTTGTGTCTCGTGTTTTGTTATTGTTTGTATTGTATTGTACCTGCGAACTGCTGACTTTGTGTAGTGCCCCAAGAGTATAAGGTAACCGAGCCGATGGAGCGTCGTATACGCCGGGTGCTCTGGGCATTTGTGTCTAGGAGCTCCTACCGGATATGCCGCCTTGGCATATATATTTATTTCGGTTGTGCCCGGGTCCCGGGTTTGTATTTTTGATTTGAATGTTTTCACATTTTATGCTTTCTTGTCTGTGTTTGACTGATGTTGTTTTTGTTTGGTATAGTAATGATACCTCAGGTTGGTGGATCACGGAAAAAGGAAGGTTCGTATGACAGGGTCTCTAATGAGGATGTGTTGGATAGGTTGCGTGCTGAAGCTGACCAGGCCAAGCGGTACGATATCAACTTGGAAACCGGCGAAGGGAAAGAAGTGGAGCTTGAAGAGGGTGAGGACGATTTCTTGAGGTTGAAGCTGGCGGATGAGGACTATGCCTATTTGCCTCCCTTGGTGGCAAAAGCAATGGGCTTGGGTGACCAAGAAGTGGATGACGAGGTCACCGAGACCGAGGGTGGCGATCATGAGCAGGTTCCTATGGAGGATGAGCTAGTCTCGAAGCTAGTGGGACTGGAAGATATGCCTTCGGAGAATGTGGGTGATCCCCAAACTGGTGGCGCAAACTTTGTGGTTGAGGGGGTGGATCCCATTGTACAAGGGTCGGAGTAGGTTGTTGTGATGAGGACTCGGAAGAGGAAAAAAAGGGTTGAGTCGTCGCGTGAAGGTTTGAAGACGTCCTACAAAGGAAAGGCGTTCCGGGAGCTCTGGAAGTTTGGTTGAGATCACCTAAGCATTGGAGGGGACGGGGGAGGTGCAGCCTTACCTAGCACAAATGGCGTATGACATGCGTCACCGCTCTCGCGATATCCATGCCTTGGAGGAGGTTGATCCCTTGGCTGGCGTGGCTATCGCCAATGAGAAGTTAACTCGCGTAAGTGTGCATGATGTTCAATTTGCTCCTCTTCGTTCTCTATCTCTTTGTTTATGTTTTGGTGATCTCTGTAGGCGACGCTGCTGATGTATGCTGTAAGTGAGAGGGTTGTTACTCACTTACCGTATGTTGCTGAGGCTAAATGCCAGTAGTTGAAGAAGGCAGAAGAGAATAACCGTGCCCTTTCATAGCGTCTTGAGCAGCTGGATTAGGATGTTGCTGTCTTCCGAGACCAAGCTGCTGCATCTAGGAAGGAGGTTGCTGAGTTAAAGGAGGTTGTGCAGCAAAAGAACAGGAAAATGGAAGCTGGGGAGGTGGCCGCTGCCAAGGTGGTATCTTTGGAAGCTGAGGTGGTGAAATTGACACATGCCTTAGCAGAGTAAGAGAAGGTTTGGAAGCTGAAGTGTGCAATAAACAGCAATTGAGGAGCGCTTATAACCAGGGACAAGATGAGCTGAGCAAAACTGGTTGCCAAGCTGGCTGGATAAATGAAGCAGCCATGCGCAAGTGATATGCCGAGAGGGATGCTGCGAAGAGGTCTTAGGAGTAGATGACGCCAAAGCAGAGGAAGCAAGCCGAGATCTCACAATCGCTGGCTAAGCAGCACGAGGCCTGGCATGCTACATCCCTGTTATGCCAAAGGAAGTTCCTGCTGTGGGCACACCTCGGCCACTTGCGGTGGTTACGGCTTCTCCAATAAGGGCTCCGAGTCCCAATGGGTCCCCTTCTACTCAAATTGTGGTGTCGCAGGTCGCGTCTTTTGTTGTTTAGCTCGCTAACCTTCGAGCACCTGGGCTTGTGGCGGTTCCGCGTTCTGAAGTGCAAAATATTTCAGCCAGTAAGTCCCCCGTCACTGAAATGTAGCAAGTGAGTTCGCTTGTACACCCTAATGTGTCTGTGAGGCCTCCCCCTGCATCTCATGAACAATCTAAACACGTGTATGGCCAAAGGGTGTTGGTGAACATAAGCCAAAGTTGCGGACGTGGTAGCGGCTCAAGGAGTGGCGGAAGCGTGAACAAGTCTAGTAGCGCGTCCTCCGAGGAGAAATGATTATTTTGACTTTATAATTTGTTGTTTTTGCTAGGTTTCAATTTTTTGTTTACTTTTGAAACAATGTTGGTGGCATGGTTAGCCATTTGAACAATTTATTGTTTATGGATTATCTAGTAGTCCAGGCTATTACTCGGCGGTATTTCTTGTTCATTTAAATGAATGTTTTCATTTGTGGTTCACTTTTTCTTTTTTCTTTTTGTTCCGTGTTCTTGATACGGTATGTTAGAAAATTGTAAGAGAAAATATAACATCTTCATTTAGAAGAGGCCGCTAACAGGCAAGGCGTACATTTGATTTGAGCCGCTACCAGGCTGAAGTACATAAAATGAAGAAGTGCTAGCTACTGTGCCGGGATTGATAAATTAAATGGGGTAAAGGTGGAGATGGCCAGCAATCCAAGGGCGGGGTAGTACTCGGCCATCAGTGTCTCGGAGATAAAATGTAGCTAGTCTTAGGGCGTTAACTATCTTGAGTGGGTCTTCCCACTTTGCTTTGAGTCCAGTGGGGTGGGGAATGACTTCCTTCATGACCCAATCACCTTTTTTCAGGGGGCTAAGGACGACCTTCTTGTTGTAGTGCTGAGCAATCTTCTGTTTCTTGTTGACATTCCTGAGGTATGCCATGTCCTGGCGCTCCTCTAGGAGGTTCATGTTAAGTCGTAACCTCATGGCGTTCGTCTCGGGATCGTATGTCGTGACACGTTCACTCAGGACCTCCATTTCTACAGGAATCATTACTTCGATGCCATAGGAGAAGAGGTATGGAGTTTCTCATGTGGCTGTTGTTGGGGTGGTGAAAAGTTTCCAAAAGACTTACGCGAGCTTGGCAGCCCACAACCCTTTGGCATCTTCCAGGCATTTCCTCAAGTTTTTCTTAATGAGCTTGTTTATGGCTTCCACCTGGCCATTGGTCTGGGGGTGTGTTGGGGAGGCATAAAAGATTGTGGTTCCTTGTTTTGACATAAATTCCCTGAATGTGTCATTGTCAAATTATATCCCATTATCTATAATGATAGACTGTGGTACCCCAAACCGGCAGTATAAGTTACGCTATAAGAAGTTTATCACATTTTCAGTTGTGATTGTGGCAAGGGGTTCTGCCTCTATCCACTTCGTGTTGTAGTCTACAATGACTACTGCGAATTTGAGTTGTCCTGGTGCTGTGGGTAACAGAATCACGAAATCGAGTCCCCACTGACTAAAAGGGACTTGGGAGATGATAACAGACAGTGGCACTTGTGGGTGATGAGCAAAATTGGCAAATTTATGGCATTGAAGGTATGCTTGAACAATTGCCTTTGCATCCTGCTCTAATGTTGGCCAATAATATCCATCTCTGAGTGCCTTGAACATAAGGTTCCGAGCTCCCGCATGATTTCCACAAACACCACTATGAAGTGACTTCGACACTTTATGCCCTTCCTCTGTGGGCAAGCACTTCAAGAAGGGACATGACGGACCACGACGATAAAGCTATTACCGTCTTGGAGTAGGTAGAGTAAAGCCTTGTGGCGCAGCCGTTGTGCTTCTCTTTTGTCCTGGGGCAAGGTACCATTAGAGATGAAGGCCACGTATGGGTCCATCCATGAGGGCTGGCTAGTTGTCTCTATGGCAAAGATTTCTGAATAAGTTTTCTAGATGCTAGGCTTGTCCAAGATTTCTATGTGCACATCTGGTGGCGTTAACTTGGGAAGAGCCGTGGCGGGTCTCGCGAGGGCGTCTGCCTTTGAATTCTTGGCCCTGGGGATTTGTGTGAGTTTGTAAGATGTGAAGTGTTACAAGATGGCTCTTGCTAGACTTTTGTAGGATCCTAGGTTATTCTGGTTAGCCTTGAAGTCTCCTGCCACTTGATTTACTACAAGCTGAGAGTCACTAAATATGTGAACGTGCAGAGCTCTGAGTTCTCGGCAAAGCTGAATGCCCACTATAAGGGCTTCGTATTCAGCTATGTTGTTAGATCCTTTCAATTCAAACCGGAGAGCATACTCATATGACTTTTCCTCTGGATCTGTGATGATTATTCCTGCTCCACTTAGTCTATTGTTTGAGGATCCATCAACATGAAGTTCCTAGATAGCGTCTCGGGGGGGGCGGGGGGGGGGGGGCATTTGCCTTTGGGCTATCGTGATCTAGGGGAAAGAACTCAACAATGAAATATACCGCTGCCTGCCCTATTATTATTGTTCTTGACTTGAAGTGTATGTCAAATTCACCCAGCTCGATTGCCCATTTCACTAGGCGTCTTGAAGTTTCAGGCTTTTGGAGTATTTACCGCATGGGGTATTGGTTAGGACATGAATTGTGTAAGCTTGGAAGTATTGCCGAAGTTTTTGTGCTGCAATGATGAGAGCTAAAGCCAACTTTTCAATGCAGGGTAGCGAGTCTCAGAATCGGCAAAACCCCTGCCACAGTAATATACTAGAAGCTCACTGTCATGTTCATGATGTGTGAGAGCTATTCTAATGGTTGTAGCGGACACAACCAGATATAAGTATAATACTTCTCCCAAGATAGGATTTGATAGGAGAGGAACTGCTACGAGATAAGCTTAGATGTTATTCAAGGCATCATCATGTTCTGGGCACCATGTGATGTCTTCCTTATATTGGGTTTTTAGCAATTGAAAGAATGAGTTACACTTATCCGTGAGGCGGGAAATGAATTGAGCCAAGGCTACCGAACGTCTCGTGAGGCATTGGACCTCATTTCGGGTAGTCAGGACAATCATATCGAGTATAAGCTGTATCTTTTCTGGGTTAGCTTCAATTCCACTTTCACTAAACATGAAACCCAAAAATTTTCCTCCGCCAATAGCCAAAATTCATTTTTATGGGTTGAGGCGCATCCCATGAGCCATGAGCCAGGAGCTTAGTGAAAACTTTGTCTAGGTTAGCAATATGGTCATCATTTGTCACACTTTTGACTAGCATGTCATCCACGTACACTTCCATGAGTTCCCTAATTTCTTCTTCAAACATGTCATTGACTAATCTTTGATAGGTTGCCCCTACGTTCTTCAGTCCAAAAGGCATGACCTCATAACAATATAGTCCATTGTCTGTAACAAAAGTAGTGTCTTTCTTATCTGTGAGATGTATTTTGATTTGATTATATCACGAGTAGACGTCCAGAAAGCTGAGCATTTTGTAACCAGCTGTGGAGTCGACCAACTAGTCTATCCGGGACAAGGGAAAGCTGTCCATGGGGCAAGCTTTTTTGAGGTTGATGTAGTCAACACACATTCGCCATTTTCCATTAGGCTTGGGAACTATGACAACATTGGAAACCCATGCTGGGTAGTAGACCTCTCGGATGAACTTGATCTCTTTTAGCCACTGGACCTCGACTTGGATGACCCGATACTTTTTTGAGTTAAAAGCACGCTTTTTTTGCTTGATATAGGGATAGTCTTTGAGGATATTGAGCTTGTGTGTAATAATATCAAGGGAAATGTCCGACATGTCAGCATAAGACCAAGCAAAGACTGCATGTTTATCCTTGAGGAAGGTAATGAGCTTTTGGCGGAGTTACGGGTCAAGGCTAGTGTCGAGGCGGACCTTCCTCTCGAGAGCACCGGTTGGCAAGAAAACCCATTTTGTATCTTCTGCTGAATTAGGCCTTAGGACTTGCTTTTTCTCTTCTTTCCCGTCAGGGTCGTCCCGGGGGTCATCAATGGGTTCCGAGGGGTTAAGTGGAAACATTTCATAGGCGTTATGCCCTTGCTAAATAGCATTAAGGTGGCAATGTTCGATGACTACTCTATCCCCTTGGATTGTGAATATGCCTCTCGGAGTAAGTACTTTCATAAGCAGGCATGTGGCCTACAATGAAGCACTGTAGTCCCCAGATGATGTCGCGACCTAGAATGAGGTTATAGGATGAAAGGCAATCGACTATGAGAAAGTGTGCTGTGATGGATGAACGATAGGGATTAGTTCCCACTGAAACTATCAAGCAGTCTGAGCCTAAGGGTTGCATAATTTCTCCTGAGAAGCTGACAAGAGGATTATGATTGTTGTACAACTTAGCTTGGCCACGTCGGAGTCCTCTGTAGCAATCAGCAAACATTACACTAACTGCAGCTCATGTGTCCACAAGGGCTCTATGACACCTGTAATGATCCACTTGGACATTGATTATGAATGGCTCATTGTGATTGATGGCAACTTATCGTATCTACCTATTTGTAAAATCACACCTGATCCCATGCGGATGAGGTAGTGGTGACTCATCTGTGTATTTCATGAATTTCAAAAAAGGTTCGTACTTTGCCTTTTTGCATAAGGTTAATGAAGGGGAAGTCACAAGGCTTTGCCATGTAGGGTCATGATCTGACCATGAACCGCAGACATTAACGCCTATTGCGGAAGTGCAATATTGATAGAGTTGCCCATTCTGGATTAAGTGCTCTATTGCATTACAGAGGCCATGACATATCTCAGTGGTGTGGCCATTGTCCTCATGATAAGCACAATATTTATTCCATGTTGCTCACCGGCGCTTTTTTGGATACTTGCTTTTAGATGGCGGGGGAATGAGGTCTTTGTGCTTGGCCCATATATCTTTGTATGTAGTTGTCAGGGTAGTGTGGACCTCATAACGGGATGGCGGGGAGAAGTGACGCTGCTGCTGCTGGGAGCTCTGCTCTCGGGACCGATAAGGATGGTCACGTCCCCGCTGCTCGTTGTGGCAATGTTCTGAACCACGTCCCTGGTTGTTCTCCCGGGAGCTACCGTGCTGCTTGGTTTTGTCTTGTCCTCTGTCATAATGCTCGTATTTCAGCTATGATTATTGCTTTGGGGGTGGGGCTGAGAGTGTTAATGTGGTGGTCAGATGGGAATGTCCAAATGTGGCAAACTCGGCCCATGATCATCGGACAGCAAGGTCCATCAATGCATCATATGACCCTGGAGGGTTCCTATTAATCTCTATAAGGAAATTGCCAAGAAGCAAGGCTTGGCGAAAAGCTTGTTCGGCGACTCGGGGATCCAAGTTGTGATAGCGTGCCGTGGCTAATTGCCACCGGGACAGTAATTTATGGAGTCCTTCTCCTTCTTTTTGCTTGATGTGAAATAAGGCATCCACACTTCAGTAAATGTTGGCATGGAGTATGAAACGGTTGAGGAAGGGTTCTAAGAGTTAATCAAAATTATCAATGAAGTTAGGTGGCAGGTTAAGGAACCAATTGAGTGCTTCATCTGAGTGGTTTTCCTGGAAGGCATGACAAGCCATGACATCCGTGTACCGAGTGGAGCTGCACAACGAGATGAATGTTTCAAGGTGAAGGTGAGGGTCCCTGATGCCCTTATAGTTGTCCACTTTGAAAGGTTTGGCCTTGGGTTGTCGCTTTTCCATTTGTACCAGTGACATGATGGGGCTTGGGCGATGTACATACCTTGTGAACAGGGATTGCTAGCTCCCGTGACTTACAACGCCTTCAATTCACGAGGCCAGCTGGGTGACATAATTACTGAGCTGGAGGAGGAGTCGGGTTTGCATGTTGAGGGGTGAGTTTGCAGTGCAAGTGGAATTAGGATTGGGGGCGGGGGTACCGTAGATGGTTGGGGGGTTGGGAGTGAAAAGTATTGGTGGGTGAGTGGATGAGTTACGTAGATGATTTGGTTGGGGCCTCTCTGGACCATGGAACTGTTTTGCCCTTGGCTTGCGAAAAGGGATGTCAAAACGGGGTATGAGGTGCTAGTGACCCTTGCCGCTCGTTCCAGGGTGTCATTGTAGGCGTTGCGGTGATCCAATGTGGCCAGAGTAGGAATTATTCCTTTTCCAACTCAGCAATGCATACCCGGTATGCCTCTGCCTCTGCCTTTTCCTTAGCTGCTTGCTCCCAGAACAAGTGGAAGTCTTTTAGGATTTCAATGGCTATGGCAGCGTCTGTATAGGTAATTGAGGCCCCGGTTGCGGTGGCTTGGTTAAGGGATACATCGCCTGATTGGAATAATTCTTTTTCCAGTCGGGTCCCAGGTTCATTATGGTCATCCACTATTTCCACCATCTTACTTTCCAGGTTA
Source organism: Fragaria x ananassa (assembly GCA_034370585.1). Taxonomy (NCBI): domain Eukaryota; kingdom Viridiplantae; phylum Streptophyta; class Magnoliopsida; order Rosales; family Rosaceae; genus Fragaria; species Fragaria x ananassa. The sequence goes on from CP139760.1 coordinate 13,200,056, forward strand.
AATGGGAGTTCCACAATAGGGGCCCTCATTCTATCGCCAATTGTTTCTACATCTTCTCGGGATCTCGGGACCGGAGGTCAAATCCTTAGCTTCTAGTCCTGTATCTGCATAAGTAACAACGCGTCAGGAGTCGGGACTGGGGTGACCCAGTCTTTGACTCTCCGATGCTTAAGTCAGCGTTTGACTGCTACTTGTATAGTACGAGAGTGTGGGAGGAATAGTGAACTTAACTCTTTTAGGAATTCGTGTCTGCTTTATAAGCTGTAGTATTGAGGGTTTTGTCTTTAGCTTCCGATGTGAGACTTTTTTTATAGTGTTGTTCAGTCTCTCTCTTTTCGGAGGTGTTTAGCAGTTATGCAGTGGTTCTAGCAAGTACATTGTTGCTGGACTTTCACTCTTTGAGTGCCTATGAAGGTCTTGCCGGTGTTGTTTTGCCCGTAATGGTCTCCAGCGACCGAGTGATCAGGTCACATATTTTGCATTGCCAAGTGTTGGCTATGTATTAACAGAAAACTTGGTGTCAACACTTTCAATCTACTAGTGTGTGGCCCCTCTAGGCCTCCACAATTTCCTTTCCATTTCGACTAGGGTTCACAAAATAAACAAGCAATTTCGCTATAGCCCTTTGACTCAACCTAGAGGTCCTTGCGCATTACTATAAATAAGACATTGATTCTGCACAAAGGCTTCAACTTAACTTGCACCACGCTTGTCCATGTGTCTTTGCCTCCATTCGAGTCAAAGCCAAAGCTTACACCAACAATCCTCTGCCTAAGTATTTTCCATCTTCATCCATATCAAAGCTCCTCGGCTCTTCTCTGTTTTGGCACTTAGGAAGTGTTTCAGGTCCAAGACAGATCTTACAGACCTCCCTAAACATTTCCACCAACAAAAGAAAGCCCTCAGCCTTTCTAGCTTCCCGGTGGAAATATCGAACATATTTGCATACACGTTTGAGGATAATTGGTATATGTGGTTCTGAACAAAAGAAGCTAAGCGAGCCTTGCATGTACCTATCGATATACAAAATCCAAAAACCTCCCAAACCCGTTTTCAACATCTAGCTCAATTACGTAGTTTCCGTTATTCTATCTATCTCCACCCCCTCGATCTCTTTCTCAGCAGCTAGCAAGGAACTAGGTTGTGAAGAGCCAATTTTTTTATCGACAAATCGCCGCATTTTTCGTTGTTAAAAGGTAAGGTGGTCCAGAAGATTTAAGCTTTGATTAACTTTGGATATGTGATTTTCCATTAAAATTGCTTATCTATACCTGTATGTATGTGTTTTAATTTTAGTTTTGGGTCAACTTGGCAGGTTTCAATAATGCAAACTCTTTTCTCCATGTCTGCCTGCCAACAAATAGTTCAAATACAGCCGATGATAAGATTCCAAGGGCCGCCAGCCGGACTATCCATCGATCGGTTTTTCAGTCGGAATAAGGATAAGGTTGTGATAGTAATGGGAGCTACCGGAACCGGTAAGTCCAGACTTGCCATAGACCTTGCCTTAAAACATTCGGCCGAGATCATAAACTCAGATAAAATGCAAGTCTATAAAGGCTTGGACACCCTCACCAACAAGGTCACTGAGGAGGAGTGCAAAGGTGTACCACATCACTTGTTGGGCACAGTGGATCCTGACTCGAACTTCACTGCTAATGATTTCAAGCATCATGCTTCTTTGGCCATTGAATCGATATTGGAGCGTGACCGGTTACCGATCATCGCCGGTGGTTCAAACTCTTACATAGAGGCACTGGTGGACGAGCACGCCGAGTTCCGGAGGAGGTACGAGTGTTGCTTTCTGTGGGTGGACGTGACGCCGCGTGTGCTCAACTCGTTTGTGTCGGAGCGAGTTGATCGGATGGTGGAGGTGGGTGGTCTGGTGGACGAGGTAAGGAGAATGTTCGACCCTACTACCGCCGATGAGGAGGACTACAGCACAGGGATCAGAAAAGCCATCGGTGTTCCGGAGATGCATAATTACCTGCGTGGTGAAGTGTGTGGCAACGAAGAAGAAACCCAAGAGGCGCTTCTGTTGGAAGCCATTTCCAACATCAAGAAGAATACTTGCACGTTGGCCCATCGCCAGTTGCAAAAGATTCACCGGCTGCGGAGCAAGTGGAACTGGAGCATGCACCGACTCGACGCCACCGAAGCTTTCTTGCACCGCCGCCACGGCCGGGAGGGAGAAAGAGTGTGGGACAAGCAAGTCTCTAGACCCGCCACAGGAATTGTCAGTAAGTTCCTCGTAGACGACCCAATGTCAACGACAATTCTTCCTCATGACACCTCCTTTGTGGCTGCAACGGCCACACCCGCCACCACCGCCATCGTTAACTCTCTAACGGTGTCCATGCCGGCCGTGGCCGCTGCAACACGGTAGAAGATGCCAAGTGGGTGCGCCTTCTATCCTCTGCTAATGGTAATTAAAAAAGAAAAAATCAAAATATTTCTCCATCAGATAAGGAATGTAACTTTCTTGTTTGGAGTTTCTGGGTCTGAGACTAAGAAGAGAGAAGTCGCTATCAGGCGGTTAAAGCACATAGCTATTTTAGAAGCATTTTAGAAGTCCGCGCTGTTTCAGTTAAAAAAGGAAAGGTTGGAGGGGTTCGTGGATTTCCGTACCCACCTGCATGCGGTGCGGTGTGCGCGCCTGCATCAAATCAATCATTAGTTGATCGAATAATACAAGTCGGCTGTGGTGGGCTTGGGGATGGATCCACAGTACGTCGTACGTGCTTTTGTGAGGGTTTTGGGCGGGTCATTTGCTACTTTCTTTGTTACTAGAACAAGAGTGTTGATTAAGTTTTCCTAACATTGTGTATTGCTAATTTTACTATGGTATATAGATTGGGAATTTCCAAGAGGTGTGGATTCTTCTTTTCTAAAGCTCAAAATTCAATTGTTTTTCATTCTTTGCTTTCTGCTTATATTCTTCGGCATCGAACAATTAACTCGGATGAATTGTAAGTGTCGAATCCTTTTTTATGATGGATTTGACTAAACATGCGACAAAAGTAAATTGATTTAGTGTCTAACGTATATTTTAGTGGATTAAGAACTGGTATTAAAACTCAGTAAAGTACAATATTAATTTTGTTTTAGAAAATAAATTTGTCATCATGGTCCATATATTACGTTCTATATTCTTTTGATGGTGTCTTTGTATTGACACAAAATGACTTGGCATTATGTTAAAATATATATGATTTTGTGAAAGATGTGAAATGCATCCATGCAAGGTAAAAATATTATTAGAGGCTGTTAGGTTTAGGGTTTCTTATTTTCAGTTTTGTTAAACTTTATCTAACATTACATTAGTTCGAATTGAGTTGTTTAAAGAAAATATGATAAACTTTTGCATTACTTGCATAATAAGGCGCAATGCAAGAGCACAGACATCAATCAAACGTGGGTGAACTGAGGTCCTGAACAATTCCTACTCTTTCAATTACTTAAATCAAGGTTTCATCATGATCGATCACCGTCTCCATCTCCATCCAAGATCCAAAGGTTACAAGAACCTAAAACGTGCGGTAGGGTCTTGATTCGATGGAAGTGAATATGCTGTGATTGACAATTTGAGGTGTGTGCTTGATCTTTTTAACTACCATCTGTGAGGCTAGCTCCGATTAGATTAGTTTAGTTCGAACTAACCTATTGTTAATTTACAATTGGAATCTTGGAAATCAAAGAAGGGTTTCAAAGAAAAGGCTCTAGTGCAGTTGGTAGGGTCGTCCAAGACTCCAAACAAGCAAGGATTATCCCTCGTCGTTTTCTTGCCAAACGATTCTAGGTTCCGAACATATAATAATTAAGGTCATTTGTAGAATATAGGGTGGCCTTTAATCTTTATATCCCACTAATCACCACCCCGAGTTATGTGGGACAATTCGATTGCTAGAAGAAAAACGTCATTTGTTCTCAAGTTTCATAGACGTTAACGTTAGGAAAGGTTTACAATATTACTAATGGCGGTCGAAATCACTTTACAAAAGCTTAATTGTCATATGAGATGGTGCCAATTGCCAAAGCAGCAAACGGTTTAATCTTATCGATTCCCATGAGAGAATGGGAAGCCACTCGATCGAGTCTAGTCTGCAGGCCAATCTCACTTGTTTGTATGCATGTGTTTGCAAGCTTAATTACCAAAGCATGATAGCCCTAACTAAAGCACAACGCCTTAAACTTTGTTTGTTCTAGTGTTGAAAGTTTTTTTGTTTTTTTGTTTTTTTCAATATTCAACGATCGTGTGATATTTGGCCGATCGTTTACATAAAAAATTAGCGTTTAAAATATCACACAACATTGAGTTACATCAACTATCTTTGATGTTTAAAAGACCCAAAATAATTTTAACCATTTTTTTTATGTTGACTTTTGTCTAGCATATATATAGAATACAATCTTTGTTGAAGGGGCAAGATAATGAAATTGTACAAGACGGTAGTCAGTAAGCACAAGACAAAACGAAAATTTGTGAGTGCATGTATAGTAAGCATTGTCATTTATCTGTCTTGTTATCCTTGATTTGTAATGGAGGAAGAATGTTATGCTTGTGCATTTGGAAAGGCTAGTATCCATTGTCTTGAACGATACCAAGCGCCGTCCAATATCCATACCCATCAACTCCATCACCACGTCGACCAATTGTTTGTGCCACCCAAAGACAACAGAAGGATCAAACCTAGCTAGCACTATCTATCACTCTATCATGTAGCAACAATGTGAATTGAACAATATATACGTACAACAGAAGTGCCAAAGCCATCATCTCCATCACGACTACCATTTGTTTGTGCTAATTAAGGAAAGACAAGACAATGATCAAACCTAGCACTATCGATATCGATCACTCTCTATCATGTAGCAAAACTGTGAATCGAACAATTTATACGTACAACAGAAGTGCCAAAGGGTTGCAGATACCTCTTAGAATCACAAGTTGTCACTTAGCTACCATATGGCAGTCAGCATTTTAGGCTTCAAGTCTAAGGGTCTTCGTAGCGATGCAATGTATTCGGGTCCTGTCCAAAAATTGAGAGCTAAATCGTATACCTTTTCGTAGAAGACAATCAATATATAAGGACTGGATCACAATGGGGTTCTACGTTTTAAATCAATGACTACCTAAAAGATTGATACCTAGGAAATTATTGAAACCCTAGAAGCTTAAGTACAAAGAGAATGGTTCAATGTTAACATCGCATGTTCTCTGATTAAAGTAGGCAAAACAATCAGGCATATAATTCTAAATGTTGGTGGATCACATGAGATGATATTGAGTAAAGATTCTAGATTGGGAATCATGCTAACCGCAAGTTGGTATGCAAGTACGTGCACCTCCAATGTCAAAGATTCAAATCGAGATGAAGCCTACCACACATTCAAACAGAAGGAATTGCAATTGTACAAAAGAAGTGATATAGATCACTTTATGGTAAGAACTCCCAAAAATGTCTATGTCAATCTTGGCCGTGATCGATGGCAGCAAGTAAGAACAAATACTTCTAGACTATTATCCTAAACGCTTTCAACATAAGAGCAATGATAGCTAGGTGAGCCACGTATATTTTGGTGTATCACCTAGAACGCACCTTAAGTATCAGCTTATATGACATATATATCATCGAATTAGAACGTTTAAGCTTAAGATCGGAATGAACCACGCTTCAATAATGTATGTTAACTTAACATAATTATTCTCAAATTTAGACAACTATGCATACATTGAACCGTGAAAGCAAGTATATATGTAATCTCCGATATGTTAAGCACAGCACATGCCATGGATTCATGGAATTGACTAATGATTTTGGATTGAGAAAGCATGCCAACCACACACCTGCTCAAGCTAAGACTCAGATGCAAACAAAAATAATTGCAAAGTAGAAGCTAACAAAGGGTGAAAGAGTGTCGAGCAGTTTAGGGCAAAAAGGCGATCGAGATTCGAGAGCTGACAATTCCATCACTGTCAACTTGAACAAATCAAACCCTAGCTAGCTGTGACATGATCCAAACCCTACGAATGAATCCCAAAACAAATGTCAAATCCCCCTCTTGTATATCTTTTAGTTCATTTCTCTCGTCGTGTTGCTTCTACTTCGCAGTTAGTTTCCTGGAAACTTGGTCCGTTTTGTTTTGGTCTTCATATTCTTCTTCTTTTTTTCTGGTCGGGTTTTTGGTCTTCATCTTGTCTGCTGGCGGTGGTACTATTTGTAATTATATATCAGTTAGGGCTAGGGTTGCTGCCATTGCTGTCGTTAGTGAAGCTAGCTAAGAGTGTTTACAACTCAGAAACGCGTAGTCGCTACTGGATATGAGTCTATGACGATGACGCGGTAGCCAAACACGGTTTTAAAACCAACTTCTGTGTTAGAGATACTTTCTTAATCTTAATCAATTTCAACCGGTGGTATGTTACAATTTAAAGAGAACCGACTTATGAGACGTACGTCGTATATGTTGGTGTCATGTAAGCTATCATGATTTGTATATATAGGATACACCACGTCAACAATGTATTTTTTCTACTAACTCATGTAATAACAATGGGGAGAACTGAACTTAATACTAATGTTCGAAATTTATTAATTTCATTTTTTCAAAAGCGAAACACTTAATTAATTAAGTACTTGACAATACTAAAATGTCATAATATCATCCAAAACTCGTTTTGAAGAACGGTAAGGGATGATTGATTTTGGATTCTTGAACAATTGACTCGAACATTATTATTATTAGCTCTTATTAAAATCCTCAAGTTCTTTACAATTTCTTTGTGTTACTACATGTTTAGAGCTTCAATAATACCAATAATTGGTTTGTCATCATTTTTATTTTTATTTTCGTACAATTGTGGATATATTCCCTCAATAGAAAGATGTTCCAACTCCAAATGAGCTGAATTTACAAAAGTATGTATGGAGTGTTGGCGTGAGTCATGTATTGTTAGGATTGTGAATATTGTGTATTAATAGAAGTATCATGTCGTAATTAGTTTCCTAATAAAATTTGGTTTAACTTGTATATATATATATACACTCTGTTTATGGAGAATGCGAATGTACATATTAGAAATTCGCAAATACTTTCTCTCGCTTTTGTTTAACATGCATATGTGTGTTGCAAGCGTGTTTTGTTTCTAGTCTATACCATGAAGCTAGGGTGAATCCAGCCTGAAGTTTAGAACTAAAAAAGAAGAAAACGAGTTACTCGAGTACTGCGGCTCGCCGGCTCCCTTTCTTAATAATTTGAGATCTTTATGAGGAATGTTGTCATTGATTAGGTACCCTAGCTATCTGGATTCCAGATCCAAATTGTTGGAGAGAAAAGATCCCACATCAGAAAATGAATAAATAAAACATAACTTAAAAGTGGATGGATCATATCCAATTGTACAGAGGCCTTTTGTGATTAAAACTCAACACCTTAAAGTTGATTAAGTTGTGACAGTATTGGTACAATGGTGATCCACAAGCCACGCTTGTCCCTGTTTTAGTTGGTATCGGAGCAGGTCCCTCTTCAATTACGTCTCCTAGCATAATGTGCCTATATTTAGGTTCATCAAATTGTCATCGGAAAAATTTTGATTGGCCCATACCATACCAAGCACCTACAATGGGTCTTGGACCGAAGCATTGCCGATTTCTGATGTGGGAATTAGACTGAATGAATTTCACATGCAAACCTAAAAATTTAGGTTGCACGTGAGGAGGAGTGTTGGAGAAGAAAGATCCCACATCAGAAAAGGGACAAACAAAATATAACTTAAAAGTGAATGATCATATCCAATTATACCAAGACCTTTTGTGATTAAAATCTAACACCTTAAAGGTGGTTAAGTTGGAACAGTATCGGTACAATGGTGATCCACAAGCCGCGCTTGTCTCTATTCTAGTTAATGGTCCGACAATGGCGGAGAATATATTAATCGTCTTTTGCAAGAGTTTATGCAGTTACATGGAATTCAACATCAGACTTCAAATACTTATACTTCTCAGCAAAATGAATTGGTATAGAAGAAAAATCGGCAGTTGCTTGAAGTTGTCCGTGCGTCTTTGTTTGACATGAATGTACCTGTAGAATATTAGGGAAAAGTTGTGACATCTACTGCCTACCTCATTAATCGTACCCCTTCTCGGGTTATTGAATGTCAAAATCTTCTACAACAACTTCAGAAACTTATCTTGATTCCCTCGTTGCCTAACTTGAAGCTTCGTGTATTTGGATGTACAATGTATGTTCATATTCCAAAATCACAACGAAGTAAGTTTGATCCCCATGCAAGGAAGTGTATTTTTGTGGGTTATGAAGATTTTCATAAGAGACATAGATGTTATGATCCTCTTACAGACATCATGCATATATCCCTTGATATTTCTTTTCGTGAATCTGAGCCTTACTACTTAGGGGGAGTATCAGAGTTTCCTCATTAGAGGGAGAGAGCATATGAAGTGAATTCCTGAAATTTATTTGAATTCGAAGAATTTAAAGAATAAGAAGCGTTAGAGTCGGAGAAACCACAAATAACAAAGAGACACAAGAGAAAGACAAAAAGACAGAAGCTGTTGACGCTGACACATGCCCATGTGCTGACGTAGGCGCAAGCTCATGTGATCCCTAGCCGAGCTAGACAAGTCGCGTAAGAGGAGAGACATAGGCACCATGTGTCATACAACTTGAGGAGGATGGCAGCACATGTGTTAGACCACAACTGGAATGCACTATGAACTCGCCATGTGTCGTGCAGCCACTAGTTGACATACCTTGTGCTGCAGATGGTGTCAATAGAAATGAAACAACATCTTTATAGGGGGACCCACATGACAAACCCATCAATTTAACTGTTGAGCCTTGTCGTCCATGTAATTCCAAATTCTTCTGGGTCAGATAGTTTCCCTTTCTCTACACTATCAACCCAAAAATCTGCTGCGAATGTCCTTGCTCAGGTACCTTTAAATTGAAACCAATTATATAGGGTAAATAATATTGCAACTAGAAAATCACAAAGGGTTACCAAGGGTATTCTAAAGAAACAATATAAACCAGACATCAAAGCCAAAGCTAAATATCCTATAGCTAATTACATGTCTAACCATAGGTTGGCTGGGTCACATGCTCTTATCATTAATAAATTATCCAGTGTTTCTATTCCTAATATTGTACATGATGCAATGACAGATCCCAAGTAGACTCAGGCGATGAACGAAGAATTAGAGGCATTACAGAAAAACTCGACTTGGGATATTGTGCCTAAACCAGCTGGGAAGAAGACTGTTGGATGCCATTGGGTATTCACGGTAAAGTTGAAAGCAGATGGGAACATTGACAGGTATAAAGCACGGTTGGTTGTCTAGGGATACACCCTGCAGTATGACATTGATTATGAAGAAACATTTGCGCCTGTAGCAAAGATCAACAATGTTCAAATCTTGATTTCACTTACAGCAACTAAAGATTGGCCTATACGACAGTTTGATGTGAAGAATGTTTTCCTTAATGGAAACTTGGAAGAAGAGGTGTATATGGACATGCCCCCAGGAGTCAAATGTAGCCCTTGCGATGTCGGAAATGTTTGAAAGTTGAAGAAGTCTTTGTATGGTTTGAAACAGTCTCCTAGAGCTTGGTTTAGAAGATTCTATAAATCAATGAGGACATTTGGTTATAGACAAAGCAACTCGGATCATACTTTGTTCATCATGTGTAATCAGGGTAAGATCACCGCTCTGATTGTGTATGTTGATGATATGATTGTTATAAGGGATGACCTAAAGGAGATGGAGGCTCTACAAAGTATCTTTCAAATGAGTTTGAGATGAAGGACCTTGGACAGTTGAAATATTTTCTCGGAATTGAAGTTGCAAGGTCAAAGAATGAGATTTTTTTATCCCAGCAGCAAAAGTATGTACTTGACTTTTAGCTGAAACCGGAATGCTTGAATGCAAGTCTGTTGAGACACCAATTGAGATGAATCACAACCTTACCATCTATCCGAATCAAGTTCCAACTGATAAACGAAGGTACCAACATCTAGTAGGGAGACTTATTTATCTTTCTCATACTAGACATGATATTGCTTATGTTGTGAGTGTGGTTAGTCAATTTATACACCAACGAAGAGCATATGGATGCAGTGTATCGTATTCTAAAGTATCTTAAGATGACACCTGGAAAAAGTTTGTTGTTTGAAAAGAAGGGTGAATTGGAAGTTATAAGGTACACATATACTGATTGGGTTGGTGATAAGATTGACTGACGGTCTACATTTGAGTATTTTACATATGTTGGAGGAAACCTTGTGACTTGGTGTAGTAAGAAACAAAAAGTCATTGCAAGATCAAATGCTGAAGCAGAGTTTCGAGGTATGACATATGGAGTTTGTGAGATGTTATGGATTCGTAATGTATTGAAAGAATTGAGTTTCAAACTCAAGAAACTCATGGACTTGCATTGTGATAGGACGTCTGCGATTGAAATTGCTCATAATCCTGTTCAACATGACTAGACCAAACATGTGGAGGTAGATCGACATTTTATCAAAGAAAACTTGGACAAAAAAATAATATGTTTCCCTTTCGTTTATACAGAAGACCAATTAGTAGATGTTCTAATAAAAAGAGTGTCAAAGAAAGTGATTGATATCTATGCACCAACTTGAGGAGGAGTGTAGAATATTGGTAAATATTTACTTTCTTTGTATGTATAGGTGTAAGAAATATTTTCCTATTAGCACTACAATTGTATCTCTATATAAACCTCTTATATTAAGAAAAATATACATTGAAACATACCAAACCATATTGAATCATTATTTTCTACTCAAATTAATAGCACGCTGGGAATAAGGAAATCAGAAGCTAGTTAACTAATTGCTGCACATTTGAATTTGATAGTGTTGGGAGGATGATCCTGGGGGAAAACACAATCTAATCTTTAGTAATTGTTCACACGAAATAGATTTGGTTTGAGTTCAAACTAGATTACATTAGATTTCATATGAAATCATAGAAATCCTCGAGGAGTAGCTAGATATATATGCGAGAGGGGGTTTTTGGAACTAGATTATTTCATTATTAGGTTGGAAAATCTCTCATAGATTGGGTTTATAGGGTGATTTCGCAAAGTCATCATATCATATACATTTCAGACTAGAATTCATATCATTATACTCTGAGTCTGAAATGAATTCGAATCTCAAAAAGATCGCACAACAATATTAATGGGGTTTGAGCTGGTCGAGTATCTAAGCTAGAATCATCATATCCTTAACACGTAAAGTTAGATAATCATCACACACCCTAACACCCATTAATTAAATTCTAAACATGCAGCCCATACACTTGAACTTGATCACCTGATCTTTTGTATAAATTAGGGTTTTGTCGTATTTTATCTTATCCAAAGATAAGAAAATTCTTCACTCACTCTTTACCTTATTATGCTCATTGAATTTTCATTCAATGACTAGCTACTACAAAAGGTTATTCGAATATTTAAAACAAGGTAATGCATCTGGAGTATTTAATCTAACTCCCTTCAATATATATCTCCCGAGGTAAATGAAAAACCCTTAGGTTGCAGTTTTGTTTAGGTTGTGATCGAAATGAATTACTAGTGTGATATTTGAAATGTTACAAAATGGGATGCGTCCTCTCTAATCGCTTTAATGTTTTTTTTTTCAATGGTATTAAAATTGGGATTTCTTCCATGATGGTTTCGTCGGATAATGGATTGTCATAAACGGTTTCATTCTCACTTTTATGGAATGGAAACTCCCTCATTCACTTTGTTCCTACTCGAGGAATTCGGCAGGGCTGCCCTTTATCTTCTTATCTAGTCTTATTTGTAGCTGATGATTTCTCTAGTTCGCTTAGATTTGCTGAAGTCTCAGATCTGTTGTTTGGCATACAGCTCTCTAGGTATGCTCCTCCAATTTCTCATCATCTCTGTCGTGTTGATGATAGTTCATCTTATTCATTGTTACTGAATGCTAATCAAGATACAATCCAAGTTTTTCATAATCCTATCAGCTTTTCTGAATTCTGAAGAAGTATGAACATATATTAACGAGTATTTTGTACCTCTGCACGTCTCCGTTGATTGTAAAATATCCTCTCTTTTTTTCTTAGGATAATATATTGTAAAATACTTGAGAAACCATAATGCAAGAATCATGGTCGTTCCTACTAGGATCAATTAGGACGTAGGACATGATATGAACAGAAACTATGTGATTTGATCAATTTTGATTCTGTATTTATCCAACAAAGACTTACAGAACTCAAGAATGCAACCAATTAAGGGATATAGTTTAACTTTCAACGGGTGGTATATCTCAGCAAAATTTTGCTATAATTAACCTCCTGTATGATACTTTTGCCAAAGGTAGATACAAAAGAATCTCAACTGACAAAACCGTGGACATAGAAGACAAAAAAAATGTGATCATATTGAAACAAACAAATAAGAGGGCAAATCATATTAGTACAAGTTTATCTGCAGCCTAGTCTCCTCTAATTTCTAGGAATAAACGGGCTTATAGCTATTTCGGTGATAAGAAACATATTGGGCCGATGGAGTGCTTTAATTCCATTCGCTCCCTACGGTACGAGGAAACCTATAAATCCCCTTATTGCATGCAGAAAAACCTAAACGCTGAAACCTGAAAGGAGGAACAGATCGATGGAATCGAAATTAGAACGTCCAGACGGCGATGAAGACAAGATCAGCCAATTGCCGGACGATATTCGTGTTCATTTTCTATCCTATCTTCCGACGCTGTATTATGTTCGAAGTTCGACCCATGGTTTTGTCTAGAAGATGGAACAACTTATGACCTTTGTCCCCACTCTAGACTTCGACCTACCTACAACAGATTCTTCCACAGATTATTACGGTCGTCGAACTGGGTTTTGTTTTAATAAATTTGCGAAGTTTGTCGATGCTGCACTCTCGTCCACAACTCATCAACAACCAGAAAGTTTCGTCTTCATATCGGAAAGGACGTCGACCCGATGATGCAACAGGAAGATGCTTCTCGTATTTGTGATTGGATATGCACTACCATGAGGCATGAGTTATGTGAACTTGAACTTTCTTTTTCACCTCGTACGTGGTGGCCGGTGAAGTTGGAACTTCCTCCGAAGTGTTTTCTTGTGCAAAACTCTGGAGATTTTAAAGCTACATTCAAATTATATCACATATCCTCCTACAAAGTATATCACATATCCTCCTACAACTAAACCAGTCCCAACTTACATCCTATGGAGATGATGATATCTCAATGGGAGAACTTTTTTTATAACTGCCTGTACTTGAAGAGTTGTCTATCGATGTCTGGCTTATGTCAAAAGATATCAATTTCCAGATCTCTGCACCTGAATTGAAAAATTTAAGGATGACCATTCAATTAGTAGATTTTGGAAGTAAGATGGAAGGGGTAGAAATCATTGCACCAAAGCTTGAACACTTTGTTGTCTCCGGTGATTTGACAAGATATATCATGTGGAAGATGACTTTATCCGGGTTTTCATTCAATGATATTAGGTTTGATGGCGAGACTGTTCAGTTGCAGAGACGTGGGTATTAGGTTTCCAGTTTTTAGCTTTGACAATAGTTCACGATAGAGCTTCTAAATTGCAGAAGACGGAGCCGTCAAACTCAACTCACAATCCTATCAATTTCTCATCTGGACACGTGTCAGCTTGCTAGCTGGTGTTCCGGCCACAACAAATAATTTCTCTCACCAGTGAACACTTGGTTCTGTGTTTCTAGCAATGTTCCGCGTTCCGTATGGTTGTGTTTTGAAGAAGATGACTTTATCCGCTAGTGGTGAGCTTCTTTTCAAGAACCGCCATATGACACGAGAAGTTCAAGAGGCATATTTCACTGCTCCAAAAAAAGCTCCTTACAACGGTAGATATTTGTTGACAGACAATTTTGAGCTTTATGATGCTTCTTATGATGGATTGGGGATTATCAATATCTCTAATAGTAATATTGAGAAACAATGTTAAGTTTTTTAATTGACAAAAACACTTTCAAAGCCAGAAGCACCATAAGAAACAGTTTTAAAAATACTTCTCAAAACCACTTTCAAATGTTTCTAAAATCCGCAAGGCACAATTGAATTCCTTTAGAAAACAATCTGAACAGACTCTCAAATTTATATACATAACTACAATTTATACGTGTAAATACTGCAACTCCTCATAAACAAAGAAATAGAAGAAGCCTGTATAGAAAAGAATGGAAAATTGGAAACTATACCTATTGAACAAGCCTATATATCTCTACTATAATAAAGCCAACAAGTTTAGAATTTCACTAAACTAAGAACTTTCATAAATACCTTTAGTATGTCAACTGATTCAAATAAAAACCAAGGTTGTTATAGTAAAAAACAAAATAATTAAGAAAAAAAATTAGATAAAGAGATAATTGTGAAAAACTACCTGATGAGTGATGGCATATAACTATGTAATACGGTTATAAGGTAAATCGAATTAACCACTTATGCTTATTTTCAGGTAAACGTGTTCCTATACGTGCAAATGCACGGGTAAAAGACTAGCTAGTAGAAAAGAATGGAAACTAACTCTTGTAGAATCTGCTTTAAAGGAAGAAAATCTATTATATATAAGACATCGTTTGGTTCGCGGAAAGTAACCATTAGGAAAAAAAAGTTATTCCTTTTTTGCGTTTGAGAACATTGAAGGAAAATAAATACTTTCCAGAAGGTTTAGAAAATTGTTCCTTCCAAAATCCATAGGAACCATTTTCATATCTTCTTTCCTTGCATTTATTACTCACAATATGTTATTTTATTATTTTAATTAACAACTTTCCGGATGATTTTGTTGGAGAAGAGATATCCTACATTGGAAAAGTGTCAAATAAAATATAATTAATAAGTGGGTGGATCATTCCTAATTGTACCGCCACATTTTGTGATTAAAACCCAACACCTTAAAGATGACTAAGTTGAGACATTATCGGTATAAGGATGATCCACCAGCCATGTTTATCATTGTTTGACATGGTATCACAAAGGGTCTCTCTCCAGTTGTGTCTCCAATGAGCTCGGGTTGGTTCTTTCAGGGGTCATGGCCCTGGTTTGGTTCTTTCGAGTTTGGGGTTTTTTCGGTTGTCATGGGGCCCGGGTTCAAGTCTGTTAATTAGTTTCATATGCATACCTAAAAGTTAGGTTGCACGTGATGGAGATTGTTGGAGAGGAGAGAGATCCCACATTGGAAAAATGATAAATAAAATATAACAAATAAGTGGGTGGATCATTCCTAATTGTACCGAGATATTTTGTGATTAAAACTCAACACCTTAAAAGTGGTTAAGTTAGGACAATATCAGTATAAAGATGATCCACTGGTCACGCTTGTTAATGTTTGACTTCTTGTGTTACCAAACATCGGAACGGAAAGTCATCGAGAAATTTCATTTCTCTTCCTTTCTCTTTTCTTTTGCGTGGGAAAGACAAAATAATTATTTTTCTTTCTACGAACCAAACGAGGCCTAAATGTTGTACCCTTTACGCTCTAGTTCTTTTGCGCACCAAACAAACATCGGAACAGAAAGTTGTCGAGAAATTTTATTTTTCTTCTCTTCTTTTTTTTTTTTATAGGAAAAGCAAAAAAATTATTTTTCTTTTCACGAACCAAATGAGAGCTAAATGTTGTATCCTGTACTCTCAAGTTCGTTTGCGCACCAAACACTACTTGTACGGCTGTACCCGATCAGGACCCCTCCTTGATCCCGCCACGTGTACACTTCACTACAAGACCAAAACTCTTCGAGCTCCACTCTAAACCAAAGACCCCCCCTGACACGGACTCAGATTCTATCATTCTGGGATCTGAAACTCACAGACAGATCGATCAGTTGGAAAATCGAAGCCTCCAGTTCGTACAATAATGCACACCCTAAATGCAGTGATGACGGCCCGGATGCTGCTGGTCCGGAACTCGGGTCTGAAAAGCGAGGCCATACCCTTCGGAGATGTCTGGTGGTTTATCTACGCCGGGTTCTCCTGCTTCCTCGTCCTCTTCGCCGGAATGATGTCCGGGTTAACGTTGGGACTCATGTCCCTCGGCCTCGTCGACCTCGAGATTCTCCAGCGAAGTGGCACTCCCACCGAGAAAAAACAAGCAGGTTCGGTTGTGTTCGGTCCCCATTGTCTTGTCCTAGATTTCTTTTCATGAATTAAACTGATAAAGTTTTGTTCTTTAATTGTTGGGTTTCTGTTAATTCTGTTGCAGCGGCTATACTTCCGGTGGTTCAGAAGCAGCATCAGCTGCTTGTCACTTTGCTTCTGTGTAACGCTGGAGCTATGGAAGTGAGTAGTTTCCGTCATTTACATTGTCTTCTTATCAATTGCTTTGTTATTTTGATTGTACTAGAGAGTTGGATTGGTTACGAACTATTCGGAGTGTTTGAGCTGTTTCAATTTGCAATCTGCAGGCGCTTCCTATATATTTGGACAAGATTTTCAATGAGTATGTTGCTATAATTCTGTCTGTCACGTTTGTGCTGTTTTTCGGAGAAGTGAGTTATTTTTTTTCGTGATTTGGCATTGTGGTTTAATGTTAATGACTTCATGCTGCTTTGTGATTGGGGGTGAATCAAGAATTTGATTTGGGGGGTTGTTTTTTTTTGTTCTGTCAGGTTATTCCACAAGCAATATGCACTAGATATGGACTGGCTGTAGGTTCCAACTTGGTATGGATTGTCCGTGGTTTGATGCTTATTTGCTACCCAATTGCTTATCCTATTGGAAAGGTTTGTTTGATGAATTATTGAAAATGTTTCTCTCCTTATCATGCACCTTATTTATAGATTTTAGATGAATGTATATTGCTGATGCAGTTTGATTTGACATGTAATATCTGATACTAAGAAATTTTATGTTTAGGTCTTGGATTGTGTTCTGGGACATAATGAAGCATTATTTAGGCGAGCTCAGTTAAAAGCCCTTGTCTCCATCCACAGCAAGGAGGTAAAGTGATTTCCATTTACATCCAATATGGTATCACTTGATGAGACTGTTTGAATTTATAAGGATTGAGGAAGTATCTATAATAAGAAAAAATTCCTTCTTTTCTGTTTAGAAAATTTCATTTGTTACTTTTACTTTCTATATATAGGAGGGCAAAGGCGGTGAACTTACACATGATGAGACAACAATAATCAGCGGAGCACTGGATTTAACTGAAAAGGTACAATTTATATGAAATTGGCATGTACATTTTTATGTTTAACTGTCGTAGTTTTCTTGTTTTTGTATCAGTGTGCAGTTTCAGACCTTTCAACAATGTAAAAAATGAATAAGATTGGCTACTATATCATGAATTTTGGGGCGCTATTTTTACTTAGTTTCTAATTTAAGAAGTTTGCATTTGGATCTAAAGGTAAACTTACCTCCGATCTTTCTTTTGAATGGAATGTGTTTCAAACCGTTTTGAATGTAGCACATACTTTTTTGACTTTGAGCATTTAATTGATACTTCACAGTACATGAATTTAATCAGTTTAGTAGCATATTCTATTACATGACATTTGTATATGTTAATCCTCTCTTAAGTACTTAATTCTAAGAAGTCAGTCCAATGATCCTATTTTTGATTGTTTTTTTTATTCAACAGACTGCTGAGGAGGCTATGACGCCTATTGAATCAACCTTTTCCTTAGATGTCAATTCAAAGTTGGACTGGTAAGTTCCCCTTCTCAATCAACTATTTTACCGACTGTGATGAGAATAACATCATTATTAAATATTCACTTGCATACTACTTTGTTAACCTGTCAGTTTCTACTAACGAAATTGATTCAAGAAGTTTCTTTTCATATACAACATTCTAGACATTTTGGTTTCTTAATTTTAGTAATTTGGTTTTAGCATAAGTTATAGAACAAATTGTGTGTTATCTGATTAGATTTATATTCATCTCTAATTAATAACTTAGGGAAGCAATGGGAAAAGTTCTTGCTCGGGGGCATAGTCGAGTTCCCGTCTATTCTGGGAATCCAAGGAATATTATTGGACTTCTCCTGGTGAGTGTTAAACTTAGATCTTTGGGTGATCTGTAGTTAGTATTTAATCTAGATACTAAACACGCTAAACTGTAATAGGTGTTTCTGATTCTTTCTTTTTTATGTGGATCAGGTGAAAAGTCTTCTCACTGTACGACCCGAAACAGAGACCCCTGTCAGTGCTGTTTCCATCCGTAGAATCCCAAGGTGTGCTTCACAATCTTTAAATACTTTTCTTCAATTCTTATACCGAGTATGTAATATCCAGTGTTCATTTGTGGGTCATATTCCCAGAGTTCCTGCAGATATGCCACTGTATGATATATTGAATGAGTTTCAAAAGGGCAGCAGTCATATGGCTGCTGTGGTAAAGGCCAGAGGGAAATGTAAGGCTCATCCACCTATGATTGAGGGAGAAAAAGAGGAAGGAAGAAAAATTGGTGGCATGGGTACCGAACTGACTACTCCATTGCTATCCAAGCAGGATGGAAAGTCAGATCATGTTGTTGTTGACATACCCAAGATACCAAAGCCCACTATTGTTAAAAAGGAAATTCTCTTACACAATAATGTTGGAGAAGCAAATGGACCCCATTTGTCAGAGGATATCGAAGATGGTGAAGTAATTGGTATCATCACGCTGGAAGATGTATTTGAAGAACTCCTGCAGGTAAAATAAATGCAATTCATATTTTTTCCTTTCCGCTTATGAATATCATTAAATTTGCATCGAACTTCATAATAACTGATTAATTTCTTGATAAATACAGGAAGAGATTGTTGATGAAACGGATGAATATGTTGATGTACATAAAAGGTATCATAGAGTGACAACTGTTGTCAGTTGGCTAATATTGTTTGTGGGAGTTATGTAAACTGGATTAATCAGCTTCTTCTTTGCAGAATACGCGTTGCTGCAGCTGCAGCTGCTTCATCAGTGGCGAGAGCTCCATCACTGCGGAGGTTAAATGTCAACAAGGGACCAGGGAGTGAACAGCACAAATCAGCCATATCCAGTGTATGATATCAATTGATCTGTGTAGTAACTTTAAGGGTTAAATACTGTATAGTCCATGTAGTTTGAAGTCGACATATGTTCAGTCTTTGTTGTTTTATTTTAATATGAATAGTTCTTAAAGTTACGATTTTCCTTCCAAATTGTCATTCAGTCAACTCTCTCCGTTAAATTGTTGACGTGGCTACTAAAAATTACATTGTCTTCTAACGGAGAATATTAACCGAATGACTATTTAGAAGAAAAATTGTGACTTTAAGGACTATTCAGATTCAAATGAAACCACAAGGACTGAACATATGTCAACTTCAAACCACAGGAACTAAACAAATTTCAATTCTAACTTTAATTGAGGGGTGGGGAGAGGGAAGTCATGCAAGCAACATCTGTGTATGTTTATGCTTCCATGCAGGCTGTTTGGAAATGAAAAGCTGGCATGATATGAGATTTTTATAGCCATCTCACTCATGTCATGCAATGCCTAGTTTGACCATTGTAGTGATGCATGCCTAGTTGTAACAATTTAGGGAACTTGGTAGTTGCTCAGGTATAGGTTCATATAACAACTCAATTTACTGGTAGTGTTTCCACTTCGTATCTTACTTTTATTTTCATTTGAAAATTTTGTTTGCTTACTCGGGATTTTTACTCTTAGATGATGGTATGAGCAATGGGATGGCTGTTGATATGTTGTACACTTGTAGTCATTTTTAATGTTCAAATTACTGTCTAGTGGTTGAAGCATTGACAATGTTTGCTCTTCTTGCTGTGTTGACCTAGGGAGCCCAAGCTAAGCAAGTAACCCCCAAGAAATCTACTGATGATTTGGCAACAAGGTCGCATGTAATTTCCACCGATGGAAACAAGAGATGATTAATCTGTTTCATTCTTGTAGTCTGATCTGAAGTGGCTTTGTCCTTGCATCCAGGAAAAAGGGTATTTTTTCTGGTTATCTCTGGTATTGGGTGCGGGGTCCTGGAATTCAGAGATATCTGGGATTCTACATAGAGATGCAGAGAGTATGATCAATCATCCGGTAACATGCTCAGCAGTATTCTAATCTGAAACTCTTTTTGGTTTACTTACATGTTAGGTCCGAGGTGCCTCTTAAGCCAGCACTATTTTTTTGTTGAAAAAAACTGTATCTGAAGAATAGTCAATAAGCTCAGTTATCCAAGAGTTCATAATATACAAGGCCCTTGTACAAGGACCTTTTATTGAATATTGAAATGCTAGGGTTACTACAGTTTAAGCTAGAACTCACATTAAACTTACTCTTATCGTAGCACCTATACAATGACCCCGGACAAAGGTTTTCTTTTGTTAATTCTGTAAGTAAGACAGAGCTCATCTATTCAAACAAGTCCACTCCAATCTAAGTATGAGATTTTTGCAGTTACACTTCGATGGTCCTTGATGTTTACACAAGCTCTTTTGGCATTCGACTTGCAATTCGAAGAACTGAGTAACTACAAACGCCTGGCCTTCCATACATCTACGGACCCTTAATAATACTCCTATTATACATGGGATACTTTATCTTTTCACAAAACCTTTCGATCCATTCTAAAAGAGAAAGTGAAGTCTAGGCACGTAATATTTCATCGAGTTCAACATAGTTAATTTCAGATTTCATCAATTATCTGCAGCAGTGTACACACATATAGTCTCTTCTCTGTCACTCATCCCGGCACAGAAGTATGGAGGTGCACCTGCACATGATATAAAGCCCTGTCCGCTGCTCCCTCATAACCCTTGCGCATCACCCTCCGATCGGAGCCTCAGGGCTTTAACGGAAGACGATCTTCCCTTCATGTTACTGGCAGCTGCAGGACTATAATTAAGTCCAGGCTGCTGTTGTCAAAGGAACTTGAATTGAGCTTGCTAGATTTTATTGACAAGCCTGAAAATGATCGGAGGAATAAGTGCAATGTGAGTGACAATGTCGGCCATTGACTGGGTTATCATGGGGTCAAAAGATGACAAAGTAGACAACACCAGGTGTGTTCACCTGGAAAAGGATTGCTCATCACAATGGTACTAGATTTTATCCTATTCCCAAGGGCCATTCCTGTCTGCAGTATTTGTACTCACTGTATGAAGGTTAGTTTAACAAATTTATTCTCATGCTGCTGAATCTAATTACGAGATTTATGAACTGATTTATAAGATATAGCTTAGGCCTGAGTAAGTACATGTATGAATTATTCATCTTTTGATTCAAACCACTGTCGTACGTGCTTGAGATTGTGGAATTGATGTGAAGACAATGTCGACTTTTATTGATTCTTTCGGGTATGGTATACCACCGTGTACGTGCTTGAGCTTGTGGAATTGATGTGAAGACAATGTCGACTTTTATTGATTCTTTCGGGTATGGTATACCTCCACACGGTGGATTTGGAGCTGGGTTCTAGCTGATTATGATGTTCTTCATGAGTTTGAACAACATTTGGAGAACATATATGTTCCCTAATGATGTACGTAGCCTAGCCAGCCCTTAAGCTTTTATTGATTATATCTGCAGCTAGCTAGTTTTTGGTACAAAATTAAAAATCAGGATGTAGCTAATATTTGTTATCTTGACCATATACGGCCTTCAATTCGATCGACTTCTGGATTCAAAGTTTGTAATGCTAAAGTATTAATTACATGTAGTTTTTCTTGTGTCATTGAGTTTAAATTTACTCACAAACCCTGCTAATTTTCAGCAAGGCTTTCAGTTATTACTTCTCACTGGTTCTGATTCAGGCATATTGATTTTTGTTGCAGAATTGTAGACCTAGAGATACATAGCTTTTTTTCTTTGATCTCACCTATCTTTTCCACTTGACAACTCTCCTAACCAGTGTTTCCATATATATGTGGACTACTCTCTATAATTAGTACTTCATCTATTAGCATTTTGCAAGCTAGATGATATCCACATATAGAGTAGTTTACTTCCACCATTCATTGCTTAATCGTAAGGTCCACTAGTATCTCCAGAATACCTGAATGTTACTCTCAGAAGTGCTTGAACTCAATTTCCATCTCTGAAATGCATGCTAATGAATGAACGTGTGTCAATAGTCTTTTTTTTTTCTTTTTCTTTTTTCTTCACAACAAACATGAATAAAAATCTGCTAATAGTCGATAGTTAGTCGATCATATAATAGTATGGTAATTTCTTTTGCTGCATCTGTTTAATTGGGAGGAAATCAAGGTAACTCAACCTAGAGTTGATGATCTGATCAAATTTGGCATATATTTGTCTGGCTATTCTAGGAAGTAGTCTTCATCACATTCATTTGCATATCCTGTTACTAAAAGTAGTTCCAATGCAAGCAGTCAAGCACAAAACATAAACAGTTCTTAGTTACCTTGAATCATTTTCGTACAAGTATATGTTTTGGATGTGTTTATGTTCGGGAAAAAAAAAACCAGAAATTTTAGTTTAGTTTAATTGTAGAAAAAAGAAAGAAAAACAGGTGTGGTATGCCTTGCTGAGCATTCTTTCGATTTTATCTTCCCTTTTTTGCATCCTAGTAATGATACCAAACAAGGTCTACTAATTCGAAGTTAAATTATGAAAGAGTTTCTTCGTCATGTGTAGTGATCGAGCTGTTATGTGAAACAGTGAAAGACCTAGCCTCTTTCTTCAGACAAAAGAAAAAGAAAAGAATTCGAAGCAAAAGAAAAAGAAACCTTTCCTCTGATGTTGGCTCTCCTTTTCTCTGATATTGGCAGAACAAAGAAGACCTCTCTGAATTCTGAGATGCATCGATAGTTTTTCTACCCCAAACTAAACTAGTTGCATCATTGTTTGATCATATTACTAACGCACTACGGTTACATTACAGATATATGGTCTGAACTCTGAAATGCCATCAATACATGTAAATACAGATAGCAATACTCTTTTTAAGGTATTCATCTGTAAAGTAGTAGGAGACATTTTTACACAATTTCTCGTAAACTTTAGCATCCAAACTAATAGAACTCAGCAGCCAAGCACATTATTTCACACACTTGCCTGCAGGACTTCTGATGCACGCCAAGTCGCCAAGCATCCTAATTATCTACAGTATTGTCTTGGATCCCTGTCACTCATCCCAGCAAAGAAGTATGACAGTGCACCTCCACATGATGTAAAGCCGAGTCCGCTGCTCCCTCACCAGCCTCGAGCATTTGTCCCACGATCGGAGCCTCCTGGGGGCTTTAACTGAGGATAATACACCTTTCATGTTACTAGAGTAAACGTCAAGTTCAGAATGTGAGAGGTAGTACTTCTACTTTGGCTGATATGAAGGTTAAGGACTCAACGAGTCAAGGTTGTAAGTAATATGCTTTGCTATGGAGCTAACTGAGTTGAGGTTTGCTTATAGCATAGCCTTTTATAGAGAGGGCTGTCTATAGTGCCTGTAAACAAAAAAAAGATCTGAGGAGGTAATACAAGGTGGGGTGACAAGTGTTGGCCGCTGACTGGTTTACATGGACTCAAAAGATGACAAAGCAGACACATCAGCTTGTCTCCTTGTTCGATCAACCCTGGAAAAAGACTCATCACTGGTGCCAGGCTCTTATCCTAATCTCATGGCCAGGCTTGTCTCCATGATTAAAGAGCTGTAATTTGTCTCACTGTTTGAAGCTTAGGCAAATTTAACCAACCTAGCCAGGATTTCAGGAGGTCTTGGACTATATTGGTTGAACTTTGCAAAGAAATAATTTACAAGATTCATAGAAGATTTAGGCTTCAGTAGGTACACATATATAATTCCTGTTAAGGTTCACAGTTGGATGTTTTATGCCTTGGCTGTTGAGCACCACAAGATATGCTTTGTTTTCTTAAGGGGGATATTATTTATCTTGTGACTTCTGAGCAAAACTTAACCAACATTAAGTATTAACTTGCAATATATAGCACCCTTTACAATATATAGCTAAAACAAACATTACAAACCTCCAGAATCTAGATTAGATTGAGAATCTTACCAGAACTTTACCCTTTTATACAGTTCACTAGTCACTTCACACAGCAGGCACACCTAAATATATATCTCATATCAGTATCTAGTTATCTACTATTGAAACACTTTGATCCTTCTGTATGGTTCAAAGTTCTCTTCTATCTTGACCTAGCTATCTTCTGATGCAGTCTGACCACGCATACGAGCAGTTGTGCAGCCATAACTAGGCAGCAACATGACTACTTTAGCACGAATGTTGACATCTTGTGGGAAATCCAGCAAGTCCATTTACAGTAGGTGGAGATAAGCCTGTACAGGGCGGGTGTTGATCTCTCATTCTCTCAACAAGGATTCCAAGTGACAAATGGAGTGATAGACTGGATATATAACAACCACAATGCCTTAAAAATGGATGAAGTCGCCTCGCTAGCTTAGAACTTATACTTTTTAGGTACCATGAATAATCAGTGCAGTACTTCTTGGGGTTGATTGACTTGATTGTACAACTACAAAGCAAAGAAAATCATGCAAGCTAGTCGTGGAGAAATGAAGCCACTAAAAGACTCAATTAAATCAGTACTAATCTAATTGAAACAACATAGCTTAGCTAAGAGCGTAATAGTCATGTTTATCAGGAGTACTTGTGCCAACCAAGAAGCATAGAGATGCAAACCCTAGCAATATAGAGCTTTCCTCTCTGTTATCTCACCCATCTTTTCCACTTGGTGAATCTCCTACCCATGTTTCCCATATTTGATGACTACCACTCTCACTCTCTAGAGCTCTCTGGCTATCTGTACTACTTTCACAAACTTGCTGCATGCCTCGTTCAACATCTCAACCCTAATTTATTGACACGGAAACTTGGCATTTTGCAGGCTAGCAAAGATTGTATGAACTTGCGATAGTAGAGAGTGGAAACTAGAGACTACTAGTTCACTTCAACCTTTCAATGCTTAGTCCTAAGGCCCATTTGTATACCTTTAGAACAACTAGATATCACGTGCAATAGTCTGCCTTTTTATCTCTTAAATGCAACGTAAACGTCTTCATCAAAAGCCTTGCCTGCCATTGATAAATGTTGATCTCCAAGTTCAAGTACAGCTGAACATCTTGTTAACAAAAGTTGTTCCAAGCACAAAACAGGAACAACTGTTTCAGCCAAAAAAAGAAAAGCAGATCAAACAAAACATCTGGAAATGTTTTTCTTTTTGGCTAATAACATATCTAGATGTTGTATAATTGAATAGAAATCCGATTCTATGAACAGTTCACGAGATTAGAAGTCTTGGTTTCAAATATCATACTGTCGAAAACATACTGCAATGCCATTCGTTCATTTTATGACCTGACCGGAGGTCCAGAACACAAGAACATTATGAAAACCTTATCCCTTGAGCTAGTTGTTGTTAAGCTTTTATGAATTATCAGCACCTAATCCTCTAAGATTGAAGATTGATAAGTTTTTCTTGCTCCTAGTGTAGCCAAGTAAGCTCCTGAATTAGAGGCAGAAATTGTGACAGAATAGTGCTTAATTTGCCAAGAACATCACAGTTGGATTTCAAATCCACGTGTCTACTCATGTCTCATCACTCCATGACAATGAAAATTGTTCCCAGAAACCTTATCTATAATCACATCAAGGGCATCAAAGATAAGATCTTTAATCAAACCATTTAGATCAATGTGGACCTGGCTGCTAGCCTGCATGAATATGACCATCTGTTAACTTCCAGCTAGTGTTGGCCCTATGAATAAGCACGCTCTAAGCCCACCATTACTGTTTAAATCAGACCAAAGAGGGGTCATAGACACGAGGTAGCTTAGACTTTGCACAGGAGAAGAGGCAAGAGTGCTGTTAGTGTCTTGGAGACAAAGGAAAGCCCCATGGTGGGGGTTAGTAACCGGTTCCTTTGATTTTTGGCTGCATATTTTGTTGTTGGGTAATATATGGCTTTGGGAATTTATATACAATAATGGTGGGGGTGCAGAGAACTACTGGGGATATTAAAGTGGTTTTCATGATGTTGAGTTAGTGCAGGAACGATGTGACTAACTGAAACACCACAATCACAACATTCCCTTTCAAGAAAAATCGATCCATCAAGCAATTCATGAAGATTAGATTAGATGCATTTTAGTGTCAGAAAGTCAATGTAGCTGGAACTTGTATTTCATGGCTATTTACTTCTTCGGCGAAGCATCATCTCCATGGCTTTCACATCATAAAGTACTATGTTAGCCTTAGCTTAATTAGCAACTCTCCCACATGGATGATAGGGAATTCTAATAATCCCGAGATGGATTCTTGTTACTTTCGTCACTCAATTCATGAACGTGATATTCTAACTAAGATCATTGATAGAGACCATTAAATGTATTGTTATAAGTTGAGGATTGGAAGCTTTGCTAATGCCTGCTAGCTGACACTGATTTGGTCCGAAATCTGATTATTCCTTGTGGGTTATATATGTTGGTACAAATGTATTATACATTTGTGTGTTACCATGCCTATTCAATCCCAATGATGGTCTGCATGATGAAGGCTAGGACGTGTACGGAATATGCAACATGTTTTGCCCTATGCAGTAATCGAAGTTTTGACCTAAGATCCCTAAATCCAAATTTCTATATCGAAACTAAAGCCTAAACAATACCACTACAAGTGGGCTAGTAGTTCTTACCTCAAGTATGTGCCCCAACTTAGATTTGAAATCAGAAACTGGCATGCTAGCCAACAATGACGGAACTAGAATTTTATATCCATATAAGTTTTAGAAAACAGATTGGAAATTCAAATATATACGTACTGAAACATTTAACATAAGATCATAAATTAGAATAAAATTATAGTAAGATTCATTTACTTTAGTTTTCTATTGTACTAGAATTACAGTTTTGAGATATCGAACAACTAGGTTATACTACGCGCCTTACGCGCGGAGAAAATAGAGAAGAAGCTGCTGGGCACCTTTTCCTGACCGAGCGCCGCAGGAAATCCCGCCATTGCATCTCGATCTGAGAGAGGAAGGAAGACCGTGCTACAATCATGGGTTCACGACATAGATGAGGTCCAAGGATGGAGGAGATTCAATTGTTTAAGGATTGGACTGATGGATCCCAATCTAATCTTCGTCTACCAAGGTTGAGGACGGGTTAGGTGTTTAGTTTTTGGATCTACTCATCAGATCTCAAATAAGCCCTTACTCTTACTCTTTCGAGTAAGGGTTTTCGTCATTAAATCTTATAAGTTGTTGGAGTTGGGGAGTTGAATTGTTGTTACAAGAACCCAATCTTTTGCCAATGTATGACCGTGCGGTTTATTATCAGCCTGTGTTGAGGATTCTGGGAGATCATGGGATGACTCACCCAATGATTTTTTTTATAGTGGTCAAATCTTATCCTAGTAGTTGCTACATATTTTGGTCAGTTAAACTCGTTCGGCTGCTCAATTAGATTTATATTAGATTTCTAGACATAACGGTCTCTTCTTCAGAGTGAGGACAAGTAGTTTATTATTGTTAGTTAATGACTCATATAGTTAATGTCTTGTAGTTAATGGCTTGTAGCATTACCCTCCTGAAAGATGTAACTCAAACTTGCAAACCCCTTATTAGAGCCATATCTATTAAACAACGTTCAATGGGGAATAGTTGGACTCATGACATGCCTTACCACTACCTTCGAGTCGATCTCAATCCACAAGTGTTGCCAACCTCGTACGTAAGAAATTCAAATTGCCTCATGGTAGGCAAGAACCCCTGTATTGAGCGCTAGAAACTTGTACTCTCAAAGCAATGACATGAACTAAAACTACTCGAGGTCCC
Organism: Fragaria x ananassa; assembly: GCA_034370585.1. Lineage (NCBI taxonomy): Eukaryota > Viridiplantae > Streptophyta > Magnoliopsida > Rosales > Rosaceae > Fragaria > Fragaria x ananassa. The sequence continues at coordinate 13,227,895 of CP139760.1, forward strand.
TGTGCAACTCTATCGAAGCCCACACTATCTGTATCCCAAAATGAACTATGAATATCAATCTTGATCAAAGGATGAAGTGGTAGTGTCCAAGTGACTAATAAATCGTGATTCACATGCTCTTAAATGAAAGTGTTGTAGGAGATTAAAAATAGGATTGTTGGAGAGAGAAAACAATGAGACAAAAGCCATACATGCTGACTTATTCGATACCAAAAGGAAGCAACATACATGTATCAACTATCAATCTATTGCTTTCAATACAAAAGCACCAAAGAAGATTGTATTAATGACACACCAAAGTAGATTTAAGGAAGAAAATAGTGAAATATGGTGTCAGCCAAGTACAACACATCTTGAATACAATGCAAATGTGGTTGTGGAAATCTAAACATATTGAAGTACAACTGCCAAACTTCCACAGATCTTGTACATTTCCAGAAAAAGAGGCACGGTCAAGAAAAACGCACCGGGAGGACATATGGAAACCTCTTCTTTGAAGTCTATCATCTGTTGGCATCATTCCATGTAAAATCTTTCAAGTAAAAAGGCTTTTCCATGGCTGAATTGCCTAATGCTAAATTACTTTTTCCTAATGCAGATTCTGCAATGGCAGAGTCAGAACAACTGTACCATTTTTCGTCATCGTAATACCCCAAGTGTTATCCGAACAAACCACTAAAGGCTCATATGGTAGAATAGCAAGGGAAAGCGAGTGCGGTCGCGACATGAGGAAATACATCATCATAAATATTAGGCAAATCCCACTGTTCATAGACAAAGAACGCACTCAACATCAACTTGCGCCAAACTCCATGAATCCCTTAATGCCTTTCCAAAAACTTCTCATACCAAAAACTTATCTAGCCACCATTACCTATTATCCAACGAAGTTTAGAGAGAAGAGCTCTCCAGAATTTTGTCAATCCAAGAAGACTTCTTGTAACAAGTACAAGGTTTGTGCCCAACCCATAAAAAGTGTGCTTGAGAGAAAATAGTTGAAGGAGAGGCATTTAAGACAACGTCCCATCCACGTTGTAATAACATGACTTGGTTTAACACAACCAGATTCTCCAGGTTTATGTTTTTCACACATTATTCTAGTATTCTAATCCTAAACTAAATTATATTTAAATCTGAAGCTAGCCACATTTATCTATAATTATGGCCATACAAGATGAAAAATAATAAACAATTACATTCCTCACCATCTTAGACATTATTGAGACTACAGTTTTTGTTGATACTGAATGTTTACCCATGAATGTTTTAAGTGTGGGCAACCAATGTGGTCTTTGCCAAGAATCGTAGTACTGAATTGAAATGTTGTGGAAACGATTGTGAATAAGGGTGTATATACCAGTCTGGTAAATCATAGATTCGATGAAGAAATCATACGTGGCTACCATCTTCATCATCTTCATGGTCTCAGAAGCATCAAAATCCTTCACCATTCTCTCTGCAAAACCAAAATTTGATCAAAAGAAGATGTTCACTAGCTTTATGCATATATGAAGTTTTTAGGTTATGCATTTATAGGTGAAATGAATGAATATATAGAAAGAACATTTTAGAAGAAACAATGAGCAATCACCATACCGCTTTAAGGTTTTAGGTGTTTCTTAAGATTTTGCAAAACTTAGGAAATAAACTTATTAAGTACAAGATATTTTTTTGTACCAAATACAACCTTAAATATAAAAGAAATCATTCATTTTTGGAAAGTTCATATCAATAATTTACATATGTTCATGAACATACAACATAAAATTAATCACATAGAATAAATCATAAAGAAAGAATTGTTTAAAAATGAAGCTAGTAAAGGTTATTGAATTTAATTTTTGAAATCGTAAGGCAACCTACGTATTAAGAGTCAATACATGTAGGTATGCGTTGAGATTAAACAGTTATGATATAACTTGTCACACCCTAATTTTTGAAGGATAAATTTTTTAAAAATTTGGGCGTGATATAACTCAAAATCTTAAATCCTAAAACCTACTCAACAACTTCCAAGCAAAAATCAAATACTGAAAATGTAAATGTCAATAAACTCATCAACCGAGTTAAACATTTATATCTTCTTAATTACATCAACTTCAAGAGTCTAGTAATAAAAAGTCGTTCATATGAGCTTAAAAACAACTATCATAATATTCAAATAAATATGCATCATCTAAAACCCAGCTCCTAAGCCACCGCTTCAACCCTGCTGATCATCACCTGCAAGTCTAAACCCTACACCATGAATTAGTGCACCGGGTTGTAAACAACAAACCCGGTAAGCTAAAAAGCCCGTATGAATAAATCCCAAAAATAATTTAATACTTCTAACATCCAAATAAAACACATAAACAATTAAGAACAATAATTAATTTCACCAATCCAACAATTTTACGAAAGATAAAACTGGTAATTCCTGCATTAGTAACTTAGTTCAGGAATCGCCTAAAAGAAAGAGAATTCAAAAGAAATAAATAATTAAGAAAACACATCAATTCAAAATCACTCAAAATCATGAATGAATCCTGCAAAAAACATAATTTAGGAATTCTATTAAAATCACACAATTAAGATTAAAGAATCTCATGCGGATAAACATAGTTCAGGAGATACTCAGAGCAAGGAATTTAAATGACAACACATAAGAACATCACACAATTATTTCTCTACTCTTTCTTATGAGTTCGTCAACACTTAGTCATCCCCCATAAGTAACAAAACAAACGCGTACTCATAGGTTCGTCAACACTTAGTCATCCCACATGAAGTACGACAGACAGACTAGAACTCTATACTGACTGTAACCAATCACCCGACCAAGGTTTGGTTGTCGGTTCACCACGAAGGCTTCTAATCTAATGCACACAATCACCACAAAAGCATAATTCCACAACTAATACACACACTCACCACTAAGGCACACACATCCATAACTAATGCATGCAATCACCACAAAAGCACCATTCCACACTAATGCACACACTCACCACTAAGGCACACACATCCACAACTAATGCATACAATCTCACATGATCGGAAGTCTTTTTGAAAGATTATATTTTTAACAGAAAACTTGTTTTCACTTACCATGAGTCATTGATGATCAAACTCATTTATATTTAAAAATAACATCATTTTCCTTCAAGCACAACTTCACAATTAGCAAAAATAAACTATAAAGTAAACTCGGTTCCTTTATGAACCCATGTGAGATTTACTCGCCCAAATGACATATATTTCAACAAGGCATAAATAACCACATCAACATTATCATCATCATAAATATCATAATCATCATCATAATAATTATCGTCATAATCATCATCAAAATAACCATAAATAAATAGGTCACAAAGTGAACATTGGTGAGATTTTACTCACCTCAAATCCAGCTGCGTCTTCGCACGCACAACACAAGCATATAGCTCAAAACTACACTCCACAAGTCACCTATTAACAAAAACGTCAACCTTAGTAACTATCAAAAACAACATTATCCGACTCGAACCGAAACTCATGTACTAACCCATGAGCTTGTCACTCGAGACAAATCCTCCTCCTTGTTCTCTAAAAGGTCGTCGAAACATCCTACATATCCTATAGAACTACTAATCAAATTCTCATGTTCGGATTTACCCAAAATTGAACTGTACGAAACTAAGCACCAAAGGGAAACCCTAGCATGCAATAATGGTAACCAAAACCTACAACCCACATATCAACACACTCAAAATAATAAGAACTAGCTAACCCTTGCAACAGAACCTACACACCCTGCCAGAGGCGTCGCCAAGCGCCACCACAGGCGGCAGCGAGTGGGCCCCATGCGCCACCTTAAAACTTCAGAATCTGAACAAACTCCCAACATCAAACTTGTAGATTGAAGCAAGGGAAGCATCTTTTATACTTGATGTTTAAACCAATTCGGCCGGAATCGTCAACAATAAAACCGACTGCCAAGGCGGCCTCAAACCGACTTCTAGACTCCAAAACGAGGTGAATGACAGCTTGAAACGTGCTTAAAAGGAAGAATGCTTCAAGAAATGGGCAACCTCACCTCCAGTCGCCGCCGTACACGGCTGGAAAGCCTTCCGTTTGGAGTCGGGTCCGCCACCCTCCACTGCGGTGTTTGATTCTCCCAATCCAGCTTGAGTCATCCTAACCCACCTACACAGGGAGGATCAAGCCGAAGAGAGAAAGAAAACCTGACCGGTGCCGGCGTCTGAGTCCGCCGGAGTCGGAAAAAAAAACCGGGTTGGGTCAACTGGGTATGGGTCCGGTTGGCTGGAAAACTTTGATACTGAAGGTATCGCGAGAGAGAAGAAAAAGAGAGAGAGCAATGGTTTCCGGATAATGAAATGGAAATCCTAAACTTTTCTTATTTAACCCAAAAATCTCGTAAAGCCACGAACTTCTGCTGACCATAACTTTCACATACAAAGTCCGTTTTATGCGTGCCACGTATCTACGAACTCGTATCATCGTGCTCTACAACTTTCGTGAATGAAGTTTCTCGAGAAAACCAACATATTAAAAAGTCAAATCTTGACCCTTTAAAATAAACATTTTCAAGAATTTAAAAGCTCGAACACTTCCAGTCCACTCAGTAAACCACAAATCCGCACAACTCCTACTCAAATTAATTCTAAAATAATATTAGAAACTAATATCAAATTTCCAAGGTATTAAATAACAATTTATGTAAAACGAAAAATTTAAAGTTATGTACGAAATTTGATGCACAAAATATAGTTTTTAAATAAGATACTATATATTAACAAAGGTTAGTAATTCGACAGTGACAATCGATATTGAAACAACTTCTATCAAATTATTTGATAAACTATTCAATTCTAAAAAAAATAAACTCTAATTAATAGAGCACAATATTATGTTTCCATACTAAAGTACTACACGGGCTACTTGGGCTCTGTTAGTTTTCCCTTCACATGTCTTATTGTCTTTGCAGTTTGCTAGTCTCATCGACAAAGATTTTAGCACAGCAAGATACTCTAAACGAAAGGGCGTGTATGTTTTCACTAGTTGTTATTGATGCTTACTGAGCGGTGTGAGCTAAAAGTGCAAGTTCCAAGCACCTTAAGAGTTTATTACGTACCCCAAGAGGCCTAAGGCTGTTAGCCATGAACCTTGCCCAACTTGGTTTTAAACCTTTATTGGTCTTGACCTCATAGATGGGTATCATTGTGGTCTCTCAGGCCAATAAGAGAAGGGGAGGATGTCCAAACGGCAACAAGAAAAAGCCCAATGTATGTGGTTTCATTGCTAGTGGGAAGGTAGAGGAAGTCAAATTTCAAGTTTGAAGGCGAACATGATACCTGTGCGTACTTCTCAGAAAGCCTTATCTACATAGCAAGGTCTCAGAAGATTTATAAATAACTCGGAGAGAGGCTCGAATCCCACTCTGGTAGTGTCATTTATTTAGTTACTTAGTTTGCTGACGATCCAAGAGAAATTCATGTAAAGTTTCAATTAGGGTTTTTAACATTAACTCTGGTATGTTGTGCCTTTTTTTTTTGGAATTAATGAAATGGGTAAACCCATTAGAGGAACCAAAATAAGCCCAATTACAATTAAACTATGGAAAACTATCACTCAGCTCAATCCATATAAAAATGGTAAAAGAGGGTAAGCCTAAATTTTTTACATCAAACCTTAAAATGTTAACACAACCATCACAGCCTTGAAAAATCCTAGCTGCCGCTGCCGCTGCCACCGCCACCGCCACCGCCGCCACTAGTGACCAAGAGGCCGTGAGATGTGCCAAAATGAAGGGAAGATGTCTGATAATCCTTTGCCAAGAAAATCTAACAACAAATCCTATCAAAACCAAAAGGAGTAAGGATGAAAGAGAGAAACCCACACCACCACTACAAGAAAAAAGGCTTTAGCCGACGAAAAAAAAAAAAACCAGACCGACGAATCAATTTTTCGTCGGCTAAAGTAGACTTTAGCTGACGAAATTTTCCTTCGTCGGCTAAATTATATTTTCGTCGGCTATAGTCATCTTTAGCCAACGAAATTTTAATTTCGTCGGCTAAAAAATTTATTTTCGTCGGCTAAAGTCCGTGACTTTAGCCGACGACTTTAAACCTTCTTTAACCGACGAAATTATATTTTAGGAAGTTAGTATGGTTTACTAATATCGTATGTTTTTTTTTAATGTATTTTTTCCTTTAGCCGACGAAATACACTATAATTCGTCGGCTAAGATGGTTTTTGCCGACGAATAACCTAATATTTCGTCGGCTATAGTTATTTTTTAATTTTTTAATTACATACTATAGACGACGAATACGTTAGGGTATTCGTCGGCTAAACCCTAAAATTTTTCTATTACCTACTATAGCCCTATATTCGGTGGTTATTTTGCGTACAATTTTTATACGACTTGTTGCGTGTCATCGGTTTAAAACTATTTTCAGTTGGAAGTCCGGCCAAAATACGTAATTTAGATGGTCGAACGACCTTTTCCGTGCGTTTAGGGGTTTGACTTACGAGATTGACCGTCCGGATCGAGCCTTTATTCTTTTCGGATCAAGTTGAATTTTTTCCCATACATGTATTTTATCATGATGGTCAGATCTGACGGTCGGATTTCTGTTTCTCAAGTTTGATCATCACAATCACAACATGCATACTAATGTTGTATAACTTGTTTACCAAGTGTTATGTAAATGTTCCGTTTCAAAAACAAACTATACGTAAAACCTTCAAACGCCAAAAAGTCATGAAATAAGATATGACGAGAATGTTGAAATACATCCACGGTTGCAAAATCACACTATTCCGGTAAATATTCGGTACCGATAGTTGCGGTCAATGCAATTTTTCATTTTCCCCCTATGAGTAGCCCTATATTCGGTGGTTATTTTGCGTACAATTTTTATACGACTTGTTGCGTGTCATCGTCTAAAACTATTTTCAGTTGGAGGTCCGGCCAAAATACGTAATTTAGACGGTCGAACGATCTTTTCCGTGCGTTTAGGGGTTTGACTTACGAGATTGACCGTCCAGATCGAGCCCTTATTCTTTTCGGATCAAGTTGAATTTTTTCCCATACAAATTAATTTAATCATGATGGTCAGATCTGACGGTTGGATTTCTGTTTCTCAAATTTGATCATCACAATCACAACATGCCAAATGTATAAAAATACTTTAAGCCGACGAATTTCAAAGGTTTAGCCGACGAATTGGTATATAGCCGACGAAATTGGTATCTTTAGCCGACGAAATTTTCAAAGGATTTTAGCCGACGAAAATATATGAAAAGTCGTCGGCTAAAGTCGAAAAATTTTCAAAATTTTCAACCAAAATTTTTTGGCGATCAACCAAAATTTTCAAAGGACTTTAGCCGACGAAATTATATGAAAAGTTGTCGGCTAAAAGAACCTATAGCCGACGAAATATTAGGGTATTTCGTCGGCTAAACTGAAAACTTTTTCTGTTACATACTATAGCCCTATCTTCGGTGGTTATTTTGCGTAAAATTTTTATACGACTTATTGTGTCTCATCGATTTGAAAATATTTTCAGTTGAAGGTCCGGCCAAAATACGAAATTTAGACGGTCCAACGACCTTTTCCGTGCATTTAGGGGTTTGACTTACGGGATTGACCGTCCGGATCGAGCACTTAACCTTGTCAGATCAAGTTGAATTTTTTCCCATACATGTATTTTATCATGATGGTCAGATCTGACCGTCCGATTTCCTTTTCTCAAGTTTGATCATCACAATCACAACATGCGTACTAATGTTGTATAACTTGTTTACCAAGTGTTATGTAAATGTTCCGTTTCAAAAACAAACTATACGTAAAACTTTCAAACGCCAAAAAGTCATGAAATAAGATATGACGAGAATGTTGAAATACATCCACGGTTGAAAAATCACACTATTCCGGTAAATATTCGGTGCCGATAGTTGCGGTCAATGCAATTTTTCATTTTCCCCCTATGAGTAGCCCTATATTCGGTGGTTATTTTGCGTACAATTTTTATACGACTTGTTGCGTGTCATCGGTTTAAAACTATTTTCAGTTGGAGGTCCGGCCAAAATACGTAATTTAGACGGTCGAACGACCTTTTCCGTGCGTTTAGGGGTTTGACTTACGAGATTGACCGTCCGGATCGAGCCTTTATTCTTTTCGGATCAAGTTGAATTTTTTCCCATACATGTATTTTATCATGATGGTTAGATCTGACGGCCGGATTTCTATTTCTCAAGTTTGATCATCACAATCACAACATGCATACTAATGTTGTATAACTTGTTTACCAAGTGTTATGTAAATGTTCTGTATCAAAAACAAACTATACGTAAAACCTTCAAACGCCAAAAAGTCATGAAATAAGATATGATGAGAATGTTGAAATACATCCACGGTTGAAAAATCACACAATTCCGGTAAATATTCGGTGCCGATAGTTGCGGTCAATGCAATTTTTCATTTTTCCCCCTATGAGTAGCCCTATATTCGGTGGTTATTTTGCGTACCATTTTTATACGACTTGTTGCGTGTCATCGGTTTAAAACTATTTTCAGTTGGAGATCCGGCCAAAATACGTAATTTAGACGGTCGAACGACCTTTTCCGTGTATTTAGGGGTTTGACTTACGAGATTGATGATCTACGCATTTTATGCTTGATTATTAATGTCTTTCTCTCTACATTTTGCTTTGTTATGAGCTTAGTAAATATGTTTCTAACTTGTTTTATATTTCTAGGTAGAAAATAAAGGAGAAATAATAAAGGAGGCGATTTGGACCAAAATATGTGCAATTACATGGTATTCTCGGCCAAAGAAGAATTGGAGTCAAAAAGGAAGCTTGTGTTGACTAGGAAACAATTTCCTATGTTGACTAGGATACGGAGCAAGTAGTGATGCATGAACATTGATAAAGTCTAGACGGGGAGCTAATATGCATGGAGTGTACGTAATTGCATGGAGGATATTTAATTACATGCATGAGATGATGGCATGAAGTGATGAGCTAGATGGCAAAAACGTTTTTGAAGCTAATGCAAATGGATGTAACGGTGGTGAGTAAATTGGGTGAAACGAATGTATAATTGAAACGGTTTTGAATGGCTACTTAAATAGCTTAATTGACAATTGCATGGATGGTGTTATGGCTGGATTTGAAACTGTTTTGCATGGCTTAATGGCATGGTTGAAACGGATTTTCAAGCTTAATTGCATGATGTAATGGTGGGAGCTTAATAGCTAATGGTTGTAACGGTTTTGTATTGAATGGAGCATAATTGTGCATGGTTGTATTTGAAATGAGGAGAACGGCACCATCATCATCCCCTATATAAAGAGCTTTGGAGGAGGAAGAAAGGATGACTTATCAAAGTGCTGAACCCTTGCCCTAGAGTCCTCTCAAGCCTCTCCAAAACGTCATAGTCTCCAAGGAAGCCGTCTATCCTCACCAATCCGCCTCCATCAACATCCAAGGGCCGAAGGCATAGCTTGGCAATCCCAAGATGTTTTCATCCTCCATCCATCGAAGAAGCATCAAGCACGGATTAGTATAGGGCAATTCCCTTACTCAAAAAGTGTAACAATGACTTTTTCTCTTTATTCTTCTTCCTTGTGTAAACTTATGATTATTATGGATTGGTTTCTTGAAGTCTTTTGGTTAAATAATTCTAATTAGTTTTGTATGACTTGTTTGGTATTCTTTGAAATTGGTTACTCATGCGTACTTGTTCCTAACGCTTAATTTGAATGCAGAGCAATTCCCGGTTTAGATTATGATGTGTTGAATATCGGGCAATTCCCGAGTTTAGCACTTAATTATGAGTTATGCATGTAAAACGTAGCTAATGACTTAGAGACCAAATAGGTTGCATGAAATTGGTTAGGTTATTAAAGGATAGGTAAATTGATAAGTTGATCTTGTAAATATTAGATTTAGGTATTATTTTCGGCTATGATGCATGTTTGGTAATTTTAGAGTTCTTGATTGTTTGCTTGTCTATAAGTGAAGCATGTTAGAATTCTAGGGTTCCTATATGTTTGATTGCCACGTTTTGTCTCTAAATATGTAGGAAAATTAGTTAAAACAATCTTGCACCCCCCTAAACAACCTTAGCATAGTTATGCAAGCACCCTCAATCCCCGGTTAAGAACGATCCCTACTTACCAATGCTACATCTACAAAGAAGGGTTTTAATTGTATTTGTGTTTGATTGAGTGTTTAATTTAACGCTTGAAAAGACGCGAATCAATTTTGGCGCCGTTGCCGGGGATTGAAAAGAATTGTGTGATTATGCTTGTACATTATGTTAATAACTTTCTGTTTTGCAGGGCTGTGCACTTCCCAGTTTTGGGTAAATTTTTTGACGTAGCTAGAGGACTCATAAAAATCTGAAATTTTGCAGGATTGTTTGGTTTTGTGTCTAGTTTATGCCTGAAAAATTTCAGCCCCATCGAATTAACCAGTAATTCTGCAGAAAATCGACAAGCAGCTGCGCGCAATTTGCGCGATTCTGGAATTTGTATATGTCCTGTGTGAATTTGTGAAATTTTGTGCATATATACTTGTAAATTTTCGAGATTTATACTTACACTTGTTCATAATGTTGTTTTTGCAGCCATTTAAATGTTAAAGGAAGCTTGAATTTGCATTGAGTACATGAGCTTGGTTGATTAAGTCGCACTCATTGTTGAATTGATGGCGCCTCTTTTCCATGTTTATCTCCTAAACCCCTTGTGTTGTATGGATTTCATCACCATACACCATAACCTAAGTGAAGTTATGGACATGAGGTTGAGGGCGGAGTCTACATTGGACTATGAGGGAGTTGTACATTTTCGAGAGATTGGTTGAATGTCGGACATGGTGTCTAGAAACGGGTTATGACTGGTGACAGGTTTTGGATCTAAGAAAGACTTACACCATTGGAGTATATACCATTGGCCCGGTTAGCCTCGAGGTGTATTGTCGAAATTAGTACTACCTCTCGCGTTATCTCTATCCCTAACTGGCCATGTTTTTCGATTGAACCAAGACCATTCGATTGAAAGTGTACACTTTATCGCGCGGGTCGCACGTCCTTTGAACGACCTAAAGATCAAGCGAATGTACTCTCTCCAAATCTAAAGCACAACACAATGAACCCTACTTGTGCATAAAACCAACGTGTTGTATGTAACCAACGTGTAAAGGACTTAACCACTTGCATTTGTAGCTTGCATAACTCTCTGGCGGCTTTGTTATGCTCGGATTTCACCACCGGGTACCCTAACCTAAGTGAAGTTAGGGACATGAGGCCAAGAGAGTGGTCACGTTGCATCATTTGATTTAGCATATAACTCTTGTGTTTTCTGCAGGTTCTAACGTTTTCTCTTATGCATTCACTCCATCTTTCACTTAGATTCTTGCTTGATGCACTTTGAATGAAAGTTTGAATGAATTCTTGCATGAATTTCATGAACTATGAAATGTTTGCATCGTTTGAGTAACAACTTGTATTTATGACGTTTTACTTAGTGTATATACAACTGACCCCTGCAGGATACATGTACAAATGTACATAACTTGTCCGTAGTAACTTGCATTCATTTTAGGATGACCTAGAGCCTTTGCATTTCATCTAGTGTACAAAACGTAACTTGTGTGTCAAACCACTAATCCAAACGTCACTTGTATGTGTGTATGTAAGTATGGTGTGTTTTAAATTTGTGTGATTTGTTTTAGAGTGTTTTGGGAAGGATTTCAATGCATGTCTAGAAAACTTCGAGCTAATCTTACAAAGATGCGTTGAAACGAACTTAGTACTTAACTGGGAGAAGTGTCATTTCATGGTAACACAAGGGATTGTTCTTGGACATATTGTCTCGAAAAAAGGGTTGGAAGTTGATAAATCAAAAGTAGATCTTGTGAAACACTTACCCTCTCCGACTTTGGTTAGAGAGATTCGTTCTTTTCTTGGACATGCAAGATTTTACAGGAGATTCATCAAGGACTTTTCCCACATCTCACGTCCCTTGTGCAAGCTGCTTCAGAAGGACACTCCCTTTGTGTTTGATGATGAATGTGGCATTGCCTTTAACAAGCTAAATGAATTGTTGACAAGTGCTCCTATTCTTCAAGCTCCGGATTGGTCCTTGCCTTTTGAGCTTATGTGTGATGCTTCGGACTATGCCGCTGGAGCTGTGTTAGGACAAAGGAAGGACAAGAAGCCATACGCCATCTATTATGCTTCTAAGACATTTGATGATGCTCAAGCTAACTACACAACAACCGAGAAAGAGATGTTGGCGGTGGTGTTTGCATTGGACAAATTCAGGTCCTATCTACTTCAGAGTAAGGTTATAATTTACACTGATCATGCTGCTTTGAAGTATTTGATGCAGAAAAAGGATGCGAAGCCAAGGCTCATACGTTGGATACTACTTCTACAAGAGTTTGATGTGGAAATCAAGGACAAGAAAGGAGTAGAGAATGTGGTAGCTGACCACCTCTCTAGGATTGAGAGAGAGAGATCCAACGTTACAATTGAGGAGCATTTTCCGGATGAACAACTCTTCGGACTTCAGTGTGATAGGTGCCAACGATCCGGCAATCTTGGATCTCGAGATCAGATGCCACAAGTGTTCATACTAAATGTCGAAATCTTTGATGTTTAGGGCATTGATTTTATGGGACCTTTTCCTTCATCTAACGGTTTCGTTTATATCTTACTCGCTGTTGATTATGTTTCGAAATGGGTGGAAGCAAAAGCCACCCGTACTAATAATTCGCGAGTTGTTGCAGATTTCCTCAAGACAAACATATTTTCAAGATTTGGAATGCCACGTGTTCTAATCAGTGATGGAGGGAGTCATTTTTGCAACAAAACCGTTGAGGCGTTGATGAGGAAATATGGAGTCAAGCACAAGGTTTCTACACCTTATCATCCACAAACAAATGGCATGGCGGAGGTATCAAATCGAGAAATTAAGAAGATCTTGGAGCGAACTATCAAGCCAAACCGCAAAGACTGGAGCCAGTATTTGGATGATGCTTTGTGGGCATACAGAACAGCATACAAGACCCCTATAGGCATGTCACCCTATCGACTTGTTTATGGGAAGTCTTGTCATCTTCCGGTGGAGCTTGAGCACAAAGCTTGGTGGGCGGTGAAAAAGTTCAACTTGGACAAGGATGAAGCTGGATTACATCAAAAATTGCAGCTGTGTGAGTTAGAAGAAATCCGGAATGATGCGTTTGACAATGCTTGGATCTACAAGGAGAAGACAAAGGTGTTTCATGACAAGATGATCTGCAGGAAGGAGTTTGTGATTGGTCAACAAGTTCTCTTATTCAACTCTCGACTCAAGCTTTTTCCGGGCAAGCTACGCTCAAGATGGATCGGCCCTTTCATTGTTATTAAAGTCTTCTCACATGGAGCTATTTTGATCAAAAGTCCAAAAACCGGCAATGAGTTCAAAGTCAATGGCCATCGTTTGAAGCCATATTATGCAAATTTCAAGGAGGAACTCGTTGAAGATGTGAAGCTTAAGGAGCCGCCAACTTTGACCACATGAAGGATGCATCACGTCTAGGCTGTAAGACGTTAAAAAACAAGCGCTTGTTGGGAGGCAACCCAATGGAGGAGTCTACAACAGATTTGCATTCTCTTCCCTTTTCTCTTTTAATTTTCGTAAATTTTGTTTATTAGTTAGAAATTTTCGTAAGTCCTAGCTTCCATGCTTGAATTCTATGACTTTACTTTGGTACATTGAGGACAATGTAGAGTTTGAGTGTGGGGGAGGGGTTTACAACTTTTTTGAGTCATAAATCATAAAAACTTGGGCGGATAAGAGTCTAACTCGAGGATGATGCCCTAAAAAAAAAGTTTTGAGTCATACTTAGTGTATTTTGAGTCTTTTTGTTTAAACTTATTGTTTTAAAGAGTCTTAGGATGCCCTTAGTTAGTCGATGATGAAAATAGACCGAAAGAACATACATATGGCGTTGGAAATCATTAAGAATGAATTCATGTGCTAATTGAGACATCTTTGAGTGTTATGACATGTAGTAGATATGGTTTGCAAAACTTGGTACAGAAATTCGCATGTTAGAATAAGTTTTGAATCATATAAGCCTTAAAAGTGAGATTTTGAGCCTAAACACTACTTCTTTGAGAGTGAATTTTGTGCATTACATATGATAGGTCTCAGAATCATTCATACACTCACTTGCCATAGTTCTTAATGAACTAGAGAATACTAGAACTTACTCATGCCGACTTGCAAAGCTTATAATTGATACATACTTTGATTTTGGATATGATTAAAGGCACTTAGGTTTTCCACCACTTTGCCAAAATTCCATGTATCCCATATGTGCGCACGAGTTGCGACACCCCTAGATGAGCCCATTTGAGCCTACATTAAGCCTTTCTTTCATTGCCATACATATCTAAACACTTTAACCTAGTGTAGATTATCCATACCTTTGTTCAAAAGACTTGGTGGGGATTTTTGAAGCTAGAATCTTGGAGATGGCGTGAGAATCATGTAAGGGAATGTATGTATGGGGATAGACTTGTTCGAACAGCTTGTTAAAGTAGAAATTGCCGAAAATAAAGAAAGAAAAGAATGATCAAAAGCTTTCCGACAATAGGTTCTAAGTGTCTAAAGTTTGGATTAATGTCCCCCGTACTTATGAGTTTGGAGTTTGTTTCAAATAGAAGGCCCAACAATGTAAAATTTGGCCTTTGTCCTGTTCACAAAGCTCAAGGGAAGTTTAGAATGAAGTTAGGGCCCAACAAGATGAAATCCGGCCCGTGGACTTCAAAGAAACACATGGTGACGTTTTTGGTGATGATGGGAGCGTAAAATTGATCAAAGTTTTGGTGATTTGGGCTAAGTCTTTTGAATGTTCTTAACCACCACATATCTAAAGTTTCGAATGTCTTAACCTTAGCCCCATTACAACCCTTAAAAGTCCTTTTTGATCTTTAAGATGAGTAGCCTTCAATCTGTGGAGTAAGTTGCGTGAGTAAGCATATGGTTTTGGTTCATTTGAGCAAGTAATTCATTCCATTCATTGATTTAAACACTTTGAGTGAAATCTTTGCATGAGTGGAAATATGATGAGAGCATCCATGTGAGTTGATTTGAACTTCATTCGAAGCATGCACAGACTTAAACTCACCATTGTTTTCTCTATGTCTTACTTGTTCATAGCGTGATCATGTCTCTATTATCTATTGAATTCAAAGGTCATTCATGCTTGACACATTGTGATTCCATTGCCATATACATTAAGAAATTTCTGAGACAAATTTTGACTAAGGGCTTAGTGTTGTTTTACTTAGTATCTCTTACGTTTTCAAGCATGATAACATGAAAATTTGCGGCTTTGAAACGTTGAGACTTCTAAGTGTTTTTGTGACGTTTTTTTTTTCCCATTGTTATTTTTCCCTTTATTGTTTTTCTTTATTTTTGAGCCCTTGTTTTGTTTTGTATTTGCTAGGGACTAGCAAAGTCTAAGTGTGGGGGAATTTGATCTACGCATTTTATGCTTGATTATTAATGTCTTTCTCTCTACATTTTGCTTTGTTATGAGCTTAGTAAATATGTTTCTAACTTGTTTTATGTTTCTAGTTAGAAAATAAAGGAGAAATAATAAAGGAGGCGATTTGGACCAAAATATGTGCAATTACATGGTATTCTCGGCCAAAGAAGAATTGGAGTAAAAAAGGAAGCTTGTGTTGACTAGGAAACAATTTCCTATGTTGACTAGGATATGGAGCAAGTAGTGATGCATGAACATTGATAAAGTCTAGACGGGGAGCTAATATGCATGGAGTGTAAGTAATTGCATGGAGGATATTTAATTACATGCATGAGATGATGGCATGAAGTGATGAGCTAGATGGCAAAAACGTTTTTGAAGCTAATGCAAATGGATGTAACGGTGGTGAGTAAATTGGGTGAAACGAATGTATAATTGAAACGGTTTTGAATGGCTACTTAAATAGCTTAATTGACAATTGCATGGATGGTGTTATGGCTGGATTTGAAACTATTTTGCATGGCTTAATGGCATGGTTGAAACGGATTTTCAAGCTTAATTGCATGATGTAATGGTGGGAGCTTAATAGCTAATGGTTGTAACGGTTTTGTATTGAATGGAGCATAATTGTGCATGGTTGTATTTGAAATGAGGAGAACGGCACCATCATCATCCCCTATATAAAGAGCTTTGGAGGAGGAAGAAAGGATGACTTATCAAAGAGCCAAACCCTTGCCCTAGAGTCCTCTCAAGCCTCTCCAAAACGTCATAGTCTCCATCCATCGAAGAAGCATCAAGCACGGATTAGTATAGGGCAATTCCCTTACTCAAAAAGTGTAACAATGACTTCTTCTCTTTATTCTTCTTCCTTGTGTAAACTTATGATTATTATGGATTGGTTTCTTGAAGTCTTTTGGTTAAATAATTCTAATTAGTTTTGTATGACTTGTTTGGTGTTCTTTGAAATTGGTTACTCATGCGTACTTGTTCCAACGCTTAATTTGAATGCAGGGCAATTCCCGGTTTAGATTATGATGTGTTGAATATCGGGCAATTCCCGAGTTTGGCACTTAATTATGAGTTATGCATGTAAAACGTAGCTAATGACTTAGAGACCAAATAGGTTGCATGAAATTGGTTAGGTTATTAAAGGATAGGTAAATTGATAAGTTGATCTTGTAAATATTAGATTTAGGTATTATTTTCTGCTATGATGCATGTTTGGTAATTTTAGGGTTCCTGATTGTTTGCTTGTCTATGAGTGAAGCATGTTAGAATTCTAGGGTTCCTATATGTTTGATTGCCACGTTTTGTCTCTAAATATGTAGGAAAATTAGTTAAAACAATCTTGCACCCCCCTAAACAACCTTAGCATAGTTATGCAAGCACCCTCAATCCTCGGTTAAGAACGATCCCTACTTACCAATGCTACATCTACAAAGAAGGGTTTTAATTGTATTTGTGTTTGATTGAGTGTTTAATTTAACGCTTGAAAAGATGCGAACCAATTGACCGTCCGGATCGAGCCCTTATTCTTTTCTGATCAAGTTGAATTTTTTCCCATACATGTATTTTATCATAATGGTCAGATCTGACGGCCGGATTTCTGTTTCTCAAGTTTGATCATCACAATCACAACATGCCAAATGTATAAAGGTTTAGCCGACGAATTTCAAAGGTTTAGCCGACGAATTTATAAAGTTTAGCCGACGAATTTCAAAGGTTTAGCCGACGAATTTATAAAGTTTAGCCGACGAATTTCAAAGGTTTAGCCGACGAATTTTTAAAGTTTAGCCGACGAATTTCAAAGTTTTAGCCGACGAGTTTCAAAGGTTTAGCCGACGAATTGGTGTATAGCCGACGAAATTGGTATCTTTAGCCGACGAAATAATTATTTCGTCGGCTAAAGTTTTCGGGTTTAACTGCGAAACCCTAGCCTCCTCCCTCCTCCCTTCTAATTATCTCCACCTCCAGCTCCCTCCTCCCTCCCTCCCGGTCTCTTCCCTCCTCCCGGTCTCCTCCTTTCTCCCTCTCCTTCTGCCGGTCTCCTCCCTCCTCCCTCCCTCTCCCGTCTCCGCCTCCTCCCGTTTCCTCCCTCCCTCTCCTGGTCCCGGTCTCCTCCCTCCTCCCTCTCCCTCTCCCGGTCGGTCTCCTCCCTCCTCCCTCCCTCTCCCGTCTCCGCCTCTTCCCTCCTCCCTCCCTCCCTCCCTCTCCCGGTCTCCACCTCCACCTCCTCCCTCGCTCTCCCGGTCTCCAAAGTTAGCGTTTTTCTTCTTTTTTACTTTTGATTTCGAATTTATTTTTAGGCTATGTTTTATGTTTTATGTACTGTCTAATTTGCCTAATTTATGTTTAGGAGATAAATTATCGTTATTTTTGAATAAGTATAATTTTAAACATATATATATTTCACATTATATTAAGTGTTTAAATTTAAGCATGAACATAATGAAAACACAGAATTCAAAAATATTTTTTATACAATAAAAACAAAATAATCTAAAGCCTTAGATTTGAGAATGATAAGCTTGAATTTTTTCTTTTTCAATGTTGCCTCAGCCTTGATTCAAATTAATATTTTAAATAGGATGAGCGGATTTTTTCGATCGAAGAAGAGTTCGAAGGGCCAAAGGTCCGAATCGTCTGAGGGAACCTCTAGCAACCCCCAAACGACGTTTCAGGGCTAGATGACAGCCAGACTTGCGAGCCTTCTGTAGACGGCGCAGAGGCAGCCGGAGGTGCCCTTTCATCGAGGCAGGCGGCCGTCCCTCGTTCCTCGAGGCAGCTGTGGCCTCAGACCCAGACGGAGGTGTATGCACCCCGTATGCCTGAGATACACCGGGCGCCCACTCCGGGTCCTACTTCTTCGGATAGTGGGTCATCTAGGGTACAGATGCCGCCGCCTCATCTGTTCCTTCCGCGGATGATACCGGCCTTACTTGTAGTCGATGGCTCAAGGACGCCGATTTATCCACTGCCTCCGCCAGTGGCTCCATCAGCGGCGTACCGGTTCGTGCCTTTTGATACGCCTCTTATTTCTGCGTGGGTATCATCATCGGCGACAGAGACGGAATCCGTCGCGAGTGCCTCAGGTAATCAGTGATGCATGATTATTTTTAAAGGGTCTCCGATTTTAATAATCAATTTGGTTTATCATGTGATAGGCACCGTCGGAGCAAAGCCGACAAAGAAGAAGAGAGGCCCCGTCACAGGGAAGACTCTCGAGAAGATCGTGGGTACCGTGGGGAGGATCGTCATCAATACTGACGGGGATGGCCACATAGTATTGGGCAGGAAGTCGAGGACGTACTCCGGCCGCGTGGGAGCGCTCATTAGGGATAGAGTCCCTATGTTGTGGTCAGACTGGGGCGAGGTCCTGCAGGAGGTTAAGGACATGGTCCACAACACGATGTCGGTGAGTTTACAAAATAATATTATGTATTACATTGTTGATTTCTCGAAAAACTAAACTAATAAACGGTTAAATGCAGGTGTGGTTTGAGGTTCCCGAGCACCTGAGGGACAGCTGGGCCAACGTTGTGTATAGGGGAAGGTACGTTGGGAAGTTAATGAAAAACAAAATTGTATGTGATATTAATAATATTTCTAATATTTTTGTTGTATCTGTAGGTACAAGGAGTGGAAGAACGAGTTGCGAACCCATTGGACTACGCACGGGAACGCACGTTCTGGTACCCCTGCTGAGTTCCAGTACAGGGAGTACGAGTGGCATTGGCTTCTGACATCAGAATTCAACAACCCTCGTAAACAGGTATTTAAATAAATTAGTTAGTTAATTTATCATTAAGTACGTGCGTTTTAAAATATTTTACTAATAGTTTACTTTTTTCTTTGAAGGCGGTTTCTCGGGTGAACGCTCAGAACCGGCAACGCAACACAAGGAACCATCATGCCGGTTCTAGACCGTTCGCTGTCTTCATGGACGAGGCGGCCAGGGAACATCCAGAGGTCAACCAGTACGTCTATACGTATGAGATGGCATATCCTGACTCCCAGGAGGATATTGTAAGTCATCTTACGTTTTTAAATTTTTAAATTTATGTCAAAATGTTAATTAATAATTTTTTTTCCTATCCATATAGGCGAAGGTGAGGGAGGCTAGTGACAAGGTGATGAGTGCTATAGTGAGGGAGACATGGCCGGACACGCAGGAGGAAGATATGTCCGAAGTCATGTCCCGGATCGACACTTCGGATCCGACGATTGAGGCGAGGATCATGGGCACAGCCTTCGCTACCAGAAGAAAGGTTATAGCCGACGAAAAAAAAAAAACCAGGCCGACGAAGCATTTTTTCGTCGGCTATAGTGGTCTTTAGCCGACGAAAATTTTTTTCGTCGGCTAAGATAAATTTTCGTCGGCTATGATGTCCACTTTAGCCGACGAAATTTTATTTCGCCGGGTATTTTAAATTTTCGTCGGCTATGACACACTTTAGCCGACGAAAAAAAATTTCGTCGGCTAAAGAATTTATGTCGTCGGCTAAAGTGCACAAACCATGGCCGACGAAATATTTAAAGGTTTAGCCGACGAAATTCATGGTCGTCGGCTAAAGTGCTTTATATTTGCAGATCTGGGCAGCAGCAGCTCATTTCGAAAAAAACGGAAAAAAAAACGGGAGAAGAAAAAAGGGGAGAAAAAGTTTGGGTGTTGTCGAAATCTGTCCATAATCAGTTTGTGGAGCCATATATAGGTACGTATATGTATATATATGTTGATTAATTGAGTTTTATTTGAGTTGATCGATTTTAATTAGTGTGATTAATTGAGTTTATTGATTTTGATTGTGATTGAGTTGATTAATTTTGAGTACGTTGGATGTATATATATATGTGTTGATCGATTTGGTTGATGATTTGAATTGATAATATATATGAATTAATTTGTTGTTAATAAATAGTAAATATATATATATATGTTAATATTAATTTATAATATTATTGTGTTGATATGGTATGAAGTTGTTGATGATATATATGAGTTCATAATGATAATTTCGTAATTAATTAGTTGTAGTACGTACGTAGAATATATATATACTAAATGAATTGAGATTTTATATATGGCATGAAATTTTATTAATAATTAGCTAGCATCGTTATAAATATATATATATTTTGTTATATTTTCAGGATATGGATAAGAGTTGGATTTCGCTTCCAAAATGGGACAAAAGATACGGTGCAGGAGTTATGAGTTTTCTAGAATATGCGATGGATAATGCTAACGGGAATACAATTTTCTATTGCCCGTGCACGAAATGTCAGTGTCGCAGCGATATGTATCGATTTCCCATTGACAAAGTATGGCAGCACCTGAGGAGTAACGGGTTTTGGGAGAAGTACACATGTTGGTTATATCACGGTGAAACATCATCAGGGGGTCCGCATGATCATGGCCAATTTTCCGAGACGGGCAGTGCTAGTACATCCAACGATCCAACAACGACATTCATGAACGATATGTTTCCTTATGAGAGCGGTGTATGCGCTCAAGGACAGTATATGCCTGACCCGGTGCAGCCCTTCCCTAGAGCTGTGAACACTGCTGGTATTGAAAAGTACAACAAACTGCTTGCTTTCCAACAGACCCCTGTGTACCCCGGTTGTCAGAAGACCGTTCTTGAAAGTGTGATGGACGTAATGAGGATTAAAGTTGAGACAAAATCGACCGTGAAGGCTGTTGATGAGTATCTACAGTACACTGCTTCGATGCTGCCCAACGGTCATCGTCTTCCTACCACTCATCGGAAGGTCCGATGTATCCTGAAAGATCTTGGGCTTTCCTACATCAAGATCCATGCATGCAGATATGACTGCGTTCTCTTTTGGGGTAAAGATCCAGAAGGGAATGACCTTGGTGGCCTTGACGCATGTCCGGTATGTCACACTGACAGATATAAGCTGACTCCTGCAGGCAACAGGAAACCTGTAAAGGTACTTCGGTATTTCCCTTTGACGGATAGGTTGGAGCGGTTGTACATGTCTTCACACACGGCCGAAGCGATGAGATGGCACGCTGATAGGGAATTGCATGACGAAGATACCCTTATACACCCTGCTGACGGGGAGGCTTGGAAGCATATAGACAGGGAGTTTCCTCAATTTGCGTCAGAGGTCCGAAATGTGAGGCTCGGGCTCTCATCCGACGGGTTCAACCCTTTTGGGAACATGAGTCTGCAATACAGTATATGGCCGGTGATTTTGGTACCGTACAACCTTCCCCCATGGATGTGCATGAAGAAGGAGTACAATATGTTGAGTTTGTTGATTCCGGGGCCCGGTTATCCGGGGAAGTGTCTCGATGTGTACTTGAGACCTTTGATTGAAGAGCTTAAATTTTTGTGGGACGTTGGTCATCCCACTTATGACAAGTACACGCACGAGATGTTCCAGATGCATGTCATGGTTGTTGGCACCATCAGTGATTTTCCTGCCCGTGGGATGTTGTCGGGCAACGTTGTTAGGGGATACAAGGTTTGTCCAGAGTGCCTTAGCGATGAGGGGAGCAGCAGTCATTGCAACAAGATATGCAGATTGGGTCACCGTGCTTTCCTTCCATATGATCACGAATGGCGGTTCGATGAAAAGGCATTTGATGGGACCGTAGAACACGGCGTGCCTCCCAGAAGATGGACGGGGGAAGACATTTTAGCGGTGCTTAATGAGTACGATTTTGGGCAGCTCAGCAATCATCCCAACATTGTGGCGGCTATACCTGAAAGACCCGACAGGTACAAATTCTGGACACATAAGAGCATATTCTGGGAACTCCCATACTGGAGTAAGTTGTTGATCAGGCACTACCTGGATGTGATGCACATAGAAAAGAATGTGTGCGACTGTGTGGTGGGCACAGTGCTGAATTTGGAGGGGAAGACGAAAGACGGTCCTAAGGCACGCATTGATCTAAAAAAATGCGGAATAAGAAGACATTTGTGGTTGAAAGAAGGGAAGAAAAAAATGCCTCAAGCTCCTTACACCGTGAAGCCTGACCAGAAGAACCTAATTTTCAGGTGGATGAGTTGTGTGAAGTATCCTTCAGGCTATGCAGGAAATATTGCCCGGTGTGTGAACTTCCGGGACAATAAGATGTACGGGTTGAAGAGTCATGACTGTCATATCCTGCTGCAACGTCTCTTCCCTGTTTTCATTCGACCGTTCCTTCCCCGTCAGGTGGTGGAGCCGTTAGTAGCGTTGGGAAGGTTTTTCCAGAAGTTATGCACACGGGAAATTTCTCGATGTGACCTCCGGGAAATGCAAATGGACATCATTTATATCATGTGTAAATTTGAGAGGATATTTCCTCCAAATTTTTTTGACATCATGCCTCACCTGATGATCCATCTTCCCGAGCAATTGTTGCTTACCGGTCCAGTACACTACACTTGGATGTATCCCATGGAAAGGTACGTTTTTTACTTTCATGAATTCCTCAATACATATACATGTTCAATAATCATAACATTTTGCAACTTGATTTACAGGCAACTTGGAGACTACAAAGATTATGTGGCTAATAAATCCGCTCCTGAAGGATGTATAGCTGAAGCATATATTGCGCACGAGTGCGTCACCTACATGAAGTTGTATTTAGGAGCGTTGAAGGAAACTCCGCAAACCATGCCGGTAGATGTACCGAAGTTCAATCTTTCCATAGTCTCTAGTGATGTTGAAGTGTATGGAATTTTGCCAAACTCCTACAAGTTGCAACCACATGAGCTAGTCATTGCCCACTGGTGGGTATTGATTAACTGTCCAGAAGTTGAATACTGGAAAGACATCCATCTCAATCATCCCAACATTGCCGGTGATCTCGAGTACCACAACAGGGAGTTCGCAGATTATTTTGGCGGTTGGGTACGTAATTTAATTTTTCTCTACGGGTTTATGTTTATTGCATAATTATCCATATTTACAGTTGAGATGGTTGGTTGCAGATGAACCATATTCAATCTGATGGTCACCCAAATTGGTCGCACGAACTCAGACTTCTAGCCATGAAGCCGATAGTCTCAAGAGTTTATCCGATGTGCAAGGTGAATGGCGTGCAATTTATATGCGAACAAAGAGACAGCAGAAAGAGAACACAGAATTCTGGGGTCATGGCACATGGTGGGCGGAATGGAGTTGACTATTACGGTGTTCTTGATTCAGTGGTGGAACTCGTTTACGGTGAAGGCATGACAGTGCACCTCTTCAAGTGTAGATGGTTTGATACTAGGCCGCAGAGCATGAAGACCGATCAGTACGGAATATTATCGGTGAACACTGCTACAAGTTCTTACGAGGATGACCCCTTCGTTTTTGCCACATCGGTAAAACAAGTGTTTTATCTTGATGACCTTGCTAAGGGTGACGCGTGGAAAGTAGTCAACCTTGTGCACACTCGAAACATTTATCGGGCGGCTACACTTGGAGAGGCCGAAGACGAGGAAGAAGATGTTGCGTATCAAGAGCCCAACGCAATAGGTATTCCTAACTCCTCTACCATTCGCCTTAATAATTTTAAAGCGGGTCGTTCGGTGCGAATTCGTGATGAAGAGCCAAGGCTTGTTGATGTTGATCTAAATCAAGAGTCAGACGAAGACTCTGGCGATGAGGAAATACATATATTACCAGAAATTAATTCTGACACCGAAGAAGACTCATCGGATGATTCCGATTACGAGCCTTAGTTTTAATGTATGATTCCGATTAATTTGTATAATTTTTCAAAGACTTTTTCCTTTATAGTTTACACATGTTGAATTCATATTTCAGTTATGAATATATGAGATTTTGGTGATACATGATGAACAGGGTTTTTTAAATGTATGGTTTATGAATATCGTCTGTTTTTTTTTTCCCTGTTTTTTACTTTAGCCGACGAAATATACTATAATTCGTCGGCTAAGATGTTTTTTGCCGACGAAAAAAGCCTTATTTCGTCGGCCATAGGTGTGTAATATTTATTTTTATTACACACTTTAGCCGACGAAATAAACTGTGATTCGTCGGCTAAACTACCTTAGCCGACGAAAAAAGACTTAATTTCGTCGGCTAAACTTGTTTTTTTATTTTTTTAATTACTCACTTTAGCCGACGAAATACAATGTAATTCGTCGGCTAATATGGTTTTTGCCGACGAATAACCTAATAATTCGTCGGCTATAGTTATTTTTTTATTTTTTAATATATACTATAGCCGACGAATATGTTAGGGTATTCGTCGGCTAAACCCTAAAATATTTCTATTACCTACTATAGCCCTATGTTCGGTGGTTATTTTGCGTAAAATTTTTATACGACTTGTTGCGTGTCATCGGTTTGAAACTATTTTCAGTTGGAGGTCCGGCCAAAATACGTAATTTAGACGGTCGAACTTAATTTTCCGTGCGTTTAGGGGTTTGACTTACGAGATTGACCGTCCGGATCGAGCCCTTATTCTTTTCGGATCAAGTTGAATTTTTTCCCATACATGTATTTTATCATGGTGGTCAGATCTGACGGCTGGATTTGTGTTTCTCAAGTTTGATCATCACGATCACAACATGTGTACTAATGTTGTATAACTTGTTTACCAAGTGTTATGTAAATGTTCCGTTTCAAAAACAAACTATACGTAGATCCTTCAAACGTAAAAAAGTCGTGAAATAAGACATGACTAGAATGGTGAAATAAGTCTACGGTTGAAAAATCACGGTATTCCGGTCATGTCTCGGTGCCGATAGTTGCGGTTAATTCAATTTTCCATTCTTTCTCCCTATGGGTAGCCCCGGTTTCGGTGGTTATTTTGCGTAAAATTTTTATACGACTTGTTGCGTGTCATCGGTTTGAAACTATTTTCAGTTGGAGGTCCGGCCAAAATACGTAATTTAGACGGTCGAACGACCTTTTCCGTGCGTTTAGGGGTTTGACTTACGAGATTGACCGTCCGGATCGAGCCCTTATTCTTTTCGGATCAAGTTAAATTTTTTCCCATACATGTATTTTATCATGATGGTAAGATCTGACGGTTGGATTTGTGTTTCTCAAGTTTGGTCATCACCAGAACAACATGCCAAATGTA
Organism: Fragaria x ananassa; assembly: GCA_034370585.1. Taxonomy (NCBI): domain Eukaryota; kingdom Viridiplantae; phylum Streptophyta; class Magnoliopsida; order Rosales; family Rosaceae; genus Fragaria; species Fragaria x ananassa. The sequence goes on from CP139760.1 coordinate 13,253,506, forward strand.
TAAAGGTTTAGCCGACGAATTTCAAAGCTTTAGCCGACGAATTTCAAAGGTTAGCCGACGAATTTCAAAGGTTTAGCCGACGAATTTTAAATGTTTAGCCGACGAATTTCAAAGGTTTAGCCGACGAATTTCAAAGGTTTAGCCGACGAATATATGTATAGCCGACGAAATTTAGTTCTTTAGCCGACGAACAAATTATTTCGTCGGCTAAAGTCCTCGGGTTTTAATTGCGAACCCTAGCCTCCTCCCTCATTTCTGCAGTTTTTCAACCCTAGCCCTAGCCTCCTCCCTCCCGGTCTCCTCCTCCTCCCTCCTCCCTCCCGGTCTCCCGGTCTCCTCCTCCTCCCTCCCGGTCTCCTCCTCCTCCCTCCTCCCTCCCGGTCTCCTCCTCCTCCCTCCTCCCTCCCGGTCTCCCGGTCTCCTCCTCCTCCCTCCCGGTCTCCCGGTCTCCTCCTCCTCCCTCCTCCAGCTAGTGGTGCTGTTTGTCTGCTCAAGGTACGCTCCCATAAACTTTGAAATTCATCGATTTCTTTTCTGCAAATAAAATATATGGATTGATGATTGCTTCTGCGTTTTGAATTTTGGTTGTATAAAACTGAGAATGTATGGAAAATATTTGGATATGTGCTAATAAAATTGAGGTGTGTATGCAGTAGTTGGATATGTGCTAATAAAATTTATTTTAATGTAATCATGTTGATGTTAAATTTGTAAATTATATTGGACAAGTGAGTTGTGTAAAAATCGGATAAATATTTAACAAATAATAATTTAAAAGGTTGTTAAATTATAAAAATGATGGTTAAAAAAACAAAGTGACCCAGCGAAGTTGTAACATTTTAAATTATTGTAACATTTTAAATTTTTGTAATTTTTAACATTACAAAATTTTAAAATTATTGTAACATTTTAAATTTTAACATGTAATTGCGGAATATTATGAATAAATTGTTTTAATATTATTGAATTGTTGTTTTGTAATTTTTAATATTATTAAAAATTTTAACACTAGATTAACTAGAGAATCGGGATGAAAACGCGAAGTTGAAGAAAGGAATAAAACTTGTAATCTATTTTTTTTGTTAATTTAATTTGTGTTAATTAAATTTGTTTTGTAAATTAATTTGTGTTAATTTAATTATGTTAGTTTATGTGTTTATTTTTGGATTTATGTATTTATTTTTGAATATATGTGTTAATTTATTTTTGATTTCGAATTTAGTTTTACGATATGTTAGTTAATATATAATATTGTTATGTAAGTAAAATATATATATATATATATATATCTATATATATATATTGGTATTTGCGTGTAAATTTTTATTGAATAAGTATAATTTTAAAAATAGGATGAGCGGCTTTTTTCGATCGAAGAAGAGTTCGAAGGGCCAAAGGTCCGAATCGTCTGAGGGAACCTCTAGCAACCCTCAAACGACGTTTCAGGGCCACATGACAGCCAGACGTGCGAGCCTTCTGGAGACAGCGCCGGAGGTGCCCGTTTCATCGAGGCAGGCGGCCGTCCCTCGTTCCCCGAGGCCCTTCACGGAGGTGTCTGCACCTCGTATGCCCGAGATACACCGGGCGCCCACTCCGGGTCCTACTTCTTCGGATAGTGGGTCATCTGGGGTACAGATGCCGCCGCCTCATCTGTTCCTTCCGCGGATGATACCGGCGATACCTGTAGTCGATGACTCAGGGACGCCGATTTATCCACTGCCCTCGCCAGTGGCTCCATCAGCGGCGTACCGGTTCCTGCCTTTTGATACGCCTCTTATTTCTGCGAGGGTATCATCATCGGCGACAGAGCCGGAATCCGTCGCGAGCTCCTCAGGTAATCAGTCAAGCAACTTGATTACTTTTAAAGGGTCATATATATATATTTTAATAATCAATTTGGCCGAATCATGTCATAGGCACAAAGAAGAAGAGAGGCCCCGTCACAGGGAAAGCTCTCGAGAAGATGGTGAGTACCATGGGGAGGATCCCCATCGATACTGACGGGGATGGCCACGCAGTATCGGGCGGGAAGTCGAGGATGTACTCCGGCCGCGTGGGTGCTCTCATTAGGGATAGAGTCCCTATGCTGTGGTCCGACTGGGGCGAGGTCCCGCAGGAGGTTAAGGACATGGTCCACAACGCGATGTCGGTGAGTTTATGGAAGCATATTATGTATTAAATTGTTGATTTCTCGAAAAGCTAAACTAATAATAATCGGTTAAATACAGGTGTGGTTTGAGGTTCCCGAGCACCTGAGGGACAGCTGGGCCGACGTTACGCATGGGGGAAGGTACGTTGGGAAGTTAATGAAAAACAATTTTGTATGTGATATTAATAATATTTCTAATATTTTTGTTGTATCTGTAGGTACAAGGAGTGGAAGAACGAGCTGCGGACCCATTGGACTAAGCACGGGAACGCACGTTCTGGTACCCCTACTGAGTTCCAGTACAGGGAGTACGAGTGGCGTTGGCTTCTGACATCAGAATTCAACAACCCTCGTAAACAGGTATTTAAATAAATTAGTTAGTTAATTTAAAAATAAGTACGTGCGTTTTAAAATATTCTACTAATAGTTTACTTTTTTCTTTGAAGGCGGTTTCCCGGGTGAACGCTCAGAACCGGCAACGCAACACAAGGAACCATCATGCCGGTTCTAGACCGTTCGGTGTCTTCATGGACGAGGAGGCCAAGGAACATCCAGAAGTCAACCCCTACGTCTATACGTACGAGAAGGCATATCCTGACTCCCAGGAGGATATTGTAAGTCACTTTACGTTTTTAAATTTTTAAATTTATGTAAAAATTTTAATTAATAATTTTTTTCCTATCCATATAGGCGAGGGTGAGGGAGGCTAGTGACGAGGTCCTGAGTACCTTAGTGAGGGAGGGATGGCCGGACACGCAGGATTCCGAGATGTCCGAAGCCATGTCCCGGATCGACAATTCGGATCCGACGATTGGGGCGAGGATCATGGGCACAGCCTTCCCACCGAGAGGAAACAACTTCTACTGCCGAGGTCTAGGAAAGAGAGGCGAGGGGGTCCTGAAGAACACTCCAGGATTTCAACGAAAGGCAACCTCGACCAGTGGCAGCACCACGTCCACGATGCACAGGACGACTCAGCTAGAGTCGGAAGTTCAGAGACTACGAGAACAGCAAGCTGCTCAAGCTGCTCAGGCTGCCTCGCATGCTGCCTCGCAGCAAGCCTATATTGCCTCGATGGCGGCCTTTAATACCGCGCAGGCAGCCTATGTTGCCGAGCTATATGCCATCCAGCAGGCCCAGCAGCAGCAGATGTTGCAGTACATGCAGGACTTTGCAGCTGCCCAGAGTCAGGGACTTCCGCCTCCGCCCATGCCTCCGCCCATGACGCTACCCCAGCCGCCGCAACCTCCGCAGCAGCCCCCAGAAGATGACTTCAATTTAGACGATATAGACTTTACGTAGTTGATAATATACTTTTATGTGAATTGATACTTTTATGTAGTTCATATATTCTTTTATGTGTTTGTTGTTGGTTATATGAAATTGTTAAATATGTCTTTTGCAGCTTGCATGGAATAGTAATTCAGAAATTTCGGGGTTTTTTTTTTTTACTGGAATGCACTTATAGCCGACGAAAAAAGCCTTAATTCGTCGGCTAAAGTTTTTTTTTAAAAAAAAAAAAAAAGTTTAGCCGACGAAATAAGCTTTAATTCGTCGGCTAAGTGTCTATAAGGCCGACGAAAAATACAATATTTCGTCGGCCATAGATGTTTTATATTTTTTTATTACAAACTTTAGCCGACGAATATTTTAAATTATTCGTCGGCTAAAGTTTCGAATATAACCGACGACATTATTCGTCGGCTATAGTTCATACTTTAGCAGACGAAATAATGTCGTCGGCTATAGTATGACTATAGCCGACGAAATAATGTCGTCGGCTAAATGTTGGACTATAGCAGACGATATTATTTCGTCGACGAAATTTTTTGTCTCGTCGGCTAAAGTCATTACAGACGACCCTTTCCCGACGACACTATAGCCGACGAACCTTCGTCGGCTAAGGTTGCAGCCGACGAATTTTTTTAACAGGCCGACGAAAATTTTTCGTCGGCTAAACTGCCTGTTCTGGTAGTGAATTCCCACCGAGAGCAAACAACTTCTACTGCCGGGGTCTAGGAAAGAAAGGCGAGGGGGTCCTGAAGACCACTCCAGGATTTCAACGAAAGGCAGCCTCGACCAGCAGCAGGACCACGTCCACGATCAGCAGGACGACTCAGCTAGAGTCGGAAGTTCAGAGACTACGAGAACAGCAAGCTGCTCAGGCTGCCTATAATGCCGCGCAGGCAGCCTATGTTGCCGAGATACATGCCATCCAGCAGGCCCAGCAGCAGCAGATGTTCCAGTACATGCATGACTTTACAGCTGCCCAGTTTCAGGGACTTCCGCCTCCGCCCATGCCACTACCCCAGCCGCCGCAACTTCCGCAGCAGCCCCAGAAGCGGATATTAATTTAGACGATATAGATTTTCTGTAGTTGATGAATTATATACTTTTATGTGCTTGTTGTTGGTTATATGAAATTGTTTTGGTGTATTTTGCAGCTTGCTTGGAATGTTAATTTAGAAATTTCGGGGGTTTTTTTTTTACTGGAATAAACTTATAGCCGACAAAAAAAGCCTTAATTCGTCGGCTAAAGTTTTTTTTTTTTTAAATAAGTTTTACCTGACGAAATATGCTTTATTTTGTCGGCTAAATCCCTATAAAGCCGACGAAATATACTATATTTCGTCGGCCATAGATATTTTTTATTTTTTTTATTACAAACTTTAGCCGACGAATATTTTAAATTATTCGTCGGTTAAAGTTTGGAAGATAACCGACGACAAAAAATGTCGCCGGCTAAAGTCTGGACTATAGTAGATGACATTATTTCGTCGGCTAAAGTATGGACTATGGCCGACGAAATAATGTCATCGGCTAAAGTCTGGACTATAGTAGACGACATTATTTCGTCGGCTAAACTCTGGACTATAGCCGACGACTTCTACGTGTGTCGTCGGCTAAAGTCATCACATACGACCCTTTCCCGACGACGCTATAGCCGACGAAGGTTCGTCGGCTAAGATCTTAGCCGACGAATTTTTTTAACAGGCCGATGAAAATTTTTCGTCGGCTAAAGTACTTGTCCTGGTAGTGCACACAAAAGCCTTCTCTTCTCTACCGAAGAAGCTAGATCCGAAAGGAAATCGAGGCCACCTAGTTGGAACAGTAGCAGTAACCAAAAAACAAAACCGAAGGTAAATAGGGGGTGAAATACCCATAAACCACTTGGTAAGTGATCGATCTCACTTTTAAAAAGTGGTTTTCTATCCAGGGACAGAGCCATTATTAGGCCCGAAGGGGTCCGAACCCCCCCCCCCCCCTTAGAATTTGGAAAATTTGAAGTTTAGTGTGTAATTTAGTTAATTATCATTAAAATGGTTAAATTTTATCATTAAACCCCCTCAAAGAATTTCTCATAATCAATCAATTTAAATGAAAAATCAATTATATTAAGAAATGTATTTATAGATTGATTGGTTTTTATGTCTTGACAATCGAAATAGGTAAGAAAATTAATAGGAAATTAAATTACTACTAACAAAATTTACCAAAATAAAATTTGTGAAGTAATAAATTAATAAATTACTACTTTCTTCCCTTATATATTTTTAATTTTTCTACAAGTTAAGAGATGTATATAAAAAAATTTTGTTTCATTTAAAAATTTTCTACAAAAGTTTGTTTTATTTGAAGATCTTCATTTGATCATCTTATACAAGAAAAAAAAAATACAAAACTTTGAGTTAGGTAAATTTTCACTAAATTTAACATACACTCCAGTACATATATTTGAACCCTCCCCCCCCCCCCCCCCAGACTTCAAATTCTGACTCCGCCACTGTTTCTATTGTAGATGGAGGGGAACTCTTGTGAGGTTGTGGGTGAGGGGGATGATGTAGGTTTTCAGAATTGAAAAAGTTGTTGGATATTCGGCATAATGAGGATGAACAAAGTCTTCTAGGGTTGAACATAAGTCAAAGAAAACTACAAAACATGTAATAACACACTAAGGTGAAAAGGAGATCGAATCCATCGATCACAAGAAGAAGAGAAGAGGCCAAGAGAACCCACCCCCCAACTCTCAAGCCTTTGATCTAGATCCGGAGAGATCTAAATCTAGGCAAGAAATAAGGGGGAGGGGTTGAATTTTCCGGATCTACTTTCTCTTTCTAAACTTAGAGAGGCTCTCGTTTTTGCTATAGTATGTTGTGCCCTTTAAAGTGTGGGTTAGTGTCACTTTAGTCTTTTTCTACCTATCAATGAACTGACACCCCATATTGATAAAACAAAATTCTTATAATAGGTAACCTGGATTAGTTGCTCGAAATAATATTTACGTTGAGCATGTGTATCAAGTTAGTTTTTTACATAAATTAGAAAATTACTTTAGAGTTTAAGATACTTTTTTTTAAAACAAAAAACAATTAACATAAACTGTCAAGACCCACCCCAAATTTCACCCTGAAACCCGAAGTAAGTCTTGCCGAATGACTCGACAAACCTCTCTTGAAAATGGACAATCCTAATTTGGAAAATTACAGAACTACCCTCTTAACAACAATTATCATCCTCCACAACAACCCTTAATCATTCAGATAAAAGTTATACAAAAATCTCAAAAGTATTCAGAGCTACTAAAAATCAACAAAAGCAGAAAACAAAACATAATAGATTAAATAGATAACCTACTGGTGAAAAGTAGCTGAGAGATGAGTGACTATGTCTCGTCATCTCCTACTAGATCCAACCCGAACTCTGCAGACTGGACATTTTAAAACGAAGGGCCCAAGGGAAAACATCTGGAAACGTTAGAGTGAGTGGACAAAAAAATAAATAAAGAAATAAACATCAGCACTTATGTTTTCCCGATTTAAATTCCAAAGAAAACGAATGCATGCTTCAAATGAGAAATCCTTATCTCATAAATATCGAGCCTCTTCAGCTCAAAAACATATATCAATATACGTATGTATCTACACATGCCCATACTCCCAATATAAATTAATAGATTTAAAATAATCTATATTGGGCTACTACGCTTGCGTCTAACGCTCACGTCACGCCTTAATGCGGTGCTACACCATATCATTAAGGTGGACCGACATGTGTATAAATATGTGCCTAGACCCCCTATATGAATTAAACACTCATATATGGCTACTACGCTTACGTCCAACGCTCACGTCACACCATAATGCAGTTATATATATGTTATTAAGGTGGACAAACACATATGGCTAGTTAGAATTTTTATACATACTCCCCTCATAAATATATTTATAATTTACAGAAAATCCTATTTTCGGTAACTCTCCACAATAAATGAAATCGTCAAATAAAAATGACGTCAAAGACTTCAACAAAATAATTTACTCAACAGTAAACAACGGCATGCATTTTAATTAAAACAAAAGTCCACTCAAAAATTAGGCCTAAGCCTGATGTCGGTCGGAGGTCTCTTCCGCTCGAGTCTCCTCACGTCATGTTCCAAAAACATAATTAAATCCTTAATTAAAATACCGACGCTAAAAGAAAATAAGCATAATTAAATATGAGATTCGCACGCTCAACCATGCCTATCGCCCTAAATCTTAATTTCGCTGCAAACTAAATTTCACCACAAATACCGACATCCTGAAAATCACCTTTCACCATAAATAATTCAATGGCCGGATTCTAACTTCATAATCCGCTAAAATACCAAACTTTAAAAATTCACAAACCTGTCCAAAACTCGTCCAAAAATTCTAAAATTCATACCATTAAACTCCTCTTAAAATTTCCCATTAAAAACACTTTTTCAGCGGCGGCGGCGCCGGTGGCCACCTCCGGCGACCTCTAATACCTACCAAATTTTGACAGCACATTCCCCTCAACCTCCTCTACAACTTTCCTAACTAGCACAAACACCAATTTCAAGCCTAACTATGCCAATCGAACAGAAACAACAATAAAGCCCTAGAATTTCAAACACCGATTTCTCTTTACCTAGCTGAAGATGGAGGGAGTCATTTGGAGGGATTGCTACACGGGAGGAGGGCTTTCCAAAGAGCCAAGGATCGCTAGCTATGGCGGCTAGATGAGGGAGTTCTGGCGACTAAATTCCATGGACAGCCGGACCTTTCGGTTGATCTTTCTCCCTCACGACGGCGCTAGGGCAGTTGCCACTAGTCCAGAAGGGAAGCTGGGTCGACGGCCGATCGATTGGGACCGGTGCAGCGGTCTGGGGCGACCGGACGACGGTGAACAGCCGGCTAGAATTTCTGGCAGCGAGAGAGGCTCGGGAGGAGATAGAGAGAGTCGGGAGGAGAGAGGGAACCAGGAGGAAAAGTGGGCTTGGCCCAAACCGGTCCAACACCTCATTAAAAACCCACTACAAAATTTAACACCCAATAATAATACCCCAATAAAAATTACCTTTTACTAGCAAAAATTACCATTTTTACTGTCGTCATATTTTCTTCCTTCGAAATAATCGTCCCCCACAATCTCTCTGGGGACCAATTAAATTATACACTTAATAACGAAAACGGTAAAACTTTTATTACCACTATATTAATAATTAAGGTAAAATTTAAGGGTCGGGGCGTGACATAAACTATTCTTTTTGGTTGGGGTAATTACCATTCTTTTGTTGCCTGGTGTCAAGCTACTGCTCTAAAACAAGTTGGAGGATTATGTATTAGACGTGCACATCTTTTCAATAAATCTGCTCTTGCCAAACTAGCTAGCTTGGAAAGTTCTAACCTAGCCTACTAATTGGTGGGTTCAGTTAGTCAAAAATAAATATCTTAAGAGGAGTCATTTCCTCTGTAAAAACAAAATTGTCTTTCTCATTTGCTTGGAAAGGTATCTTGACTCTAGGGATCTCTTTCTTGATGGGCTAAGATGGATCATTGGTGGTGATACCTCTGTTATATTTTGGAAGTTTAATTGGCTACTGCATTTTTCGTTACGTTTACTGATTCCTGCTGATCAAAGACATTGTAAACATGAAAAATCTTATAATAAGTAACAGAAAGACATGTGTACAAATAAAATATTTGTATTGATGAATTTGCGGGTTACAATCTTTGTGGGTATTCTTATAACACGAATAATGTCCTTTGATTCGATCTCCGACGTTAATTTGATCCAAGGGTGACATGCATTTGATCTTGAATTGAACTGTTGTAGTTTGAACTTCTTATCATGTTGACAATTTGTAGAAGAAAGTTGACCAAGGGTCGTATAGGCTTGATTTTGGTCATATTTGGGCCATGAGAGGTGTCATGTGGTGAACGTTCTTCGGCTTGATGGTGGATGAATCGACACATGTGTTTGGTGCTTGTTGATTTCCCACGAGCTTATCGAAGAACTTGGTAGAAGTATTGATTTGTGGAAGGGCTTGTAGATGAAGGTTGATCAAAGGTCGTAGAGGCTTGATGTTGATCGAGTTTTGGCCATGAACAATTCCACGTGGTGATTGTTCTCTGTTTAAAAGTTGGTAGAGATGTCAGCTATTTGGTAGCTTGGTGACTCTTCAGAGTTTGACAACTTGTAAGCCTTCAGATTGCATTGGTGAAGGAACCGTCTATTTAAGAGCTCGGTAGTTCTTCAAAAAGTGCTTTTTGGAGTAATTTTTACTCTCTGATCGGGAGTCCTCCTCTTGATATGAGAGAGGTATTTATAATGTCGATGCTACTCCATTTATGGAACGTATTGAAGACACTGTTTTAATTATACTTCTTCAGCGGTAATAACTAAATCAATCAATTTTGATTGATTTATTCAATTATTATTATTAACATAATTATATTAATTATTCTTAATTGATTGATTAATTACGACCGAGAAGGTATAATCAATTTTAATTAAATTTTCGACTTTCATTTCGGCCATCAATTTAATTTAATTGAAATCTGATTGGCGGGTGACATTTAATACTTGTTTTTAGTCGGGATAGACGATTTTGTTGTTGACTGACATTTCACACATCACCACCTCTCATTTCCAAAGTCTCTTTGACTCTGCTAACTCACGGGCCACATATATAATTTATCGGGTCCACGCGTTATTTGAATAATTCAACGATTATTATTTTCGTTAAATTTTATGTGTTTATAGACATATTATAGATTGAGACATTACAATCAGTCATTTCATATTAAATGGTGCTTGGAACGTTCCTTTGTTACTACAGATTCTGCTTAGGGATTTAGTTAATAAGATTGTTGCAGTTCCTCTTCCTTTGCAATCTAAGCCAGGTCAATTTATTTCGGGACCCTCTAGTTCTAGTTCTTTTATTATAAGTTCTGCTTGTTGGCTTCAACAAAATTCATTGCCAAAGCATTATAATGCTAGTTTTTTAGCCAAACTTTGGAAACTGTCTCTACCTCTTAAAGTAAAATTTTTCGCTTGGTTACATTTAAGGAACAGATTAAAAACCTCGTGATATGCTAGCTCCTTATAATCTTAATATACCTCCTTACTGTCCTTTTTGCCAGGCTCATGTCGAGACAGTTGATCATATTTTCTCTCAATGTTCTTTTACTAGGCAAGTATGGTCTTATTTGCATAATGAGATTTCTCTGAATGTTACTGGCTCTTTTATTTCTTGGTTAACATCCTTGTTTGACAAAACTGACAATTCACATTTACAATTGGCTATTACGCTTACTTGGTCTATTTGGCATACCATGAACAAACTCATTTTCAGGCAAGTTATGGCATATGCTAGTCAATGTTACTATCATGTTGTTACTTTCTTAAATAATTACTTATCAGTTAATCCTTCTTTCCATAAACCAAAAACATATGGTATTCCAATGATTAAGTGGCACCCTCCTGATCCCAGCTTTGTTAAAATTAATTTTGATGCTTCTGTGCAACATAATAAAGCTACTATTGGGTTTGTTACACGTGATTCAAATGATAATCCTATCACAGCTACTGCTAAATATATTGGAGATATTAATGTCCTAGCTAGTGGTTGAAGCTATGGCAATTGATAATCCTACTTTGTAGCTGATAAATAGCCTCATTAGGCCTTAACTCTCTAAATCCTCTAGTTTGGTTTTACTACCTACCTATTTGTGTCTTTAGCGTTCCATTTGGATCAACTAGAAAATGGTGTTCTTAAAGGTTTTGTTTTTAGTTTCGCATTTTCTTTATGTAATCGGAAAAAGAAAAAAAAACTATTCTTTTTGGTAGTTTCATATAAGTAATTTGGTATGTTCAATATCAATATTAATAAAATGGTAATGAAAAAAAAATCTCTTTTAGCGGCATAATCTTCCATTTATAAGTGGGAGCTAGTGAGTTCAAATCACAAAAGACGCATTCTAGACTTATAACAATTGAGTTGTTTTTTTTATAGTATTCGAGTTGTTTAACTGTAAAAAAAAAAAAAAAAAAAAAAAAAAAAAACCTCTTTTACAACAAAAGCTAGTAAAGATCATAGAAATTTAATTATGGAAATATAAGAAAGTAACACATGTAGTTTTGATATGAGATTTAATAGTTACCCAAAAAGTCATTTCAGTTTACCTCGGGTCGGCCCAAATAGTTGTGATATCAAATTATCCAAGTCATCCAATCTTGATGTGACGCTAAATATTCAATATCTTAATGTCTTTGGCGTGGTTGCGTTTGAGACAGAAGACCAAAAAATTTACCAACACCTCTAATGGCTCTTTTAACCATCCTCTCGCTCTCCATCGGCTTCATCCCTTCTTACCTTCGAATCACCGTCGACTCCGTCCTTCCCATACTAGTTGTCTAAGACACCTTATGGGCCTTCGAAATTCATGTCACCATTAAGGACACCCCCACCGCGGCCCCCTCTAGCAAAAAAATACACCGACCAGCCTGACGTTTTTTTTCATTTGCTCCAACCACTCCCTCCTCGACCCATCTCTCTATCCACCACCCTCGGCCGCCCAATCCTTGTCATCACCTACTCCGTCTCTCACCTCTCGAAGTTTATCACGCTAATCAAGACTGTGCGTCTCAACCATAACCACACTAAGACCGTACATTGAGATTGATACAAATGGTCCAATGGGAGCAAGGAGTTACAGAAACATTTGAAACATTTCATTTCTGAGCAGAATGGCCATTTTCATTTTCAAGTAGTCGATCGATTACATATTAATCAATATTCGATTGATTGGTCTCAGGTTATCGACAAAAAAGATTTGTCTAAGTCACTTCCTTTCTTTTTGTCCAAGTTACTTCCTTTTTTTGTCCAAGTTTCTTCTCTTTTTTTCTAACTCACTCTCTTTTTTCTTTATGAGTTTCGGAAATATCCCCATTCATAGGTCTGAGATCCACATATATTAATTGAAAGGTCCGAATTGACCCAGATGATTTTCATAGGGCAATACGAGGTCCCTTTTCTGTAGGGAGAGGATCCAAATTCGGCGCTCATACATACCTAGCTATTCGTTTACAAATAGGTGTGTTCTGCAATGTACACAGTACATTGAGTATTGCGGTTGTCTTAATCACGTGTTAAGCAATGGTTAGAGAAGCTTATGTATCCAATTTAGCGTGTGATTTGCATGACTCTCGGTAATTCTCCCTCCGCGATCGACAATATGGAGGTGGGTAAGTTTATTAATGAACAGTGAAGATGTGTGTTGAAGAAGCTTTGCATTGGGTAAAGCTGATTGTGTATATTTGTGAGGCAAGAATATAAAGATCTGGAAAGTTAGGAAATATGGAAATTTGAGAGGTAGAATACATATCTAAAGATCGGGGATATGGTTTAAGTGAGGATTATGTGAGGTAGAATAAAAATCTGAAGATCGACGATATGGTTTAGCTGGGAGGAACAACGGTCTTCTGCTGGGATGACGACGGAGGTGTAGTTGTAGATTTTCAGGAACTATTGTTGGATTCAACCCCAAAAAATGAAGATCGATGAGAGATATGGTGGAGATATACCCAGACCGAAACACTCTCAGTTTCTCACAGTTCCTCACTACCCCTGAGGATTAAAACCAAGGTTCTAAAAGGCGCCACCTAGGATATAGGCAGAGCATCGCCACTCGGATTTTAACCAAGTTGTTCAAGTGAGGCGGCTAGCCGCCCAATGACCGCTCAAGCGGTCAAGGCGCAGCCCAGACGAAGCAGGCGCGTCTGAGGTGGGCTTGGACTTGGTGAAAGTTGTTTTGGCCACGATCCTCGGCGTGCGGAGTGGAGATGAATAACGAACAAAAAGAAAGGGGGAGTTGTGGGCGTGCCATCTCGCGGACGAGGAAAATGTTGATTGCGTGCGCTTGACTTCTTGATCAGGCGGAAGAGGGTTTCCAAGTGACATCTCAGATGAGAAATTTACGAGCACAAGACGGTCGATACTCACGACATCGCGAGCAGAGCAACTATAGGGAAATCAAGAGGGGTTGTGTGTGTTTTGCTTCAACGGGGAAGCGGAAACAAAGCTCCGGGGAGCGTTGGAGATTCGACTAGGTTGAGGGTTTCAACTAGGTTGAAAGGTTTTGTTTTCTTTGTTGAATTGTGAGTTTTGAGAGAGAGAGAGAGAGAGAGAGAGAGAGAGAGAGCTCGCTTCAACGGGGAAGCGGAAACAAAGCTCCGGGGAGCGTCTGGAGGTTTCAACTAGGTTGAAAGTTTGTATTGTATTTTGTTTGAATAGGTTGAGAGAGAGTTTTTTGTAAGCCTTCGAGCCTCTTATATAGTGGGAGCTCGACTTGCCGCAAAAGAAAGATAATCAGACTCCATGTTGGACTCTGCAACGTAAAACATAATGACACTATTCCTCCCATGTAGACCAATCTTCATGTGACACACATCCAGTTCGCACAGTTCATTTAGGAAAAGGACACTGCTTCCGGCACGCCTCTCAACTGTAGTCCTATGCGAACTGAAATGGGGAGCAATCTTATCCCGTGGGGTGCCACAGTCCATGTAGAAAACTAGTAACTCGCGCGGACTGCGGACTCTTGAATCTCACTTTCACCTCGCGGGCTATTGCAGCTCGCGGGCCAAAAGAAGGTTTTTTAATTAAGAAGGACCACATGGATTGGACCAAAGCGTGTCAAAGACTGGAAAAAGTCTAAAACGATTATAAGGGTTCGCGCGGACTCGGCATATGTCTACCTCGCGAACTAACGAGCCGGTTCGCCAGCTCGCCTAGATGCACTCCGCCTCGCCTAAGCGAGATGTCAAAGTTATTCCGCGCGAACTACGTGTTCCGCGCAAAGCGCACGAGATCCTTACTCCGCGCAAAGACCTTAAGTGCGTGAGCTTTGTGTTCCGCGAGAAGTCTTTTTGTTCTTGAAGGCGCGCGAGATCTGTAGTCCGCGCGGAGTCACTTCGCGCGCAGACTTTGTAACTCAGCTCGCGTGATCCTGCTGGCGGGCCATTATTTGTAAACTTAAATAACTTGGGCTCGCCGGCTGACATAGACCAAGAATTTAATTAATATTCACATAGACAATTATTGTCCAGTAAAATATTAATTTGGGCGTAAACAAAAGTCACCCTCGTTGTAGACTTCCTTGTTCTTAGTCACTGATGCTGTCTTGATTCGTTCCATCCGATCTCGAGTTCCTAGAACACTTATGAGACCGGCGTCAAGTTTCTATGGAAACCATCGTCGTGCTTCCATGGAAATCGCCACCATGCTTCTTTAGAAACCATCGTCCAACCTCGATCTCCGCCGCTGAAGCTTTCTGGAGAGAGATGGAGATTCGAACGAACTAGCATCGATCTACCAGACCTCTGCCAGATTCGAACTAGACCTCATCGAAGCGGCGACCAACCACTGATCGAGGAAGGATTCTGAGTATTCCGACCAGATATCGTTTGCGGACGAGAGAGAGAGAGAGAGAGAGAGAGAGAGAGAGAGAGAGAGAGAGAGAGAGAGAGAGAGAGAGAGAGATTATATATTTGTTGTAGGGCAAATTTGTCATTTTCTTTAGATTAGTTGAATTTGGCATTTAGAAACTTTTCTGGTTGAAATGGGCACTCACTTCTTTGTTTTTAGTTGGGATTTACCTCCTTTTAACTATTTTATATATATATATATATTAATTAAATAAGGAAAAGGTAAATCGTCTAGTCTTCACCTAGGCTGTCCAGACACTAGGTTATGGGTCGCCACCCGCCTCACGCTTCTTAGTGCCTAGCGCCTTTTAGACCATTGATTAAAACTTATACGAAAGAAAATAAAAAAACTAATCAATAAACATGCACTCTTGTCCACACAAAATGCACCAAGCACGTGTCCTCCATATCAAAAGTAAAAAATTGTAATTTCACCGTTTGATAAAATCTAAAAACAGGCGTAGTACTCGGTGTATTGCGTACACAACAGATATCCCTTTAGAAATAATCTTTTTAATAATATTTTCTGAATCAATGTGGCCGGATTAGAACAAGCTTTCAACCCAAAAACAACAATAATCTTTTCTGAATCAACGTGACTGGATTGGAACAAATTTTCAACCCAAAGGCTAGGTCTAATCTTTTCTGAATCAATGTGACTTGATTGGAGCAAACTTTCAACCCAAAGGCTAAACTTTTTTTTTTTTTTTTGAGAGGAACCCAAGGCTAAACTAACAAATAGCAAAACGAAAAATAGGAACTTCAAAAGAACCGGTCCACGTAAATTAACCCAAACTCTGGGAACACCTTTTACCGTACCGTCCTTTGTATATCCTCTGTTTCTTCCTCCATCATGCAAAGATCCGACGGTCACAATCAACCCAATTTCAAACTTACGTGCCAAAATTCTCTACTCAACACCTAACCAGAGCTACCAGTCAGTTCCAGTCCAGAGACTCACACTTGGTCTCCTTCCTCAGACAACACAGAGAGAGATGTCCTGCTTGTGCTCTTGCTGCGCTGCCTCCACTTGCGGCCTCTGCTCCTCCGTCGCCTCCCGGATTTCCAGCAAATCCGCCAGACTCGGCTACTGTGGACTCTTCGGGCTTTCCTTGGTCGTCACTTGGATTCTAAGAGAAGTTGGAGCTCCTCTCCTGGAGAAAATCCCATGTGAGTTGGTCCGATTTTCTCACCAACCCTTTTCGTTTTAGGAGATGATTTTTATTGGGTATGTGGTGGAATTGTTTAATTGTTGAAGATGATGATCAAGTCTGGATTTTTGGGTTGTTTGTATTGAGCTCTGAGCTTTATGAACTGGGTTTGATTTGTTTCGGTTCGTTGTGGGATGCTTGTTGAAGTTACTGTTTTGAGTAAGAATCCGGCAATTAGTTACACAAATGAAAAGAATTGGGTCTATATCACTGACTAAACATGATGAATGAAATGAAGATTATTCGAAAAAACTTTGGAAATTGATGGTTGCATTATTGAAGTTCCATTATGAATTTGGTAATGTAAGAAATTTTGAGCTAATACAAATTTATGTGAGTTTTCTTACACCTCTGGACATTGTTTGTCACTGTATGATGTGATTGTTTCATATCCTTTTTGGTATTGATATATAGGGATAAGTTCTTCCGAGACTCACACCAAGGCATGGTATCAAACGCAAGCAGTTCTTCGGGTCAGCATGGGGAATTTCTTGTTTTTTGCAATACTTGCGCTTATAATGATTGGTGTGAAGGATAGAAATGACCGGCGAGATGGGTGGCATCATGGTGGATGGATTGCCAAGATGGTCATCTGGCTTTTACTTATCATTCTCATGTTTTTCCTTCCAGACATAGTTATCACCATCTACGGTTAGTTTTCATTTGCTAAACAGGTTTGATTTTAGTTCAATAGTTTCTGCTTCTGTTATTTGACCTGGTGAGGGGGGAGAATGTCGTGATACTACCTTGCTTCATTAGGGTGCTTAACATGAACTAAGGAAAAATAAATGATTTGCATGATGTAGCAAATGAACCATAAATTCTAATAGCAATAAAGTTTCCCTGGAAAGACTGAAAGAGTATTCTTTGCACTAGAATGTAACATTACGCCATGAGATATAAAAATAGGGAAGGGTTTTGTCAGTATGGATTATGCTGAAGTAAATGGCTCTGTTACCTTCCATAAGCTCATATTCTCCCACCAAACATGTCCTTGGCACTATGATATGCAACTTGTGTGTATTGAAAGATAGAAGAAGTGTAAATGCCTTTTGTTATTCGTGATATGATGCACTCTACCAGGGAATGGAATTGTTTTTAGGCTGTGGAACATACATGGGAATTATGGGTTTTAGAATTCACCATTTTCATGTCCACCTAGGAGGCTAGGAGTAAATGTAATCAAGTGAAGTCTAGAGTTGATAATTTCGATTGAGTTGCTATATCTTAACTATAACAAAATAAGACTACAATCCAGATGGTAGAAAAATTATCTGTTACTTGAGTGTAGTTAGTTAGTAGTTTTATTGGAGGGATTTTAGCACTTTGAGGGCCAGGTTATGCAGCCATGATGCATATGGTATTCACACTTTGGATACTAGTTAATGGGTTAACACTTCAATGTTATTCTTCCTGTCATGAATCTTGTGATTCTCACTGGTGATTGTCTCGTCACCGGAAAAATTATTATCTGCTCCCTGTCCCTGTGATTTTATGCTGAAATGAGTAGTTGATCTCTAGTATATTTGTGTTCAGGAGATCTATCAAAATTTGGGGCAGGCCTGTTTTTACTGGTTCAAGTGATTATCTTGCTAGACTTTACTCACTCCTGGAATGATGCATGGGTAGAGAAAGATGAACAAAAATGGTGAGTTTAGTCCTAATATGTATCATTTCCTCTGTTACTGGTTCACTTTGAGTTGTAACTGTATGGATGTATATATTTCAGGTATATCGCTTTGCTTGCTGTATCGATTGGATGCTATATTGCAGCATTTGCATTCTCAGGCATTCTGTTCATTTGGTTCAACCCCTCTGGCAATGACTGTGGCCTTAATGTCTTCTTCATTGTCATGACCATGGTTCTTGCATTTGCATTTGCAGTGATTGCATTACACCCAACGGTAAGGATAAAATGGTAAACGTCATCAATTTGAAACTCATGCTTTATGTAAGATGTCTTTCCCCATATGTTAATCGATGAACTTATCCATGTATACTATGCAAGTAGCCAAATAGTATATGACCCATGCTCTCTTGGGAGTAATTAGGTATCATTACCATATATTTCTGGTATTAATATACCACCTGGTGAGTTAGGATTTTGGGCAATACTAATTGCCTTGCATGAATCAACGAAAAGCATTGCCTAGGCTCAGTAAGACTCTTACCTATCTTTTCTTGGCAAGTTCATCATATCTTGTCCCACCATGTAGTGCACGAGTACTGCAAAATTTGTATTGGTGAATTGAAGTTTACATGATATGGTCAATTTCGAAAAATTGTGACTTGGTAGTTTGTAGGTTTGTTCTAATGTCGGGTCATATTTTAAGAGTTAACCCCCCAGATGATTTTGCCTGGAATTTCAAACAGGTGAATGGCAGCCTCCTTCCTGCTTCGGTGATATCAGTTTATAGTGCTTATGTGTGCTACACGGCTCTTTCCAGTGAGCCTCGTGACTATGCTTGCAATGGTCTTCACCACTCCAGCGCGGTCTCTGTAGGTACTCTTCTTCTTGGGATGGCAACGACCATTCTTTCAGTTCTGTACTCAGCATTGCGTGCTGGATCTTCAACAACTTTTCTGTCACCACCATCTTCACCCAGGCCAGGTACTCAAAATAAATATATTTAGTCCTTAATGTTGCAATACATCAAAGCGATCTCATGCTTGTTTGTCACATATTAACTTCCTTTGCAAACCTGTTCCATTTTGTGGCGCAGCTGAAAAGAAACCTCTTCTTGAGGGGAAAGAGTTGGAAGAAGGGAAAGACAAGAATGAAAAAGAAGCAAAATCTGTCAGCTATTCCTATACATTTTTCCACCTGATATTTGCCTTGGCTAGCATGTATTCAGCCATGCTTCTTTCGGGTTGGACCAACTCAGCTGAGAGCTCAGACCTTATAGACGTTGGCTGGACATCAGTTTGGGTCCGAATCTGTACAGAGTGGGTTACTGCTGCACTATATGTTTGGTCTCTTGTGGCTCCTTTACTTTTCCCAGATCGCGAGTTCTAGGTTCCTCATTCATTTAGTTCTATAGGTTCCTAGAAATCTAAGAATCTTGGTTATTTACCTGTGGATTACAAATTTTATCATTGTGTAGTATCTTACTAGCTTTCTAGATAGTCATGGTTGGAAGTTTAAAGGAAAGCTGAGCTCGGTGAATTTTCGACATATGGTCTCCTGGTAGTCTCAAGTATGTAAGTTGCTTTTGTGTATATATGGAGCGAAAATTGCAATAAAAACTAAAATGATATCTCCAAGTGAAATTTTTTAGTTATGTGTGAAAGCTCTTTCTTACTTGCCGACCTCAAATTCTTCTATCATAACATAAACAGAAAGTGATGGAGATGATATGGACCAAATGAACACGACCCCATCCAATGTATCTATTTGTTTCTATTCCCGTTATCATGCAACTTAATATCCTGATTGAGTGGGTCAAGTCCTTGTCTGACATTGACTTTGGTGAAAAAAAACATTGCCTAATTTAGTTGCACATGTATTTGTCTAGTGCGTAGAAGATTCGATTAGAAAATAAGTTAGCAATGTACATGAAGCTATTGCTTTTATGTTTCAAAACTATAATTTGAGGATGAGGCAACAATTAAAAATAACGAGATGAGATTGCTAATATGTCATTCATCTCACAATGAAGGTATATAAACAAGATTACATGGATATTGTTTCTGGATAGGATTGCAGAAGCCGAAGGCGGGTCTGGAAGTTGAGTAGGCTATCCTCCTGTTGACCTGCAAACAAAAGGATGACCGTGGGCTTCCAGTTTTTCCTCTTCTGATGGTAAAGCCGTATCTGCTGGTCTGAATGCAATTAATAGAGTAGTTATTCATACCTGACAAGCTGGTGGCTAGGTTGTATTTATGGCCCAGTGTGGGTTTACCCTGCTTGGAAACCGATGTGGGACACTTACCCATGTCGCTGTTTCAAATGTGGACTTCTCCTATGCTTTCTGTAGTCGTTCTAAGCCCAGTGTTACTACTGAGGTTAAGCCCAGCCCATTCAGCTTATGGGTGGGAACCTTAAAACTGCCATGGTTGTGGTGGAATGCCTGCTAGTATACAAGCTTGGGAGGTTATTTTATGCACAACCGACTACAAGTCACCCCAAGTTCTCGTTCAAGACACATCTTGAATGGGGACTTGCTAAAATAAGCTCATAGACCAATGTACTTCAAATGGGCTCCCGCCCATAGTTCCCCCAAGTTCGGACTCATGACGTGGGTTGAATGGGTGTTATATTTTCATAGATAAAGGTAGCGAGCCCTTTCTATATCCGGTGTTACTACTCGAGTGACGA
Source organism: Fragaria x ananassa (assembly GCA_034370585.1). Taxonomy (NCBI): domain Eukaryota; kingdom Viridiplantae; phylum Streptophyta; class Magnoliopsida; order Rosales; family Rosaceae; genus Fragaria; species Fragaria x ananassa. The sequence continues at coordinate 13,273,961 of CP139760.1, forward strand.
GGTGTTAACGCAATCCATGGTTTATCAAGCCACTTGCTCCGTTTTTAAAAGGAGGATGTCTTTCACTTGGGTGTTACGATATCGGTGAAACTCACCCGAGATGGGTCTTTTACTTGGGTGTTACGATCTCGGTGACACTCACCTGAGATGAGTATTTTATTTGGGTGTTACGATCTCGGTGACACTCACCTGAGATGAGTATTTTATTTGGGTGTTACGATCTCGGTGACACTCACTCGAGATAGGTCTTTTACTTAGGTGTTACGATCTCGGTGACACTCACCCGAGATAGGTCTTTCACCTGTGTGTTACGATCTCAGTGACTCCCAACCGATATGGGTCTTTCATTGGGGTGTTACGATCCCGAGTGGATCTTTAACTTGGGTGTTACGATCTCGATGACTCCCACCCGAGATGGGTCTTTCACTTGATATTAGTGTGTTGTTGTGGCAGGTGCATTAAATGCATGTTCGCCAGATGTCGCCATATTAGTGGTGATAACTGACGAGCAATTAATGCACATTGTTTCATCCTTTCCTTCTTTAAGAAGCTACGGTGGTTCGAGCCACGTGGCATCATCCTGCGGTTTGATTCGACAGGTAGGGGTTCCTCGTTAACTGTTAATTGGTTTTTTAATGTGCCAGTTCGTGGATCGAGGTGACTGTTCATTTTCAGAGTATAAACTCTTCCCCCCTTTTCGTCTTCACTCATTCCTACTATGGTTTCTCTGCTTCCCTTCTCTCTTCTCAGCTTTCGGCTTTCTTTGGGTGCTTCGCGTCTTGTCGCTGTGCCGCCGCCGATCCCTACGATTGCGAGGTGTTACCGGTTCGCTAAGTTTCCGGCGTTGCTATTGCGCCGCAAATCTGGTAAGTTTTTGCGCTGTTTTTCTGTGTTTCCTTCGTTCTACTGCCTTGTGTATGCCTTTGGTTTTTCCTATGTTTTATGTGTTGCTTTCTGTGTTGTGTGTTGGTCAAAATCTGGGAATTTGGGGTAAAAAACTAGGGATTTTTGGGTTAAGCTATGCAACTCGCCTTTGCTCCCAGTGACGCATGCTAATAGATCCTAAGGTTTGTGTTATACTAGGGTAAATGGATTCGGGAAGTACTACGGATTTAAGCGGGGCCAGCATATCCTCTTGGCTAATAGCGGATGACAACGAGAGGATGAAAGAATATATTAGCCGATCATCCCGCTCGGGGGAACAGTCATCTAGGCCAGGGGAGATAACGTATGGCGTACCTGCCTGGGATGTAGACTGATCTGTCGGGGTTTTTCATGGTGTCCCAATGACCAGTGTCGTCAGCTCTTCAACGTCTAGACGATACATCTTGGAGGATAGCACTGTGTGTGACGAACCTGAGAGCAGCATGACCTCGGCCGAGATAGAACAATTCCGGGAAGACTGGGTCATCTCACCTACGGTTTCCCTCCGTGGGCTGTACGAAGGCGAGCTAGTGTGCTGCCCGAGAGACGGCTTCGTCACTATGCATGACAACATGTTTAGGAACGGTTTCTCCTTCCCACTTCCTCAATGCGTGCAGTACCTGCTGAGCATGCTTTAGCTAGTGCCCGGGCAAATTTCCCCAAACTAGTGACGCCAGTTGATGTCCCTTTGCTACCTATACTACTTGTCAAACATGGGATGACCAACTATCAATGAGATTCGGGCCCTATACCACCTCTCGTACTTGAAGAAGCAGAACTGCTGCGGTTGTGTCTTATTTGCCGCTTGGGACTACTTGCCTCCTGTTACCGACCTTCCAACGTCAGTTAACAACAACTGGTGTTGAAAGGTCATGTTTGCCGGCAGTCGATGGCAAAAGAACTTCCCGACCTACGTGGTGCCCAACCGGTTTAGGTATATCCAGGATCAGTCCTTCTCTCTGTCGGAGCTCGAGAAGCGACGTATCACCCGTATATTTGCGGCCTGGCCATCGGACGAGAACCGTAGTTCTTACAATCTGACCCGGTGGAGCGTACTAGTTCATTGTGAACTCGGCCGTATGCCTAGTGGGGTTCCCGGTTAAATACCTCTTGCTTGTGTGTTTTATACTTGTATTTTCTTTGTTACACTTCTAACTGTTGTGCTTGTTGGCAGCAAAAATTCCCAAGCGCAAACCCTGTCTGTCACACCAACGCGACATGAACTTGGATTTTGACTTACTAAGCAACCTCTTGGAGGTTGGAAAGGTGGCCGCTCGTACCGATATGAATGTTGAGGACTCGACTGCTCGCGTCTCAGAGGATGCGGTACTTTTAGAGATTCCTGACGAGGGATACGAGAAACCGCCTAGTGACATAGAGGTGCCCGGGAGGACCAGTGACGTTGTCAACGTCAACTTGGGAGAGAAGAAGAAGAAGAAATCTTCGTCCAAGAGGTCGAAGTCTCAACGTGAGGAAGGCGTGATGTTAACAGGCATGAGCGTGTCAGGCGTATTGCCACCTTGGAAGAAGCAGAAAGCGCTGCCTGTCGGCTGGCCACCCAGTAAGCTTAAGTGCTCTCGCTCCTGCTCTTCCCCAGATCTGAAAGACCCCCATCCGATAGATACTAAACGAGTATATGTGCGTCGATGAAACGTTTGTCCGCAGCATCGTGGACGACCTCAAGGGCATCGAGCTGGATTGGATCAAGGTCGGGTCCGACACTCCCCAAAAAAACCGGCAATACGCCCAGGAGGCGATGATGAAGGTAAATGTCTCATTCTCCTTTCTAATGCAAATTTACTGTCTGGGACGCTGTATTTAATACATCGTCTCTTTGTAGGCTCTATTTGTTGTCTACACTATTGACACCAGCAAGGACATGAATGAGATGAAGGAGCGCCTGGCCAGCCTGAATGACCAAATCAGCTATCTCCAGACCGAGAAGAAGAAAATGGAGAAAAATTTGGAGACCGAGAAGAAGGAGAAGCTCTCACTGGCCAACAAGTTTGCCAAACTTAGCCTCCATACCAAAGAGCTGGAGGGAAATGCTGAACGGGTGGTCTCCTTGGAGTGCGACATAGAAGCGCTTCAACGGGAGAATGCCAAGCTACGGTCGAAGCTGAAGGACAGAGATGCAATTTTATTCAATTAGTTTTCAATTGTGTTATAGTTTATATCGATAATTATTATGAGTATGTAATAACACATTAATGCCAGAAGCAATTGGTGATGCAAATGAGTTAGTTTTGCAAGTAACCGTTACGTTATTGACATTTATTGGTTCAGTAAATACCAATTTTATTGCATATACATTATGTCGGTGTGAATTAAATTGTTTTCGTTATAATTTAATTTATTTCAGTTTCATATAATTACTTTCACATTAAGTTTGTATGTTACAATTTAATAACATATATTGCATTGGTTTATATTATATTGGTAAATATTAATGATGTTAAATCAGAAGCTTAAATCAAGCCTGAATATACACAAAATTGAGCCAGAAGCTCGTCATGTGTCGCCTTGAGTCCATGACAATGATTATAACTCTTCTCAAACTAGGCTCACTCAGTTGGATGCGATGTCTAGGAAAGTTCTTTTGAGGATGTGTACTTAAGTGAGCCTCGCTCCACCACCTCATCATGTCTTACATGGTCGTATACAATTAGAGTTACCAAAAAGGTTGACTAATAACATTGCATTTCTTGGTAGACCATTCTGACCTCAGTAGGTCCACTCTCTCTACAGGACCTAGAAACCCAACATACCTCTCAGATTGTGCCCTGTAGGCTTGTAAAGTATGTAGAGGCTAGGTTTATTTCTTTCACTTTAATTACAATTGGAGTTACCGAAATTGTTGACTAATAACATTGCATTTCTTGGCAGACCATTCTGAGCCCAGTAGGCTCACTCTCTCTACGGGACCTAGAAACCCAACATACCTTTCAGATTATGCCTTGTAGGCTTGTAAAGTATGTAGAGGCTAGATTTATTTCTTTCACTTTAATTACAGTCGATTCTTTTGGTCCAGCATAATCAAACAAAAGGAAAATAATCTAATGACACTAGTTTTTTGTACCTAGTCATTATGTATGTCTATAAGACACTCCAAATACTTTCTCATAATGACTATTGTTAATATATTCACCATATTTAATGTGTAGTTAATTGCCAGAAACATTTACACATAGTTACGTGACATATTCACTATATTAAATTAGTAGCGTTGAATTAATATCATCAATTGCTACATGATTATAATTTGAAAATACATATACCTAATGAATCGATAGTTCAAAAATGAACCGGTAGATCAAAAATGAACCAGTAGTTCATGTATAAATCGAACTTGTAGTTTCGATAATAACCCCTTAAGAAACTTGAAGTTTCATTCATAAATTTACCAGACATGATAAAATCAATAGATTTTATTCATATCATGTTAATTGGAAATCTCCAGAAGAAACAATCTAAACTAGACATCTTCCTTGCATGAAGCAAGAGAATATTGAAATGAAAAGGCTTGATGCCTTAGAATCTAAATCAAAATTGATATGTGTTATCAATATTAAGGAATTGTGCGTTCTTGTCTGGCTGACGAGGCAAAATACCTTTACATTTCAGAAGAACGTTATCGAAAGGTATGTTCATTGAAATCAATGCTTAAAACATTGAAACCACCATCTTTGCATAACTTTTGAATGTGCAGCCAGAAACATACATTGAATACATTCAAATTTATTAGTTAGAAGCAAAATGATTCGAGCAAATACTAGCTATAGTATTGGTGTTTGATGCACCCGAGAAAAACATATGATGCATCGTATCCTCAACTCAATTAACACACAAGCATCCCTCTCAGAATAAGGGTCTTGTCTTTAATGACATATTATGTCAAGTTGCTTATTAAGAATGTTGAATACTAGACCATCAATCATATGCAAAGACTAGTATATAATATATATTTCTGCATATAATGCAACGTTTGTGGACATGTCCAACTACCTAACGGATCAATTAAATATTAAAGGTAGTGGTTGATGCATCGACAAAAGTGATTAGATGTCACACTATTGTCCACAAGAAAATGTTGCGTTTGCTAAACTTTCACCCATGAAATTTTGGGTACACCACTCGGATTATCTTATAAAGTCTATAAGGCTTGATAATGTCGGAGAGTTTACATCGAAGACTTCCGATGATTATTGCATATCCCTTGGGATTTATAAAACATATAGTTTCCTATGTTCACACCCAAAATGATCTCGCAGATAGAACATTGGTAATGCACACCAAGCTTTTAGTGTTTGCGTCGAGCTATGCAATCTTGCATGCAGCCATGTCGGTCCGGTTGAGGCCCACTGCTACCCACCTTACTTTGTGTTATAGTTGGTGACTAGGTGCGAACCTGGTGTTTTGCACTTACACAGATTTGGGTGTGTAGTTCCCGTGCCAATTGTGCCGCCACAACGTTAAAAATCGGGTAATCAACAAGGGATGAACATATATGGCGATTATGAACACTCTCCATTATGTGCTCCTTAGAGCCATTGACAGGAGATCTCTATACCGCTAGATTTACGGTCGTCACTTTGATGAGATAGTCTTCCCGCCGTTAGGGGGAGATAAGAACGTCCTAATGAACGACGTGTAGAATGTCTCATCTTGATCCCAAAACTGCACATGTGATATTGAAGTGCGAAGAATTATACTTCCAGTTGAAGTGCAACGAATTCTAGATCTACGTAGTATAGCCCATAATATGCTAGACACTTCATCTACGGAATGAGAGTTCATCAATGATGTGTTTGTATTTGCGGTGGCCACCGAAATTATAATAAGCAATGATGTCGAACCTTGCTTCGTTGATAGATCTCAATGAAGTGACGATTGGCTAAAAAGGAAAGAAACAACCCAGGTCAAATCAAATTCATTAACTAAGAGAAAGATTATGGGCCTGTTGTTCCTAGATGGGTATTTGAAAGGAAGCGTAATGAGAAAAACGTGATTGTGATGTAAGTCTCGTTTAGTGACGCAAGGATTTTCTCAACGCCTTGTGATTGATTACGAGGAGACGTACTTTCCTGTAATGGATGTCATAACGTTCCACTACCTTATCAGTTTGGTAGTTTCCGAATAACTGAATAAGCAGTCTATAAATGTGGTGACAACTTATCTCTATGGGGATCTGAATATAGAGATATACATGAAGTTTCCTGAAGGATTTCTGTTACCCAATGCAAATAATTCTAGACCACAGAACACGCTCTCCATTTACTAGAGTAGTTCACTTTAGGGGTTTAAACAATCTAGACGGAGTTGGTATAACAGTCTAAGTGAATATTTGTTTGGGATGAGATATATGAACAATGGACTATGCCCATGCGTTTTTATTAAGAAAACAAACTTTGGGTTTGCAATTTATGGTGATCTACGTCAATAGCGTGAATTTGATTGATACTCTTGAAGAGATCAAGAAAACCACAAAACACCTGAAGTCAAATTTTGAGATGAAAGATTTTTGGGGACCAAATCATTTTCTCGACCCGGAGTCGGGTAAAGTGCAAATGGAATTTTGGTCCATCAATCAAATTACATCTAGAAGATGTTAAGATGTTTTAATGAGGATAAAGCAAAGTCTTCAAACTCATTTATAATCGTCTGAAATCTAGTGAGACTCGTATCATCGTGCAGATGATAACGAAGAGATATTGGGACCAGAAGACTCATATATAAGTACAATAGGCACATTATTATACTTGGCTAAGGTGAGTTGTGGCCTGGTTGGTTAAGGTGTTTAATTGACAACTTTGAGGTCACAGGTTCAAACATCAAAGACATATGTAAGAGTGTGAGTTATTAATAAAATATTTATAAAAAAAAGTACTTGGCTAAATGTCGTAGATCAGACATCTCACCAGATGTGAATTTGTTAGTTAGATATAGCTTTGCGCCTACACGCCGCCTCTGGAAATGATATAAAAGACAATTTTCCGTTACTTTAAATGTATGATGGAAAATGACTCATTCTATCCATAGGCATCATGGAATGGATCAACCGCCTATGATCATTGGAATGATGTTTGCCTTGTTAAATATGGTGACATGAGTTATGTAAACCGACATAAGGCTTATTCCTGACTAGTTTTGTCTTTACTATAGGGAATACAATAATCTTAGAGGTATAAGAAACAAAAACCTCTGTAAGTCATGTTGACTATTAAGCTATTCAAGAAGCATGATCAATGTAGCAGTTTTACCTAGTGTATAGTTTTTAAGGGAAGTATCCTAAAACATACTCTTGACCATTGTGTACTCTTTTGTCCTTCATCCAATGTTATTTATCTTGAAGATGTACTCATACTTCATCTTGAAGATGTCTTTATTTGAAATATATGCAATTGCTTATCTTTTTCTTTCGACCACGTGTTTGTCCCACTAGGTTTACCGGGCAAGGTTTTGGTGTAGCAACTATTATACATTTATTTCCTACGGACTCACATCTTATGATCCAGACTAAATCGCTTCACCGAAATCAAGAGTTCTGACTACCACCGCTACGTGTGCGTTGTACTCTTTTCTCCTTCAACCAAGATTGTTTTTGTCCCATATAGTTTCTATTACCTAGTAAAGTTTTAACGAGACAACACTGTAGCACATACTAGAGAAAGCTAATAACAGAGAATACTCAAGGGAGAGTGTTGTAAATAATTTATTTAATGAGCATTCTTGTAATTAGCTTACTAGGGATATTTATGTAATTTATATACTGATTACATCTTTATATAAGAGATGGTTCCATACTTAATAATACATACATATTCTCTCATTCTCTTGGTTGTTTCTCTTCTTTTTTAATATATATATTTTTATTTTACAACAAATCCAAAAAAATAGTAGTATCACTAGTATGTCCCAAAGTAAAACCTAAATGAATCACATGATCTCACACAAAATATTTTTCTATACACAAAAATGACGTCAAAAAGAAAGAAGAATAATATACTCTCACATAGTTAACGCCTCGTGAGGGCCCTCCATCATCGACAGTCGCTTTCATTTCCCGAAACGCTTAAACCTAAAAAACACACCTCCATTAATTAATTTAATGAATTTCCACATTTTCAAAATCTTAATTTATTAATTAAAAATAATTAAAAAAGAAAAAAAAAATAGAGAAACCCCGGGGAGGCTTTCAGTTTTTGTCTTAAGCATGCGTCTCACGCACCCTCCTCCACTCGCCACCATGCGCTCCTCCTCCTCCACCGCCACGTCATCATCCTCCTCCTCCCCGAAACCCAAATCCTCAAACCCTAGCCACCACTCCAACGGCCACAACAGCCCCAATTGCACCCTCCTCTGCAAACACTCCCCCTCTGCGACTCTCGACCTCCTGATCCTCATCCTGGTCCTCTTCTCCGGCACCTTCCTCATCACCTCCTACTTCTCCTACATCTTCAACTCCCTCTCCCTCCTCCTCTCCCACTCCGCCCCTCACCTCCCGATCCCCTACCTCGCCGGCTTCCTCCTCTTCTTCGTCGCCGCCGTCCTCCTCGTCGAGTTCTGCTGCGGCAAGCGATCGCGCAAGTGCCACCGGTCAGGGTGTAAGGGTCTGAAAAAGGCCATGGAATTCGATTTGCAGCTGCAGACGGAGGACTGTGTCAAGAGCGGGTCTAAGGAGATCGATAAGCTGCCGTGGAAGGGCGGCAGTGAGACTAATCCTGATTACGAGTGTTTAAGGTCTGAGCTCAGGAAGATGGCTCCGCCTAATGGCCGCGCCGTGTTGCTGTTTCGGGCGCGCTGTGGTTGCCCCGTCGCCAAGCTTGAAGGGTGGGGTCCCAAGCGAGGCCGCCGGCATAAGAAGTGAGTCCTGTCCTCTCATTCCTTTGTTTTTGTTGTCGAAAATTTGTTTGTTTGTGATGTCAACTGATCATCGATACGAGTAGTGAATTTCCGTTGATTGATTTATTGTTTCGAGTAGAGGGATAGCTTACTCATCTATTAGTTGTTGCATTGCAACTTTAAACGTTAGTTAGTGTTATCAAAATCAAAATCTTTACTAGTTTTGGAAGGTTAACTGAGTTGCACAATGCAGTAGGGAGCTAGAGCTTCGTTCCTCGCTTATGGAAAAATAGTTTCACTTTTCTTCTCCCCTCTCTGAATTTGATAAAATTGAACCGAGAATTTGAAAACTTGAAGAAATGCAAGGGTTATTATAAGTGTCATATTAGTTTTGTGACATGTTGTACCGTCTTGGAGCTTTTGGTAAATTAGGATTTTGGGTTATCTGTGAAATACCCTTACTTTAGTTCCTGGATGTTCTTGATTACTCTATCTCCAGGCTATATTGGCCTTGAACACATTTGTGGAAAATCTACAGCTTCTTGGCACGGTCATAACTCGCCATGAAGCAAGGGCAATTGTGGTTTATAAGCATGGCAAAAGAGAGATGCCAGAGATTGTGCTTTAATTAGAAGTTTTTCCTCTCTGGTGTTTTGGTGGTTTTGGAGGAGAGTGAAGGAAAAGGAATGCTTTTGCAGAGGCTAAGAGAGGGAAAAGAAAGAGAATAGAGCAGGAAAGGCAAAAGTGACCAGAAAAAAAAAGCATTATAAAATACTTATTTTTGGCAGAGTGGTGTCTAACTTAGAGGCATAGTGCGTTTGAATCTAGCATTTCCATTGTTCTTTTCTTTTTGCTTGAAAAGAAACCGCAGTTTGTTGCCAAGGATAAAGAGAGATTACATGCAGTGAGTAGCTGCCTTGTAGTCCCTTAAAATAGCTGCGGAAGAGAAATCTCTGTGATCAGAAGTCTAGGCAACTCCAAAACCTGACCCCAACATTGAGAACCAAGCATCCTTGTAGAAACTTTAGCCTTCTTCCTGCCCCCTAAATTCTTATGCATATTACTTGAGAGAGAAAATATTGCCTAGGAATGATCCATATAACATTTACCTCTCTAAATAGTTCAAACATAGGGCAGAGCAGTTGATTGCTTGCTCCTTTTTACTCATAGTGCACCAGTTAGGAGATAGAGAAGAACCCCATCTATTCTTTGATTCTTGCAGCAGGCCTCATGCGTGCTGATGATTTATGATTATAGTTAGATTCTTTCTTTATTCTTTCAACCTCTCAAACACAAAATACTGCATAATTTTTATCCTCTTTACTATTATCTTTTTCTAGGTTGACTGTAGTTATGTTGTGATTAAACTACATAAGCTTGAGCAACATAGGCTTGAGCAATGCTGTTTTTGCTCACCGGTGCCTGAGCTGTCTCAGAATTCAATGGGATGCAGTACGTATGTTATGCTTCTCCCTTGTATTTTCTTGTGTCTAGTTTGTGTTATTTTGTGTTTTTTTTGTTGTTGAGGAAAACTTACGCTGATTTCAGAATAATATAAAGTAGTGAATTATTACACTGATTTTGCTAATAATTTTTGTACTATGTTCCTTTATTTTGCTTTTGGGGCTAAGTTTATGTTAACATCTGTAGTAGCTTGCACATGATTGTTGCACAGAAAAAGTAATAGGGATGGATAACAAGTTGAGCTGAAGGTAGTGTGGTACAGGCTACATACCATCTTTTAAACAGGTCTCAAACTGCATAACACAACATCTGTAATGAATTTCTTGAGACATGATCTGTAACGTACTTTGTGACTAGCACAATATGCTTGAGAGGTTCCACGCACAAATGAATCATAGATGAATGGAATCTAAATGATGACCCAGTTTACGTACCTCTAATCCATTCTAATGAGGAAGTAGTTTCAGGTTTGTTTGGTAGTCAATAAATTAGGGGTCTTGATGGAAAAATCATTCTATTAGATTGCAGAAGCTTGGGTGAACACAATATTCTGATAGTGGAGTAGCTACTAAGTCTCTGTAAGTTACAGGTATCTGAGATGCATTAAAACACAGCTATTAAACTTGTAGCTGCAGGACGGTTTATTATCCTAGAATTGGTATGAAAAGCTTTTTTTTTTTATCAGAATCAAAAGGAGCTTGGGTGAACATCAATATTATTGTGGTCCTGTTGGTTACAAGTAGTTTAACTGTTTAAGGATCTCTAGGCAATATAACGCGATGTGAACCTTGGTGGTAGTCAGAGTACAAGGTAGATTTCATAGGGTTGGTATGGAGAACTTGTTAGGAGGACTTAAACGAGCTTGGACAAACATCAATACTAGGGTGGAATGTGGGTTCTAAGTATGACTAGTGATAAGAATAATACATAGCTATATTGATGTTTCTCTATCAAAATTATTCTCCAATTCTGTATAAGACAATCTACATAATGATGCTTTCTCATGATCTGTCCAAAAATAAACATAAAAGTTTTGCTGTTGTAGGGTGCTGCCACATTTCATTTGAAGTGTTTAGATCAGACAGTTCTAGATCTTTCTGGTCAACAATTTTTATTAAGCTGGTACCATAAGAGGCTTTTGCTGAAGTATATTCTATTATTGGAATATTGTAGTTTGACCTTTTAATAATTTATTTTTGCATTAAATTCAGTTTACCGTAAGGTTTGGGGTTAACTTCATTTCACTCCCCGTTCTCTCAATTTTGAAAATTCACCCCCTAAAGTTTCCAATTTTCATCAGTCTAGCTTATTTGCTAAGACTTTGTCCAATTTGAAGGTTAAATGCTAACATGGAATCTTAGAAAATGGGTCATAAAGTGTATTTTTGTCGTTAAGTGACTGTTCTAGCCCTTAAAGTGAGCTATAAAGTCAAATTAACATTCAATTTTGACGGAATCATGGCAAATAGGCAAAGCTGATGAAATTTAGAAACTTTAATGGGTAAATTTTCAAAATTGAGAGATCGGGGACTGAAATGAAGTCAACTCGAAGTCAACTGAAATGAATTTAATCCTTTTTGCATTAATGCCTGGAATACAAAGTGTCAAATGTGATCAGAAGTACTAATGTATGCAATAATGAGAAGCAACTAAATAATCTAGGAAGAACCAGCCAGCTGTTTCGGTTCAATGAGGGCTGCATTCGTGGTTCTATTCCATTTTGTAACCTGCAAAGACTGGCAATTGTCTTGATGACTCTGTGCGCTGATTTAACTTTTATGCTTCCAGTTTTTCCATGTGGTCCTTCCAATGTCTTCTTGTCACTGCTTGCAGCTTGTTCTTAGTTGATGAAGTAGGTTTTGAGTGAATTTGCTTGGCTGCATGATTATATAAGTTGCTGACAAACTTTGTAGGCTGGTCTATTGTTTGTTTTGACAAATATGTGGCTCCACTAAACCCTGAAACTGATATCAAACATTCACATACAACTGCATTTTTCAGCCTATCTTTTGTAGCATTTGCATTTTAAAGCTGGTACAACCATACGATTATAATTTGAAATCTCTGGTCTTGCAGGGCTCTGGCGAGTACGATTCCTAACGGTGGAGACAATCGCTGATTGTTTGGGATGCTTTCTTTGCTGGAGCTTACATTACATGTTCTATCATTTACCTGTCTGATTATAATCTATGGACATTTCTTTCTTCTTTATTTCTGGATGAACTCCATTCTCAATCAAAACAACCTCTTTCTTGATCATATATTTATGCTGGCACACAGATGTCGAAACAACCTTGTGTAGAGTCTAGACATACATATGCTCGAGCGATTGTCGCTTGTGTAAGGGTAGAACAAACTGAATCAGAATAAACATATGAAATTTTAAGTTGGACATTTATTTCCCGTCAAGTCTTGTTCAAGGTTCATGGGGTGAGGAATTTAAGCAAATGGTTCGTGTGTGAGTCATGACTTCAATTCATTGTCAATTGTTTATGCTAGAAATGCGTGTAAGGAGTTGAATACCTGTTTGGCTAATGTACCGAGGAAAAATGGTGAAGGATTGTGATGATTCTGAGGCCAAATATAAAGGTGATGAAAATGTTAGCGACGTATGATTCCTTCATCAAATGATTCAAATCTATGATTTATCAGACCATCGAGGAACTTTTGTATGGATTTCTTTTAGTGCCGTAGATTTTTTTTATTTTTTTATTTATTGTTTTCTCATTTGGAAGAGTTGTACCTGCATCAAAAAAAAAAAATTGAAAATTTTTGGTATACACCCTCATTCAGCTCGATCAGTTCATTTAGACTTTTGTTTATAAATACTTTCTCTATTCATTTTATATTATCAGTTTACTGGCTTCAAAAGATGGCGGCCAAGGATTTAAGTCTTAAACAACAATTTGTTTCATAATATCTGTTAAAATAGCTGAGTACTCGTCTCAGACACTTCTTCAGGTCTCAAGCCCCCTTAAGCGGTAGAAGCTTACCCATCGCCCGATTAGCTCCTAGTGAGTTTTCGAGCCTCGACTATGTAGTGTTCTTAGACAAGATCGTCAGCCTAGCTAGGCAAAGCCTAACAATGAGCTAGAAGCCTGCCCCACCCAACTAGCGCATACAGAGGCGGAGGCACGTTGGGGCCTACTGGCTCTTATGCCCCAATCTTTTATATAGATGTTAGTGTGACTTTTATCCGAAGTTGTAGTTGTAACATAGTGGAATAAAGCTACTTTAAAAAGGTGAAGGTCCTAAGTTTGAACCATCATACCAATGATGTCTAGTTTTTACAGGTTTTTGAATAAAATTTATGCTTTTTTTTTTGTTTTAAGAAATTCGGATATTCTTGTTTTTTTTTTTTTTCTTCTATTGAGTTTAGTTGTGTTGCGAGTATCCCACTTGAAATCAAATCCTAGCTCCGTCATTGAGCCATGCAGAAGTTTTCGAACATATCTGTTGTAATTCAGTTTTCTTTTTTGTTTTTGTGTTTCGGTATATGTTTCCGCTTCTGTTATACTGGTTAATATTTGTTTTCATTTTGCTCTCTATATTGGTGTTATTCGGTTCTTTTTGCTCTTCTATATTAGTGTTATTCAATTAAGACAACCTCCAAAAATATTTTGTCAATTTGAAGATGAAGACTAGTATCCAAAATATCATTGTGAAGTAATTTGACATTTCGATTGAACTTGAAGAGGAAAACAAATATAAAACAAAAAGTAATTATGGGTCGCGTTCGATGATCATTTCTACATCAGCACCCATGAAATCAAGACCACCAATCCCCAGCAATTCCATAGCAAGCTCCATCTCATTCCACTCACCCAGCTTCTTACTGATTATCTTCCAGACATAATTATCCACCTCCGACACCCAAGTTGGCATGCAAACCACCATCAAGCTTATGAACCCCAACACATAGGCACGCCAAGTGATCTCATCACAACGCAGCATCATCTGCCCTTTTAGTACAGCTACAAGAAATTCCATGTGTGTTCCAAGAATCTTTCGACGACGCTTGGATCCCCATGATGATGAGTCAATACCCAAAACGAAAGCTCCACACAAAGATGCAAAATATGAAACCGCATATCCTTTTAGCCATGCAGCTTGAGTTGATTCTCCTTCTTGCCTGGAGCTGTGTTCGGATACAAACCACGATGGTACGAACTCTTCGAACAGTGACTGCACCAGACCTAAGCCTCCGGATGACCATACTAAAGATGCTGCAAGGGAAGCCACTAGCTTACACTGTGTCAAGTTAGAAGCCATTTCAAACTGTCCCTGTATCCTTACATTCTTGGCTGTCTTCTTTCTTTGTATCTCTCTTACACATTATATCAAGAGGGAAACAATCTCCTTGTTCAAGAAGAAAACGTCAGATAAATGTGGATAAACATGCATGTAAAGAATCCCGGGGGAAACAGGAGAAACATTGTCGTCGTGAGCATGAGATGCGATCCCATGGCCATGAAGAGCTCCAATACCTCCATTGTGTGAGAGAGGATTGGAATGCAGCCCAAGTGTGGCAGTGAAGCAGCTTCTAAGAAGCTGGGAAAAAGCCTGTTGGTTTTGGAGGAAGACAGTGCGAGATGAAGAAAAGATAAAAAAATCCACTCCAACGCTTTGCTTTCTGGCTCCACAGTGAATACACAATTGGCGTGCAAGGCCACGGGCATCCTGCTGCGATGGAGGCCAATACCTGTGAAGGCAAATCGAGATACCTTCTTGAATCTCTATCAGTTTTATACGCTATAGTCAGGCACACTAAGGCAGCCAGGGGCAATGGCAGTGTAGCTTGACATGTTCCTGTGACGATACATGTTTTGTTAGAATACGAGTGTATATATGTTCCTCAGTTGTTCAAAAGTATGCACATCGATGTATGAACTCATCTCCATGCTTATTCATTTGATTTACACAGGAATAAATAAATAAAGAATGAGTACATAGAGACCTGAAGAACTACTGCTTGAGACGTCAACAGCAGCAGCAGCTACTATTGTCTTGATCTGTTCTTCAATGTATGTCAAATTTGCATCAGGGCAGGGCCAATCTGTTCCATTCATTGAAGCTGGTTTCCAAGTACCCCTGGTTACTTCAGCTGTCAAGCAGCTCACAATGGTTCCCAAAGATGCAGGAAGAAAATCAACCAAGACTTCGAGCCCTAAAGAGATTAGAACAGATAGGTCTTAGTACTATTCTTTTACTAGAATTTGATGGAACATCAATTCACAAAAAAACATTGATGTTTTAACATCCAGGTACGCTCATGATTTCTTGCAAGCAGCCAGGTTCATTTCATAGAGTTAGGGGAATCAGATGAGGACACTACACTTACCCATAGCCAGTTTCCGCTGAGAGAGTCTTCCATTGTCGCATGCTGTTAAACCAGCATGAACAACATAGTGAACAGCCGCTAGAATCTCCCAAGCAGGCATTTTAATTAAGATGATTCATCTGCTCCAAATGGACTACAGCTTCCTTTAGTATTAGAATCTAAAGACTGTCTTCCTCCTTCCTTCTCTTTGAACATATAGTTGAAAAGCTCATCAACGTGGTGAGGAACCGGGGTTCCATGGGCAACTCCAGAGAGAGTCGAAGATATGCATGCATTGTGATGACTGTACCAGGCTTTCAAGTTTGGAAATGAATCAAGGTAGATGGGGTGTGCAGATGATAAGCTTGCAACTGATGCTAGCCTCCTTTTATTACAATCCTTGGAGACATTTCCGGATGATGTGAGGTGGGAGTTTCGTAGTAGTAGAAGGTATTCAAGAGTGAGATTGGATCCAACTGTTGGTATATCTGCTGGTCTAGCTCCAAAGCAACGATCAAATCTCCACAACTTTAAGAAAAGAGTAAATCCATTAGAAAACACAGTATGGGCAGAAGTTTCAGTTTCTGTTGTCTGACTTCCTGAGCTACCGGGTACACATGACCCAAAAATGTCACAGATTGCCATTAATGAGCATGCTAGTTGAGGAACCTGGCAAAGACAGTATAGAATCAAATTAAATTCAAATTGAATTTCATTTTGATGCTATGCTTACTGTTCAGTCTGGTACTTGGCAATGGGAGAGTTGTGGAAAGAAATCAACAGCAGAGTAGATGAAAGTGACTTGTACCATGCCAAGTAGCGAGAAAATCTTGATATTATCAATGGTAGAGATCTCAGAGAGAAGTGCATTTAGCAGTGGAGCATGACCTATTAGATCGCTGCCACTTCGAGAATGATTTGTAGAAGATGGAGAAGATAACAACCTAATAATAAAATGAGCGGTGTGTTCCTACATGAAAATGACCTCAACATAATTAGAATGACTAGAAATATAAAATCTAAGTTTCCAACTATCACCAAACGCAATAAGATTGATTACCTGTACAGATTCGGACCTCAACCTAATAACAGTGGCTAGAAAGATAGAATTCACAAGTTCCCAACTACACCAAATGCAATAAGATTAATTACCTGTACATTCCAGCCTTGACTGAGGGAAGCTCCACAAAGGATGCTAGCGGCTGATATCTTTTCACAGTCTGATCCGTTGACAGCTATCTCGAAGATCTTCTCGACCTCTGTTAAGCTTTCACTCAACAATGAGCTTACATTCAATAGCTTACATGGTGTGATCAAGTTAGAAAAGTACATAGAAGCTTTTAAGTGTTTTTGTTAAAAATTGAAACAGAAAAATATATTATATATTTAATTAATATAACTGATGAGGATTAAGTTATAGTTACAGTGTACCTTGATGCCGGAGTTGAAAGCAATGCCTTGGTCATTAGTGGTGTAAGCGGTGCCCCTTGCATTAATGATGACCAACTAGGCACTTGGGAAGGTACATTAGAAGGTAGTTCATTGATGCATCCTTTAACATAGCCTGGCCATAAATATGCTGAAGTGTCTAGTAGGTTTCTTGCTATACAAGCCTCAACAATCAGATGACGCAAGTTTCCTGCTGAAACATGGAGATGGAACAATATTAGGCGAGAATCACATGGCATTACAATGCAGTGTCAATTTTAAGTTATTTAACAGAATGCCTAACTTAATCCTAGAACTATCTATACTTACAGTTGTCTACAAATATGTTGTCCATGCTGATATGATCCAAGTATGCACTATCAACACTAGTCCCTGAAATAAAGAACATTGCTTTTGCAGCAGCGTTTTTGGCTTTGGAAATTGCAGAACGAGGGGGAGCCAGCAGTCCTATAAGTTTCCCAGCATTTGTAAGCTGAATGCTAAATCGTGCCGAGACTTCCCTGTACCCTTTTGTTTCTCCTGTTTATTGGTAAACCTATCTACTTTTGCACTTTCATCTTCTTCAATAAGATTGGCAACCACAAGTGTAGTGATAGACAGCAAGATGCTCATGCGCGAATCATAGTCAGGCATAGGGGAATCGATAGGGTTCCTTTCCTAAACAGATTATTATAAACAGAAAACAAGAGGCAATCAGCTAGATTTCTTGAGATGATATTGTAACAGATCAACGAGGGAGCCATAATTCAATGAGTCAGAGTGATAAAATTTCTAACAGTAATTGAATTTAGCTCATTGCACTACAAACTCAACCAACCAAAAGCATGTAGTCCCTTGCTGACCATCAACTTGACAAAAAAAAAAATGTTGAGGCAAACAGTATTACGGTCAAACAATAAGACACTAATCCTTTGGACAAGACGAAGTGCTGCAATCCATAGGTTCAAAAAGGTGTCGTGCCAAGTTGCACAATTTATCTCTTGAAGAATCTTGATCAAATCTGAGGAGAGTTAACAAACGTGTATTTGTGTATATACGTCATCAATCAAGGAGAGCCTATTCGGCGCACCCGGGTGCGCGGCGCACCTGTCATCTCCACCGTTAATTTTTTTTTTTGGCGGGTCAAAATGGACGGTGGATACACCCGGGTGCGCGGCGCACCCGGGTGCGCTGTATAATTTTGCTCAATGAATGGTGTATAAGGACTAATGTACGTAATACAATATCTGCTTTACCAGTGAGAATATCAATTAGACTTGTCGCATTAGTGACCCTTGTAAGAGACAAGGCATCTTCCAGTACCAGATCAAGTGGAAGCCATATGGTAGAGCGACTGGTTCCATGACATAGTCCAACAGAAGAATCCCTCATCTCATGGCATTTTTGCACTCTACGTGAATGTAGTTTGTATTTAGTTGATTCTGTGCAAATATCAGAAGCCGGCTGCAGAAGTGCCTCAGGACAAGTAACTTCGGTGTTTTTCAATGCCGATGAATTTTCTGCAAGCAGCTGTAATTGCTCTATAAACGCCTCCCAGTGTGTAGACCTGACACAATAACAGCAAATTCAATTCCAAGCAACCAGAATATCGAAGTTATCTCATACTCTCATGGTCTCATGTTCTTTCACTTCCACTATATGACACAATAGCCACACAATGCATAAAGTATGAATACTGATGTGCACATGTTTTGTTTTGCCAAGTTTAGAATCTTGGAAGTCAACTTGTTTTGCAAAAATTGTGTGATCAACTCAATAGCCATCATTGTATTCTGATTCTGCAATCTCTCATAGTGTTCATTCCCCATCTCGTAACCGTCTATCTCCATTTCTTGGGGTCTAATTACCCATCTAGACTTCTTTTCTGGATCATTATGTTCCAGCAACCCCTCATCATCTAATGATGCATCAATCAACTGCCACACAGTTGAGAAGATGAACCCAACCACAATAGTCCCAGCATCACTGGTTTGAAGACCAAAAATCTGAGACAAATCAAGTACAGCATCTATGGATTTCATAACCCTGTATAAACAAGATTGGTTAAACAATGGAAAAGACATAACCCCAATTAGACACATGAAAAACCCAGAAACTCACATTTGATAATTAGGACAATGTATCTGAGATCTGAGTGAGAAAACATGTCCCTTTAGGGGGAGCTCTATGTAAAGTCTATAAGCTGCAGGCTGGAATAGTCGACTCGGAACAACCCTGTAACACCAATCCATGCATGTTACGAAAATGCAACCATACTCATCCAACAAAATGCAGAAAAAAAAATTGAAAATGGAAACACAGACCTGGATGAAAGCAGAGCAAGAACAAGCATAGACGGCACCATGTTGTATACCATGGCCTTTTCGAGAAACTTCCACAAATTGGGGACATTGTTTTCCCAACACATGTACGAGACCATCACATAAGCGAGCTCTATTGAGGGCAGGGACACCCCTGCCGAACTCAAAATCGACGAGACTTGCACTGACCAGAGCAAAGGATCACTACCCTTTTCTTGAGCCTCCTTGGTTTGCATTATGACATTGTCCCATAGGCTGCTTTGTTCGGAATCAGCCATCTCTAAGTCACATCGGCTGGTATTCCTAGTGTTTTTTCTTTCGGTGCTTGAGAGTGATATTGTGAAACTGAGCAATGTAAACTAAGACTGATTTTGCGTTCTGTGCAAGCATACAGTTTGATGCTAAAACGTAGGGTATGATCGGTCAAACATGGAGAAAGTCAAGATGGCCTAAGATTGCCACCTGTAAACTAATGGACGATTAAATTTTGGGAAAGAACTGACATTTGGTTAGATTTACGTTTAGATTTTCACACTTTTGGTTCATGAGCTTATAACAATGGATGTGGTTTTCTAGTAGACATATCAACTCTGAACCTTTCACAACAAAAGTAAGTTAATTGACATCAACTTTAACATACACATCTGCCGCCTGAAAAACAAAGTGAAAATTGGGGTTGAGGGAAGGGAATCTACATCTCATTTTCGACTATGAGTTCGGCAGCTGCACCCATTGTACCAACTCCACCAATCTCTAACAAGGCTATAGCAAGTTCTTCCTCATTCCATTTCCTAAGACCATTACTCAGTCTCTTCAGTACTTCTACATCCACTTCTAGCATCCAGTTTGATGTGCAGCCTACCATTAGAGTTGCAAAACCAGACACATAGGCACGCCATGTTGCCGAATCACAACCAAGTGATATTTTCCCATCAAGGGCACTCGCAAGAAATTCCATATGTGTACCAAGGATTTTGGGCCGCCGTTTTGATGCTGCCGATGATGAATCAACTCCCCAAGCAAAGGCTCCACAAAGCACTGCAAAGTATGCAAGTGCATATCCCCCAAGCATGGCTACTATTCCTTCTGACCCTTGTTCTTGCTCAGACCAGTGCATAGATATAAACCAAGAAGGCAATGTTTCTTTGATCAATGACTGAACAAGACACAAGCCTCCTGTTAACCATACTAAAGACGCCCCAAGTGAAGCTGCCAGTTTCACCTGAGTCATTGCTATAGCAAGTGAAACCTGTCCATATCTCATTCCATTTTTGGTCTTTGACTTGCCCAATCTCTCTTTAGGAAGCACATTACATGCTATCTCTCGCACAGAATGCATCAAGATAGTAACAATCTCTTCAGTCATGAAGACAATATCTGCTATGGACCTATACACACGCAGATAAAGAATTCCTGGTGCGACAGGTGAAATTTCACCACAGAAATGGGATCCGAATCCATGTCCAAGAAGTGCTCCCACACCACCATTGCTCGAGGTCGGAGTGGCATTCAGGCCAAGTGTGGCAGTAAAGCAGCTTTTAAGAAGCTGAACCACTGACTGCCTGTTCTGCAGGAAAACGGTCCGAGATGCAGAAAAGATAAGGAAGTCACTCC
The DNA here is from genome assembly GCA_034370585.1 of Fragaria x ananassa. Classification (NCBI taxonomy): domain Eukaryota; kingdom Viridiplantae; phylum Streptophyta; class Magnoliopsida; order Rosales; family Rosaceae; genus Fragaria; species Fragaria x ananassa. Next base: position 13,294,873 of record CP139760.1, read on the forward strand.
ATCGCTTTGCCTTTTGAGTCCACAGAGATGCCACAATTGGCATACAAGGCCATGGACAACCGGCTGCAAGGCACTCCAAGGTGGGGCCAGCCAAACTGAGGAAACGTTCCGATGCTCTGTCTATCTTGTATGTAATGGTAACACTTACAAAGGCAGCTAGAGGTAGTGGGAGTGTAGCTGGAGAGCTTCTTTCTGTAGAAGTCAAGCCTCAGTAATATATATATGAGGGAACGTAGCTCTTATTGTGGTTATAATTAAGAATGAAATTGGTTAAAGAATAATATAACTAAAATGATAATACCTGCAGCAAGGCTAGGGATATCAACACCAGTAGCAGCTAGGATTTTCTTGATCTGTTCCTCAACATAGGATAGATTCACAGCCGGACTGGGCCAATCAGTTCCATTCATAAAAACTGGTTTCCAAATTCCTCGAGTTACTTCAGCAGAAAAGTAACTCACAATGGGTGCCAAAGAGGCAGGAAGAAAATCAGCTAAATCTTTAAGCCCTGAAATAGTGAAAACTCTTATTAATAATAGAGGTATAAGTTTTAAATCGGAAAAAAATAGAGGTATAAGTTCATATTGATAATTACTTTCTCTTGAAACTGAACGCCACAACTAGTAATATAATTTCAGTTCTCATATATTTACAGATCAAACGAACACGACTTTAGTAATCTTAAATAACCAGTTGGATGAAATTCATTAGCGAGATTGTGGCTAAATGGCCAAGATTAACTTGATCATTCTTTTACAGATTCCCCTGGATGTGGCTGTATATAAATAAAAATTTAACTAGTGCAAGCAAATGAGAGCAGAACAGAAGGCTAACCCGTAGCCAGCTCACGAGGAGAAAGTCTTCCATGAGCACAGGCTGTTAGAGCAGCATCAACCACAAAGGGAACAGCTTCTAGGATATCCCAAGCAGGCAATTTAGGTCTTAGAGAATTGTCTTCGTTTCCAGGTCCAGAAGAACTACTACTTGGAGAATTCACAGAAGTTCCAGACTGATTTCCTCTATTGATCTTTGTGAACATCATGTTAAGAAGATCATCAACAATCTGATGGACAGGGGTCCCAGGCACAAGACCAGAGAGGGTTGAAGCTATACACGCTTGATGCTGCCGATACCAAACCTTAAGTTTTGGAAAAGAGTCTACAAATACAGGTTCTGGATATGATGAGCTTGCAACAGCAGACAACCTCCTTTTATTACGATCCTGGTGAGAAGTTACAGATGATACCAGGTAAGAGTTTCTTACTGACAAGAGGTATTCAGGTGTCAGTCGGGATGCAACTGTGGGTACATCTCCTACCCCATGCTCAAGAGGGGGATGATTAAACCTCCAGAGCTTCAGAAGGAGAGTAAATGCATTTGAAAACACAGCATGGGCAGAGATTTCTTCTCCTGTTGTTAGAGTCCAGGAGACATTGGGAATAAAAGAACCAAACACCTCACAAATTGGCATCAATGAACATGCAAGTTGTGGAACCTGAAAAGAAATTAAAGAAAGTAAATTACATTAGTTTAAATATGAAATGAAGGTCACCACAAAAATCATACCTTCCCAAACCAGAGAAAAAAAAAGAAGAAAAAAGAAAAGAAAAGAGGGAGATAATTAACTAGTTCACAAAGGCTTCTGATTTCTATGGTTGGCGTGGGGGGAGGGGGGAGGAGAAGCTATGGTTGGCGTGGGAGGAGCACCGAGAAGAAGTTTTGATAGGCTAACTAACCTTAATATCATTTCATGGGTATCCATTTCAGTTGTGGTAATAAAACTACAATCTTTCTTCAATCCTGTTAGACTAAGGCAGGCCGGCCGGCAGCTGTAGTTTAAGGTTTTTGATTGAATAGGGTGGTTTGTACTTCACCCACCCTACTTTTGATGCAGCTTTCTGGTTTATCCTGTTGTGTTTTCAGCTGTGCATGTGGTGTCCATTTTTATTGTACCATTTGTTGTGATCAACAAAAGTTGTTTAGTTTCCAAAAATGGAAAATATGAACGAAAGTTAGCCCGAGTCATACACAAACATAATTCAATTCAATAGAGATCAATAATCAAAATGACACCGTGCAAGTGATTAGACTACTCTATATAGGGATCTTTCACTATCTATTTGACCTCTATCCAACCACACTGCTTCAAATTTCCTGATCATGGCAGCTAAGAAGCATACCAGAAGTGACAAGACAAAGTCTACGATTAAATTACTAAGCCTGTTAAACGTGTTCCTTGCTACCAGAGTGCATAGATAAAATGTACAAAATCATGTGTTATACTACACTTTAAATTTTCTTAGCTTTCCCCTTTGCTTAATGCAATTACTGATTAAAATTCACAGGGAATTCCAATCAAACTGATATTTGAGAGAGACATTCTACTAGCACTCTATGGTTGAAGTGAATTAAACATTAATGGGTGTTCAATCACTAACTGAAGAAGTAACAACCAAATCCTACACTTTTGTTCAAGGGAAAGTTGAACATACCAAGCCATGTAAAGAGAAAATCTGAACGCAGTCAACAGATGCTATTCCAACAATGAGGACATTCAGCATTGGAGCATAACCTATCAAATGGCTATCACTCCCAGAATAATCGGCATGAACTGGAGGAGACAATAATTGAATGATAAAATGAGCAGTATGCTCCTGCATAAAATGTGAACCATGAATTAATAGAGTGATTGATTCAGAAAAGCATGGCAAGATGAATTGTGATCAAAACAACATGAGATGCCACAAAGCTACTGCTTTGTATTAATTGTAGAAAAGGAATGTGAGTTGTTAATCAATTTCTTCACCTGTATATTCCAACCCCTAAGTAGTGAGGTCCCACATAAAATGGTGGCAGCAGATATCTTCTCGTCGTCTGATCCATTGATTGCAATCTCAAATACTTTCTCGATTTCTGCTAAGCTTCCATCAAATCCATGAGCTTAAATTCAGTAGCTTTACCTTTGGGTAAATTTACAAAAAAGAGCATCTGATATACCTGGCTTCAGGAAAGAAAAAGGAGTAACTGAAGACCATCTAAAGGTATATATGCATGCAAAGCTACTCTTTAACCTTTGTTACACCAGAACTACCATAGATTATGATTCATAGTGCTAGTGGAAAAGATATAACCATTTGTAGGCCACTGGTTAATTTCTTTAAGTTTTCTCCATCATACAGCATTTTCAAACCTATCTTGTTTACATACCGTAAGGGATTATGTATTAACCACAATTGGCTAAAAAGTCGAGAAATTACCAATTGATTGGCCCTTCTTTAAAGTGGTAATATAATACATAACTCCCTATGCATTTATATTTGACAGAGGTAATATAGGATCTCTAGCTTAAAGCCAGAGTAGCAAAACAGACAATAACCTTTTCAGAAATGACTCACTACAATAGAACTCTATAATTTGTGGAAATGACTGGCTAACAACTTAATATGATATAAAATTTAAAATTAATAACAAATTATATGTGTTAAGAGCTCATATACCTTGAAGCAGGACTTGAAACCAAAGCATTAACCAAGACTGGAGTAAGAGTAGCCCCCAGCATAAATGTTGACCAACCAGGCACTTGAGTTGGCACACCATGAGGTAACTGGTTTATACGTCCATTGACATAACCTGGCCAGGAATATGCAGATGTGTCCAGTAGATTTCTAGCAATGCAGGCTTCAACTATCAAATGGCGCATGTTTCCAGCTGTAACAAGCACATAGAGCTAAGATAATAACTCCAAACAGATATGCAGACAGCACTTACAATACAACATCAAACTTTAAGTTGAGTATAATCAAGAGCTAGATATTTGACTCACAAAAGTTTATGGGCAGATCCTTCATACCAATGCACTCAAAGTATGCACTCCCCATACTGACACCTGAAAGAATCAGCATTGCTTTTGCAGCAGCCTTATTGGCAGCAGAAACAACAGATTGAGGAGGAGTCAGCAAACCCTGATAGTCACCCAACACCTGTAGGCTGGAGACTAAATCATGGCGGCGGTTTCCTGGAAGCTCTTTTTCTTTCCAGCCATTGATGGAAGTACATTCTACTTCATTGGTTGGTAAAGTTCCCTCCTCCTCAAGCAGATTAGCCACCACAAGTGTTGTGATACACAATAGCATGCATAAGCGAGAGTCTAGGCGAGGCACAGGGCCCTCTATCGGGTCCCTTTCCTAGAAAACATAAGAATCATGAATAAAATTTTTAGAATTAAATTCAGTTTACCCCCTTGTGGTTTGGGGGTGACTTCATGTTAGTCCCTACACTTTTATTTTCATCAGTTTACCCCTTGAACTCTTCAACTTCTGTCTGCCGTGCCCAAATTCTCATATTCCGTTTGAATTGACCTTTAATTATCAGCAGTTAAGGTTCGATTTGGACATATAAGGTTCGATTTGCCCAAATTCTAGATACTAGCCTCACAGTTATGGTTAAAATTATCAGTAGTTAACGTCCGATTTGGACAGAATATAGGACTTTTGGTCACGCTTGAGAAAAATTCAAAAGTTTGAGGGGTAAACTGATGAAATTGAAAGTATAGGGATTAACATGAAGTTACTCCCAAACTTCATGAGGGTAAACTGAATTTAATTCAAATTTTTACTCCCAAAATTGACCATCAAAGAAGAAAGTTGTTAAATCCATTCAAAGCAAATACATACCCTTTGTACAAGGCGAAGAGCTGCTATCCAAAGACCTAAAAAGGTGTCATGCCAGCCTGTGCCATTTATCGCTTGAAGGGTATTAATCAGACCTACAAATGAAACCTCTTAGTCTCACAGACATTGACTTTTTTTTTCTTTTTAATCTAATTGTAATTTGAAATACTATCTGGAGCAGAAAGGATAAAAAACTGTGTTTACCAGTAATGTTTTCAACAGCACTTGTAGCATCAACTTGATAACCATCCATTGCATCTTCTAATACAAGATCAAGAGGGAGCCACAGAGCGGAATGACTAGCCCCATTGCACAGACCAGCAGAAGAAACTAGAGATCCAGAAGCCATAACTGCATGGAATTTTTGCAAAGAACTTGTTTTGTATTCACGAGACAATACGAAGTGACTTCTTGAAGTCAACAGCATAAGAGCCTCTGGAGTAAGAGTTTTTGAACTTCTTATTGCTAAAGAATTTGATGCAAGCAATTGTAGCCGCTGAGTAAAATTTGTCCAATGTGCAGGCCTGGAAAAGTGAGACATGTTATGCATATCTTGCACAGTGACATTGAAGTATCCAGGACTTGCTGAAAAATGGAATCAATTGTAAAAACACAATTTATTTTACTCACTCAGACTAAAAAGAACAAAATCTGTGGAGAACGCAATTAAATTAGTTCCGTACATGTCAGCATTGTTTTAGAGTACTTAAAATAATTAGAATAGTATGAAAAAGAGCATCAGTGCTTGAAAAACCAATCAAACTAATCTATACATCATCCACCCTAGGACCAATGGACAAAGGTTTGTAAGCAATAATCAGGGGAAGTAAACACTTACAAGTGTCGGCGAGCCAGGTAAAGAATTCTCGATGTTACTTCATTTTGAAGGAACTGCCCAATTATCTCAATGGCCATGACAGTATTTGCATCCTGCATTATCTCATTGTATTCCCTCCTCTTCTTATAATAACTACCATGACAGTCTATCTCCATTTCTTGATGTTCAATTTCCCATCTAGACTTCTTTTCCAGGGTTTGATTCAACAATCCTTCATCATCTAATGATGCATCAACCAATTGCCACACAATTGCAAATAAAAACTCAACCACAAGAACTCCAGGTTCACTGAGTGGAAGACCAAATATTCCAGAAAGATGAAGAATAGAATCTATTGATTTCATGATCCTGCATGAAGCATAAAGATTTCAACTTTGAGATTGCTACTGTCAGTAAATGTCAGCTAAATCATTTCTTCACTAAAATCTTACATTTGATAATTTGGCCCATTTATCTGAGACTTGAGGGTAAAAATGTGTCTCTTGAGGAGTTCCAAGTAAAGTCTATAAGCGACTGGCTGGGAGCATCTACTTGGAATGACCCTGTAGAAAGAATGGCGAACAATTCTCACATAACCATTGACCATAAAAATAAAACACTAACTACTATGGTATGGCAGAACTCAATTCATGTCGAACATATGGCAAATCAGTTTTCGAATTCCCTACTACAAGGGATTTTGGAACAAGCAGTGCCCTACAAGTTAATGCTTAAAAACAGCTATAATGTGCAGTATAAACTGTCAACCAACCAAATGATGAGGGTTCTGTAATTCAGTGAAAACATCAATCATTCTGAATTAGTCCTCATCTAGACAGAGATATACTACAATGAAAAACATGTCAACCCAACCCTCCATTTGAAAATGTGGCGGAGGTAAGAAAAGTCAGAAATTTTATGGTTGAAAGAAACTAGAATCAGCATTTATAACAATAGGACTTTCACTACCCACTAGTCAACTGCAATTCACACAGCAACATGACCCATTTTGGCCGAAATTCCCTCCTCATCCCATAGAACAATTCAGCATGATTGAAATTTTGCTATCACTTCCATTTTTCATTTTCTAAGAAACGCAGAAACCACAGCTCTAAAGAGTCATCAAACACAAACACACAAAAAACCAACAGAACAGAAAGCTAAATCAATCAAACAGTTGGTGTGGGATGTGAAAAAAGAATCAATTTTTAAACAAATTCACACCCTTTATCTAATCCCACTTCAAATCACAACAACCCCAACCCACCAAAAACACCAAAACCCAGAAAAGCCAGAATCTTCCAGCTCCAGTGTCTAAACAAAAAGCACAAACCTTTGTGAGAGAAGAGCAAGAACAAGCATTGGAGGCACAATCTTTAACATCAAGGCCTTCTCCAGAAACTTCCACATAATGGGAACATTGTTTTCCCAGCAAATGTGGGAAACCAATACATTGGCTAGGTCCACTGAGGGCAGAGACACTCCCCTTGAACTCAAGTTGGAGGACAACTGTAGAACCCAAACCAGAGGATCACTACCCTTTTGTTGGGCCACTTTGGTTAACTCCACCACACTATCCCAGATACTAGACACCTCCATTTTTGAGCCAGTTTCTAAGGTTGGTGGTGGTGGTGAGAGAGAGAGAGAGAGAGAGAGAGAGAGAGAGAGAGATCAAACAACAACAAAGGTGGTGGTGAGCGGTGACTCTGAGGAAGGGGGGGCTTTGTTTTGTTTGGTTCTTTGTTTTTTTAAGTTTAGAAAAAAATTTGGCAACATATAGCCATGTGTGCCATGTGGGAACAATACTATTCTACTCAGATTCCCATTGGCATCTCCATTTATCTTTCTGGCCCTGGGTTAATTCATTATCAAAAATGTGGCTAAATTTGTCATTTGGAAGCATTCTATTTGAGATTAGCTGGTACTTCGTTGATGTTGAAAACAAACTCATGTCCCACCAAAACCAATGAAGGTATAAACAGAGTTCAATGGATGGATCCGCAAGTGTAGAACTACACGACTCAGCTTTTCAGTTGGAATAGGCAAGGGTAACAATGTAATCTCTCAGTGTCCAAGGCCCCATTCTGGTCCACTAATGATCAACAATCCACAATGTCTTGCACCTGGAGATCCTTTTATATATGGTAACTCATTCTCATGGATAGAGTAGCAGAACAACCTTAGTGGTTAGGGTGGGTGGGAGAAAAGACCAGAAGTGAGTGATGATATCCTCCACTAGAGAATATAGAGTTGGTCCACCAAAAGTGACCATAGCACATAATTAGCATTGTCACATTGTGATTGTGCTTAGTCTGTAGACTGTGCAGGTATGGGGAGGGTAAGTTGGTGTTAGGTCCTTCCCTTCCCCACTTAGCCACTGATGAAAAGATTGGGAAGCTCTGGCTTGGTTGTCACTGTTTGTTATGGTAGACAGTAGAGAGGATGCATATATGAGTAGGTAAGAGCACTAGTGCCTCTATTCAGCCACTCTGATTAGATGAGGTAATTAGGACCTTAATTAGATAGTCTCAACTGAAATGGTTCAACCCCCACAAGTAATATTGATTATGTATTACGACTAACTTATTTGTCTTAATAGATAAATGGACAGTGTTGTTATCTTTCGATAATCGGATCAACTGTCATCAACAACAACTATGCAAGTGATATATAAAAACTAAAAAATAAAAAGACTACACAATACTCATCTCCGTTAACATCTGGAAGACAAATTTGCCTTCATTTGAGTGCAAGGTTATGATGAAAGAAATTTAGAATGGAAGAGAATCCATTATTGGATGTATAAAGATGGCAACAGACTCAACAGTATGAGAATAATTATGATATTTCATCAATATGTATCGATATAAAGGTGATGAGCTATGAGTACCAAGAGTTCAAGAGCCAATTAGTGCCACTGCATTAGGATAGAGATATGACCTCTGAGAAAAGTAAGTTTGGTAAAATGGTCTAGTCATCTGTGAACTGCATCATGGGAGGTCCAAAGTTGTTATGATCGGATTTGAAGTGGGTGGAGTGGGATAGGAATTTAGGGTTTAGGGATAATAATAATTAACAAGTCCATATGGATATTTTAAGTTGTAATAAAACATCATGATACTGATTCCTAATCCTAATCACCTTTATTTTGGAATCCAACAGAGAAAGCTATGATAGTTTTCCTCAAGACCTCAAATATGTTCCAGGTGTGACTCTCAAAGAGGTTGCTCAACTACCCAAAACAAATCAGGGCTTTCAAGCCAAGCAAACATAATGGAGAGCAAATGAGCTGCAAAAGAAGTCATTTTTAGACATTAAGAAAATGCTATCTTCTATTCAAATTTGGTGCATGAATGCTGATGGGGTACCTAAATAATTCTTAGAAATATGGACATCAGCATAGCACCAAACTGTAAACATCAGAAAGCACAGATGTTATTTTATTTATTTATATATTTTTTCTATCTGGTGAGGTAAGGGTAGAGTCCAGGACATCCCAAATTCCCAATAGCTTTTGGTACCTGATCTAGTGCCCTTAACACAGGGACTGTAAAAGCTTTATATTATAAGGGCTGCCCTGCCCAAGAGAGCAATCCGGTTGTTTTAGGTGTCCAATGTTCTTCAAAGTGATTGCCTTTATTCTATAGTAAAGGTAATGCAGTCTGACAGACACTAGTTGATCATTCCAAAATTTCGAATGAGGAAAGGTACAACCTACTCCTAGTGGTGAAGAGTAGGAAGCTCCCATCTGGTCCAGTATAATATGAACTTACTCATCCCAACAAGTGAAACTCCAGAGATGTAAAGTATTAGATCACTCACTGTCTGGTGTGCTCATTCATTGAGCTACCGGAGCACACCCATTTTCAGACAATACAGAGTATTAAAAGAGGGAATATGCTTTTTAACAGGCAACAATATGTTCCTTACAAGAAGAAATATCCACAACACTCTCTGGCAAGGCGGCAGGCATGAGCAGACAAGCTACTATCGGCATGGTTTAGAAACTTAATCCATACTCATAATGCTAATAATCACAGCACACAAAACCACCATTTTCAAACACAATGATGTTATATAGATATTTTCCAGAGGTCCACCTTATCACCGTGAAGCATAAATTATATATACCAATTTGTTGATGATGACAGTCACTTAAGGTAATAATGAAATGAGTAGGAGTAGATTTTAGGCTCTTCTATATTTACCAAGCTGATAGCCCAACAGAATATACAAATTTAGTCTGTTACCGACTTACTGAAAAGACTAATACAAATTCTGATTCTAACACAAGCAATCGCTACATCTCTAAGGGACACTGCAGCAAAACCTGGATGACTAGAAGTTCTCATCCATGTTAAAGACGAAATTCTTTCCTCCATCTTGGAGGCTCGACATAACAGATGCTTTCTGATAGTCGCCCACCCTTTTCTCGAAGAAGTTTGTCTTCCCTCTGCATAACCAGACAGGCATGTTTAAGATCAAAGTTTTAAAACTGTTTGTGGTTCTGACTGTGTGAAGTCGGAACACTGACTTTTTAATACACTAGTAACCCCATATCCAGTCAATAACAGCACATACATAGATAAACCCTCACAAATCCAGTAATACTCATGCTCACTCGCAAATAATCAATGAACAAGTTCCTATAGTAAAAAATGAAACAGTAATCAGAGCCGCACAATACATACTGTAAAGAAATGAACTCCATCCAATCAAAAGGATTTTCCACACTGTACTTCTTCTCATAACCTAACGCAACCTGGATGGGAGAGCTATTAGATTATACAATAAAGAATACACCACAACTCCTATTTCCCTTGGGGAGAGAGAGAGAGAGAGAGAGAGAGAGAGAGAGAGAGAGAGAGACCAGTAGTCGATCAGCAACAAATTTTATGTACTGGCTCATGAGAGCTGAGTTCATGCCAATCAATGCACATGGGAGGGCGTCACACACAAACTCGGTTTCAATTTCAACAGCTTCATGTATAATTCCATGAACTTTTTCCGAATTAAGTTGCTTCTGTAACAAACTGTAAGCAACAAGAACAGACAGATTTAACTATTTTAAATTAAATGATTTCAAAGTTGTTCCTATCCAAATATTTTATACTGCACCTTATAACTATTATGTTGACCAAGCCTCACATGGGGAACACAATTCAAGAACCATAGAAAAAGAAAATTACCTGTACAGAAGGCAAGCAAAATCACAGTGGAGGCCCTCATCTCTAGAAATAAGCTCATTTGAGAATGTCAGACCTGGCATTAGTGCCCTCTTTTTAAGCCAGAATATGGCACAGAAGCTGAGAAGTGAGAACCACAAATGAACTTAAAGTCTTAAACAACATGAGAAGACGAAGAAAATAAAATAAACGGTCATAAACACTCATAACAGAGAGCTGAACATATAAACACAAGCACATCAATAACAACGCTTTCTGAAAACAAAAGAGAGCGTATCAAAGAAGAGAAACTACCTTCCTGAGAAAAAAATTCCTTCAACACATGCGAAAGCAACAAGTCTCTCCGCAAACGAATTTGAACTGCATATAATGCAGAATAATTAATTTTTTAGAAGCAACAGTTACATTTCTCCTAACCAAACAGAGAAGTATGAACAAAATAGAAGCTTGGTGGCAACAATGAGAGGGCTAAAACAACTTTTAGATTTACAGAATGAAGCTTCGCATACTAAGTGAAAGTTTAATGTGATAACGACATCTTATTACAATATAGAATGTAGAAGGAGCTCCTACTCTGTTTAATACTAAACAACAGATGGTTATACCCATATATTTTCTGGTACAGTATGTGCACTAATTTCTGCTTTAACAAAAGTTTCATCAAGCAACTACATTTTTTCTGTCCCACATAAATTCCCACCATAAATTCCAAAAGAGGATGTTCATGCTATTAAAATGTCATATTCCAGAGTTTAATACAAAAGCCGTCCTACAATTTAAGGAAAACAAACCGTCCACTATTAATTTAAGCATCAAATTTTAGAAGTATGAAAGGATTTATGCTAACATGTCAAAAACATGGCTTTTACCAATTAAAGTTTCTAGATTGCTCATATCATGCACACGTGATTCAATTAACAAATATGAAGCAATAAAAACCCAAAACGCATGCTTTATTGCTTACACTAGGATTACAGAAGACTACATAACATATGTACCTGTTTATCCAATTTAAAGCCCACTGGGCCTTCCTAGAGACACAAGGAATGTTTTCAATTGCGTTGAACAATCTGTGCTTCTCTTTAGGATCCTTGATGTATGTCTCTAAAAGCAAGCTGTACATCTCTGATGGTAGATAATTTTCAACAAGTCATAAGGTAAACACTTAGCCAGGTGATCCCAAGTATTATAAATGTAGGATACCACAGATTTAAAGCTTTACCAGAATGAATATTCTCCATTGCAAGTTGAAATCCATAGAATGCCCGACTCTGTGAAGAACGAGAAGCCTTGATGTTAGTTGGTCAACTAGGAAAAAAGCCAGAAAAAAAGTCTAATTACGTATGAACAGTTACATATATATGCGACGAAATATGGAGAGAGAGAAAGACGATCACACAACCAAAAAAACAGTGTAGCAAACAAAGCACCTCTGGAATTTGAACATCATTTAGAAATCTTGCAGCCAAATTCTCCAAAACAATCCCATCTGATGCAGCAAAAAATGCCAGGACATGGCTTATGAAGTGTCTCTCAGAGTCAGTCAAAGAATCCCACTGCTGTACATCCTGGGAGAGATCAACCTCCTCAGCTGTAAGCCAATTAACATGTCATTAAAATAATTGTTGATCAGCACACAATGAACAGTGATTTGCAGGTTCCTCCAAAAACGGGAATAAAGACTTGACTGGAATAAAGGCCCCCTAGGCTTATGTAAACATTCCAACCAATAACTCATCCACACACCCAGAAGGCCAGTGCATATCCTAAGGGAAAGAGCACACATTCAGGGTTGTCTGAGCAAGCCACTAAAGCTAGTTCTATTTTACCAGACACAAACCAGTTTTTTAAATATGAGCATCATTATTGTTTTCTCTGTACACCTAAAATCATGACGGTTTAGTTTAGCGAAGAAACAGATGTGCATCATTCATTGACAGCAAAAACATCATATAGCATTCAAATTGGCAACCCCAAATGGGTTGGTTCTCAAATCATCATATTCCATTTGGTTGGGTTCATTCTCCTTTCACTTACATTCTTCTGTAAACATACCACGAATACTGATATTATGACAAAGGATAAAGATTTACAAATTCATTTACCAAATCATAAGATCTATCAGTCTACTGAGAGACCAAACCAGATGCTATGATCTACAGTAAGGTCATGGGGCTCAATGAGAGAGGAAAAAACTGCTTTCATGACCAAAGAGTGACCATATCTTCCAATTTATAAATCAAATAACCGCAAAACCAACTGAATTTTGAAACCAAACAAAATAAAACCATACAGGAGACTAAGATTAAATAAGTAAATCACCACAGGCATCAATTATCCCACTTAATTTCCTCTGAATCACTAAGAAACACCAACATTTTTCAAACACCCTCTCAATTTCAAGCAAACCAAACCCCAACATCAAACAACTACCAATCAAATTCAAACAAACAATCACATACCCACATCAAAACCCACATACAAAAACAAGAAAAGCACAAAAATTGACATGAAAGTTTGAATATTTTTTCCATAAACTGTAAAACAAACAAGTACCAGTCCAGAAACTAGCCTCAGCCTTCTTGTACATCTCCCAAAGTTGCTGATACCTAATGGGGAACATACAGAATCTCTGGGTTTGCGCTGCCAAAATGGGTTCTACTACTTCTTCCTCCTCCTTGTCATCTCTGTCTGGTTCATTTCTCAGAGAACCCATTTGTTTCCTCACTTGGGTTTTTGTGGGTTTCGGTGTTGTTGGGTCGTGTTGGGTAGAGATAGATAAACCCTGCAAAAACCTCCACAAAACGACAAGAAAAACTGAGAGTGAGGTCATAGCGCATCACACAAAACCGGTCGCTTTCGTGTTTTCAGGTTTTTATATAAAAAGAAGAATTCCATTGGTTTTGGAAGTGGTAACGACGTCGTTTAATGGCGGTTATATTTCGCGGGGTAAAAATAAAAATTTAAGCAAATAAGGGGTTTAAGCAAGAAGAAAAAGAAAAATAATTTAGGAGGGGGACCGGACCAAACCAAACCTCCCTACAAAGTCAAAAAGTAACCGAAATTGAGGAATACATGATTGGTCATTAGTATAATACAATAAAATAAAATATGAAAGTGTATCCCACCATATTATATTAAGAAAAGACGTACCATAATTCGTATGAGATACACGGAAAATCATTTGAGCAATCTGATTCAAGCAATTGAGTCAGCTAGTATGAACCAATAAAGGAATCATCTCGGCCGTTGTGTTCTCTTGCCTATGTTGTAAGGACTTTTGTTTTCATTGATGCTGCTCATTTTTTTGTGATTTTTTATGAGTTTGCAAGAAATAAAGTGCGAAACGTAACAGAACAAAATATAAATTGCATAAAAGTTAAAGAGCGGAAAGTAATTATAAGAAATTAAAGTGCATAAAATTTAAAGACGCAGAAGAGTAAATTACATGAAAGTAAATTGCAGAATGTAAAGAAAGCGATGAAAAGAAGAAGAAACTAGGCTAGATTAATATGAATGTTGTATTGAGTGTAGAGAATTTGGTGTTTGTATTGAAGTGTTGTTTGTGTTGGTTGATGAGGACCCTTTACAATGAGGTTAGGGGTTGAATATATACAAGTACGAACACCCAATTAAGGAAATATAATACAATCTAATATTTAAATTTCGGTCTTAATGACCGAAAAAAGATATGTTCCATATTGTGCATTTCCTTAATCGCACCATATTTACTTTCTTCTTGAAGCACCGTTAGAATCGATTTGCTCTTAGTTATGCAATATCATCTTTAATGTCTTCAAACGCAATTACATCTCATATATTTCCTTCCTCAATTTATATTGGCAATAATGAGAAATCATCGATATTTCATTCCTCGATTATTTATCAGCATGAAGATGATTTGCCGTTGTTTCCTTCCCTTTTATATATCGGCAATCATGAAAAATCGTCATTATTTCCTTCCTTTTTAATTTCTTATTCATAGGTTAATATCTAATAGAATTTTATTATGAAATTCAATAGAGATATTGCTAATAAAGCACCAAATTTTCCTTATCTATCGGCCAAGATTTCAAAGGCCGATTTACCAAAAAGGGGCAAGTTTCTAGTGGGTCTTGATACTGAATGGCAATGGGATTATGGAACGCAAGATTACGAAGTTGCAGTTTCTTCAACTTTGTGTGGGTTGTCATTACCTTATTTATCAATTGTCCCACTCAAAAAGCACTCCTGAATCGCTCATTGAATTCCTCAGTGATCAAAACTTGACCTTTGTTTCTAAGGAAGTTCGAGAGGACGTGACTCGTTTGGCTCGTCAAGGATTGCATGTTAATGGATCTAGATCTCGCTGATATGTGGCTACAAAGAAATTCAAAGTTGATATGGCTGCAAAGAAATCCAAAGATAACGACTACAAGTCTATGGGATTGAAGACGATGCTGTTGAAGTTTCTAAACAAGGAGATGGAAAAGGATAAGAAAATTTTTACAAGTAATTGGGGTCACAAACAACTCGATGCCCGTCAAGTGAAGTATGCTTGCATAGATGCTTTTGTTTCGTTTCAACTAGGATTGAAATTACAAATACCCTAGCCTACTCAAGTGAAGAAAGAATGAAATGTATGGCCTGAGACAAAGAATTTTTGCATCAATGTGATAGGATCATAAAATAGACAATTTTATAGTTTAATATTTGCATTTAACTAGATTATTTTCCTTTAAAAAGATCGTTCTAACTTTGTTATTTTCTTAGGTATTTCGTGGAGCAGGATAATGTAAATATGTGCTTAAGTGGTGCAAGTAAGACTTCCAATACGAAGTAGAGATGTCAAGGATGGAGTTTGATCACTCACATGGTCAAAAATATCAAGGAAAGGTGATGGAACCACTTCATCAAAACAAAAGCTGCAAACACAAAAAGCTGAAAATTGGTTTCTGCTTATTTTCTCCGGTTTTCAAGGCTTATTTCCATGCGGTTCCGAGAATGGTTTTACCAAGATGACTACCCAGATTTGTAGAGGAGCATTTGTAGATCAATTTGGACTCAAGAATCATCCAAATCGTTGATGGCATCTTGGATATATGAAGTATCGAAGTTGGACATAAAATCAGCAGTTCCGAGAAAGCTGTGCAACATTTAAGTTCGATACAGTGTTTGGGCTGGATTCTGAGAAGCTTTCTTGGGGGTTTTTGCACGATTTTGAATAGTGACATCATTAATACAATCCATAATTAAGCAATTATGAAATCGAGGTTGTAAAACAAAGTTATTGCATAATTCGGGGCTTCAAACCTCCACCCCTAACTAAAATAAACTAGCCACACATCATTATAGAAATCACATAGGGAAAATAAATTTGAAAGTTAAAGATTATAAAGGGAAGTAGAAAACTGTGAATGGAAGGAATGGCGATAATCTTAGCGACTTCCCCTTGATGGAATCTTGCGTAATGCAGCAACGTGGAGGCTCTCTTGCAATATGACGGCCTTTTTATCTTTTGAGTGTTTTTCCACATATAATTTATGGAGAAATCTTGCTTGTTTATGTTCATGGATGCATACATAGAATATTATGAACTTGTAAGTGGGGCTAGATTTAGGTTGTTTAATCTCTTAAACGGTTAATACGGCTTAATTCAAGGTATTAAAACCTATAGGACAATAGGTGAAACCAAATAGAGAGACTTGCATGCTAGGTAGGTGTTCTACACTAGTTTTGCATATTTGTTCAATCATTTTCATTGATCTTAATGCTTATAATAATTTGTTGATATGATAGCGTCTATATCTTGATTGGTTATTCTAAAGGCTTAGTAACGGTGCGTTCACCTTGCTTAAGTAGTTAAGAGAAATAGTAAAAATTTACGCAGTGCGTTCGCGGTTTATTTTTAATTGAACATTTTCATAACTTGGTAATTGAAATCTTGGTTGTGTGAACTTTGTTTTGCGGCATATTCGGTGGTAAATTTCCTAAATCTCTAACCTCTTATCTGTCTTATTTCTCAATGCAAACTACTAAAATCAAACTAGTTTTCTTATTCTTCTGTCTTCTGTTTTTTGTGATTTATTTAGTATAGTAAACGAACTTCAAATCCCCTCAAATTTTGTTTTGGTGTTCATCTGTGTGTCTAGTTTAGTTCTATAAATTTTCATAATTTTCTAAGTAGTGTAGGTTAGGTAGTTAATTATATTTTCGTCTGCTGTTCGTTAGGAACAGTAGACATTTTTGTGACCTTGTTTTTACGTGTGAAATTAAATATCCTCAATCTCTGGTAATGAACGATCCTTGCTTCTTTATATTACAGTTGACAATATTTTACATGGTTAAATTATAAGGCTATTTTAGCCGTTACACAATGCAAATTCATCAGGAAACTCAGTGAGGAACTATTAGCTAATAAGAGGAATTATTAGCTAGCCAATTTATTCCATCAATAATTTACATTTTTGTTTTTGTTATTAAGTTCTGATGCAATAACATATATTGAGAGGAGTAAAATTCAAGCATTCGTTTAACAGAAAATAGGACCTCGATCACCGATACACAAACAATGCAATATATATGTGTCTTTCTAATAGTGAACCTAGAAATACATGCTTAATATAACAAATTGATCAGTCAGCTTCTGATGAATTGTTGAGTAGTTCCCTCAATTTGTTCCATCTGTTGTGATTTCCTCTTTCACGCCACGATGCTTGTAATGAAGAAGCTGCCATATGCTCCAATGGAGAATGCTCTAGGACAGGCAGGTTCAAAATAAAATGCAACCGAAATTTGGAGACAACTCTTCTAAGATTGGTAGCACTAATAGCATATGCTTCTACCCTAGTTTGGGATATGACAGTTTTAGTAGAGACGGGCAAATCAGATATGGAGGCAAATACGAATGCCCAATCTAGAAGTTCGTCTCCAAAGAAATCATCTTTCTTAATGATTGAGGAATCGCTCTTAGTTCCACCAACATTGTCATTATTACGAGTTTTGTAACTCAATGCGGTACCTTGCGTGATGAAGAACACATTCCAAAGTGCTTCCCCCTCTCGAATAATATGGCAGTTTTTCGTATATGTCACTAGCTCAAGATGTTTAGCTATTGCTTTCAACACTCGAATCTTCATATATTTGAACATCGGTACCTAGAAAATCGATTACATATGTAAAATTAGTACTCTGAGAAATTAAATTGAAGTGATAATTATTTACTAATGTTTCATTTTCTAAATCAGAATTAACTTTTTGTTCTTATTTCTGATCGAAAAGCTTGTTATGAACAAATTAATATACTTACTTTCTGTAAACAAGTCAGGCGGGAAAGACTCATGATTTGTCTTTTGCTAGGAAGAAGAGATAAAAAGTTGTCCAAATCAACATCTTTGTTTTCTTCAAGCTTTTGTTGAACGTTTTTCATGATCACCTTCTTCATCAACTTCTTATCGCGTCTAGAAAAATTGTTTCTAGTCAACCACATATCTATGTCTGGATTCATCATTTGCATCTTGTGTCTTAACTTTATTCGATCTTTTCTTTTTTGTGCTTCCTGCACATAAAAATTTATTCAATATGTATATCATGTACATGATATAATGATTCTTTGAGGAGTATACTAATTATCAACACCAACACGTACCTCCACCCTTGCGTTGAGATATATTAAGAACAGCACCAAGCCACTTATAGAAGTTAAAATTGAGAAGCTAATCTCCAACATATCCGAACTGGTCTCCAGATTTGAACCAAAGGAACTGCATGCATATATAGGTGCATATATAAGAAGAAATAGAAACAATGCATGTAATGACCGAATTTGGATCTGCGTTAGTATACAATGTTGAAAATGAAACATATCAAGCAGTCTCAGATGTACAAAGTGCAAACCTCAAATTGCGCAAGCCCCACCAGAAAGATTGCAGAAACTTTCGAGGAAAATAAGTTGATCTAGTAAAGTTAGACTGAAGAGCATAAACATATATACCAAAATTAAAACTTTTTTTATCAGTTGGATCGCAGAATGCCATTATATGGGTCGCGTTGCAGGTTCTAAGTACTTGGGCTGTTATATTCTTGTCACAGTAGAAACCATACCGAACTGGTTTATCACATTGCATCAAATTGTATTGTTTCCTCCAACAATGAATCTCTCTGTCGACGGCAAAGCCGTACCACAAGGCTCCAAATAACTGGTTTAACAACAAGTAAATAATAGTCAGATTTCACAGAAATTAAGTTCTGATAGAAAAGGTATGGGAATCATGCATGCATGCATGCATAACTATATTTGAATCATATATATTTTACGATGCAGTTAATGAATATATGTAATTTTGCAGAGGAAGATCGATAAGGATAATTAAGGTGAACAATGAACAGATTTCTCTTTTCTTTCTTGATTTAAAATTAAGATAAAGGCTAAGAGTACTTAATTACATGAGAAGCAATGATGAAAGGAAGAAGATCCAATATAGCTTGAAGCCATCTTCCTATTCCAGACTCCACGTTAGGACGGTGCTTAATTAATCCAAAGGTGAAATAAGCTCGTAGAGCATATTGGATTGGATAGAAGATACGTCGAAGAAGTCTATACAGAAACCGGGCTTTCAGAATATATCGTAGGAGTACTATTGCCTGCAGTTCACAGTAAAGAAATAACGATTCATATATACTTTTTTCCTGTGAAATGGGATGGAATTGAGATGAAAATGCATGCTTCTGTATGTATATATATATATACCTGTGAAATGGGAAGAAACAGATAAATGCGATATATGATTGGTAACCACAAGAAGATGTGCTCCTTAACTGTCATCTTAACATTCTGATTGCCACGAATTCGCCAGTAAAACACAAAAATATCCATGGCGTAAAACAGGTCAATGGTGGATTGTATAGCAACATAGATCCACATCAAGCTAACATCCCATTGGTAGCACAGTAAATGAGGATACGTTACAGGAAGGTAGAAGAACAACGGATTAAAGAGGACTGCAAATGCACAAGGTATTATAAAGATCTTATTTTCCCATATTGGAAAACATCTATTCGGCTTATAATCTCTTGAACAAGGTATTCTTTCTGGTAATATTTGCCACATTTTACTCGGTCCATGTTCGGCTCCGGATTCTTTGTCGGACTCCCTCGTTAAAGTTCGATATGGACTACAGATACAGATCAGATAACATTTATAATTAGATGCATGGTTATACGATTTGTTTATGAAAGATCTAGCTAACCTCACAGTTTCTATTATCTGCTACTGCTTGGATTGATGCGTGTTTATTCAAAAGATTAAGAAATCTGACCTCATTAACTCGACTGATACTTCACTGGGATGCTGCTGCAGGCTGATCATATTGTCTCAAGCTAGCTTAACACCCACCCAAAGATCCGACTTGGTAACTAGCTGCTAATTCCTGCAAACTTAATTAGTTAACGGAAATGGAGATTGAGTCTGGAGAACACAGATATATATATATATATATATATATATATATATATATATAGTTAGAGACTTGAAATAGAACTACGTACAATTAATGATGAGAAGCTCACAGAGAACTATACGGGTCGGCAAAGTTCAGCTTTGAATGCATGGAACACAGCTGGTTTTAGGGCACCAGATCCCTTTTCCTTTATTCCGAGGTGGAATTTGTGCCTTTTAAAAAAGTAGAGAAAGTCTCGTCGATCTCACTTGGTCATTGATCATTTAATCAGCAAATAAATTCTAAAACAGTCATCATTTGGTACAATATTCTCAGCTCTCTCTCAGCTCTCTCTCTCTCTCAAGCAGAGAGGATTCAAAACACCATGGTGCACTTAAACCAAGATGAATAGACCGTTGGATTACATTTATCCTATTATTTTATATTTAAATAAAAAGTTAAGTATAAATATCAACGGTTAAGATTTTCTAATAAATACTTGGTTCACTTGTACCTTGGTGTATGCAAGAATTTTCGGACATATCATCTATGTACATCATCAATTTAAAAAATCATGTCATCTCATTCTTAAGTAAAAATACAATCTTATCCTTCTCAAATCCAATGCTTTAGATTATTTTGTCTAATAAAAAAAATATTTTTGAACCCAGTTTTTTCATTATGTTCATGCTCAAAATTTAAACACACCAAATATAAGGTGAAATATATATCTTTGATATTTATTCTTATTCAAAAATATGAATTGAATTGAACATATATATATATATATATATATATATAGTTTTTCGAATGAAAAAAGTTATACATACATATATATACACATTTGTCAAAAAATCTATATAATTCATCAAAAAAAGGATTTGATATAAGTTTTTCTATTTTGTACTTTATTATTTAAAATTCGATGAAGAATATATATATATATATTGATATCGTACTTCTAACCGTACGTAAAAGTAAAAAAGAATGATGAATTAGATATATTTAAATATCATACTTTTGGTAAGAAAATTTATTAATTTTGTAATTGTGACTCCTAAAATTGATAAATTATTATAATGTTAGACTCCATTAAAAAATAAATTTAATAAAATTCATGTAATTAAGGTAACTAAATCATCTCGATGAAAAAAATAACTAAATCATCTAGATTAGAGAAGAATTTGGTATAATTATTACCTAATTTAGATTTGAGAGGATAAAATTATAATTTGACTTAAGGATGACTACATGACATGATTTTTTAAATTGATGACGTATCTAGATGACATGAAATGCCACATAAGATTAAAGTCATAAATCTTAGACCTTATTAAGGCCTTCTAACATTACCCACTAAAGAATTTGTTGACACAGTGAATGAACACTAAATCCAGCCTGATATTTCTTTCTTTCTTTTGTAAAGAATCGAGTTCAATCTTTCTTCCTTTTTTAAAGAATCCAATTCAATAACCAATAACTCAATCAAACTTGGAAATATTAACAAGACACTTAGCTTAAATAAAACCCCGTCGAAGTTTGAGCCATAACAATCACTAAATTACAAGGTGAAAAACTTAAGCCAACCGGGTATGACTGCTCTCAAATGGTAATCCACTTTGAACACAGCAAGCTAGATGTAATAGCTAGGGTCCTACGGATCACTGTGGCGCCGGTTCATAATGTATATGGATTTGTGAGTGCCTTCCCCGGTTCAAATACCTGTCACCAAAAATAGAAGAATCAAGTTCAGTCGGACTTACACAAATATGGTGACCAGAAATATAGTGTTATGAATCTTATGATAATGATCGGATGGCCTCTTTTTCGTAGTGCGTGCTAGCTATCGGATCAATCAGTATTCTGCGGTCTTATAATTCTTTCCCACAAGCGAGGGAATTGTTACTCGTCCATCAATATATGCTTATTTGCTCACTATCACTATCAAAATATATGCTTATTTGCTTGCGTCCATCAATATATGCTTATTTGCCTGGTTTTGATTATGATTGATCTAATTGTGTAGAACTGATCAAACAATAATAAGATCATCAAATTATCCTCATTTTAATCATTGCAACTTTCTCTCCATTAATTTTCACTTCTTTTCACCGGGTTAGAATCATGGAATGTGCTTATCGGCCTCCCATACTATATATATATATATATATATATATATATATATATATATATATATATATATATCTGCTTATTTCCACATTGACCATAAATGGTTGTTCTCTTTATCAAAACATGAAGGATTCATGTCAAAATAATGAATTACAATGAGTTGTGGAATAGCTAGCATGTACTTAGTGACAATCACCAAATTGGTGAAAGAGTACCAAAGCTTTCTAAACTTCGTACTGACCCATTGAAAAAAAAAAAAAAAAAAAATTCAGACCTCAACTCCAAACAAAGAAAATATTGACAAAACTTCTTGGCTTCCTCTGCTAGACGGTGAGCAATTTCATTTTTGCCTTCCTGCTTCACAAAGTTCCCACTAGATAACTGAAAATACGTAACCAAGGACTTAATTAACTTCCTCATCAACAGTGTGTCCCTAGGCCTCTCAAAACTTAAATCATCACAATTATCATCAAAACTATTAATCACTCAGAGTGCATCACCTTCCACTTCAATGTTGAGGAATCCAACATGTAATATATGCAAACCTGAGGTCGAAGTAGATAGAGGCCATGCTAGCATATATGTTGCCTACTTGTGAAACTGCCATTGCACCTTAATTTTAATTCTATTGCTTGGTGGTCTCTAAATAATACTCCCTTAAAAAGCGATTAGTGGATGGTAGAAATGCAACTTCACACAAAAGGATTTTACCTGTATATGAAGGGAAAGACTTAAGTGCCTTGGGGTATTCATACCTTGCAAGATGTTATTGTTTTATTTGTTCATATATGATAACAGCTTAAAAACTTAACAAATTTTTGTAATTGTCTTAACGGATTTTTGTAACTATTCTAACAGATTTTTGTAACTGTTAAAAAAAATTATCTCTCTCTCTCTCTCTCTCTCTCTCTCTCTTCTTCAACCTCCTGCAATATGAAACATATTCATAAACTCAAGAATCACACAATGAATTAAACCAAAACAAACAAGGGATAAACAACACCCAAAAATCGAATTCCTTTGATACCCCTAAAATTCTTGGTTAAGAGTGGTTCATTGATCTCCATTCAAAAATTCCCAATTACCATAAACCTTAATATTATTGAATCATCAAGGATAGCCACCCTACCATTATAATCAATTAAAGATGAAAGATTTCATCGATGGTAAGTCGACAACTCCCAGGCCTCGATTACAGAGTTCAGATTCTATTCCAAATCGTGGTCTCACTAGGTGATACTCTCAAGAACAACTACCCAGAATGTCTACTTTTATATGAGAAAGTGTCTCGTGAAAATAGTAGACTTAACATATAGAAAATGATTAGACTTTACGTAGAAAAGTTTACTTCTAAATAATAAAGTGTCTCATTAAACTGGTAGACTTTCATTACAAAATAGACAAACTTTGTTGTAGACATATAAAATTTAACGATAATAATAGTCGTTAAATAATCCAAGCAAATACGTGGCTCGCGAGTCAACAAAATTGGAAAGCCGTTGGAAATAACACGTGGCAACGTGGAAATGGTTGGTCGACAACAAAACCTTAAATCCCAATTGAAATCAATTATCAAGTGTTGATTGATGACCAGGTATCAATTAAATTAATCAGACATCCCCAAATTGATTGATGATGGTTCGCCAGCGGTCACGCGAGCTAGAGAGTAGAGTTCGCGAGGCGAACTAGACTTCGCAAGGTAAACTTGATTGCGTGAGGTGAAACGGACTTCGCATAGAAGTAAACAGTGGCGAGGTGAAACGGACTTCGCATAGAAGTAAATAGTGGCGAGGCGAAATGACTTCGAGTAGAAGTAAACAAGGCGAGGCGAGATTGCCCCGCGCGCGTAGATTTATATGAAGGCAAGGCGAGATGGCTCCGCGCGAGTAGATTTACATGAAGACGAGACGAGATGGCCCCGCGCACGTAGATTTACATGAAGGCGAGGCGAGATGACCCCGTGGAAGGAACTTCGTGAAGAAGCTAGACGACAAAGTTCGCATGCATGCGGGGATGTACGTCCAAGATAAGTCGTCCGCGAAGTGGGACCAGAAATCACCGTTTGCTTGGAAATCAAGGTTCCTCGCGAGATACCTTCCATATCCGCGAGATGGCTCGCCGCTTGTTAAGGATCTTGATCAAAACAGGACATTCAATCCAAAGCGATCTAGGCATTTCTAAATCTTAAGATTTGATTGATTTGATTATATTAAAATCGGCAAGTAAATCAATCAGTCAAGATTCATTGATTCGAGTAAGAAAATATCATTGATTCAGTATCTTCATTACTTGCCAAAAGCGAAGGCATGTTAACACTATAAATACCCCTCTCATACCAAGAGGAGGGGGCGGACAAAAGGGCAGAAACAAAGGAGCGAACTAGAGAGAGAGAGAGAGAGAGAGAGAGAGAAAATCCCTCTGCGAGCTTAGAAGCCTCCCCAAAATTCTTGAAGAACTATCAAGCTCCTCAAGTAGCCAGTTCTTCACTAAATCCTTGAAGAAACCATCAAGCTGCCAAATAGCCGGTTCTTCATTAAATCCTTGAAGAACCATCAAGCTGCCAAATAGCCGGTTCTTCATCAACCTCAAGACTAGAAGTTGTCAAATCCTGAAGAATCATCAAGCTGCCAAATAGCCGACTCTTAACCTCAAGTCTAGAAGTTGTCAAATCCTAAAGAATCATCAAGCTGCCATATAGTCGATTCTTCATCAACCTCAACTCTAGAAGTTGTCAAATCCTGAATAATCATCAAGCTGCCAAATAGCCGATTCTTCATCAATCTCAAGTCTAGAAGTTGTCAAATCCCGAAGAGTCATCAAGCTGCCAAATAACCGACATCTTCACCAACTTCAAAGTCGAAGAACAGGCACCACATGACACTGTTAGTGACCAAAGTCTAATCAACGACAAGCCTCTACGGCCCTTGGTCAATCAACTTCTACAAATCGTCAACATGACAAGAAGTCCAAATTACAACGATTCGATTTAAGATTAAGTGCTAGTCACCCTTGGATCAAATCGACATCGGAGATAGAATCAGAGGAGTTCACAAAGATTGTAACCCGCATTCGCATTGATTAAATTAAATTATTCTTTGTACACGTGTTGTTCTGTTATTTGTTGCAGATATTTTCGTGTTTACACTTGCATGTAAGAGAAATAGCCTCACTCTAATGAACAACCAAGATCGAGTGTGTTACGAGAAATAGCCCCATTCTCAAGCACATATGACATCCTACTTGTATAGTTATCGCCTCTACATTCACTAATCTTTATTATGTTTAGAGTTGTGAAGTACATGGTTCATTTTAGGCCATAATAACCATTTAGGATTATCTAACGCATTTAATGAAGCACTACCTCATGTGTATATCTGATTTAGGGTTAATGACGATTGACCACCCTTTGTGTATATAGGATGTATGGTTTATGATGAAGAATGAGTAATAATCACTTTTCGTGTATATGATTTATGATGATCGAATTAATGTTACTTCTATTGTATGCGAGGTCTATAATTTATGATAATCGAATAATCAACTTTAGTATGTACGCACATGATATATGATAATCGGGTACTAGTCATCTCTAGTGTCAAGGATAAAAAGTGGACATCGAGACAAACTTGTAGCCCTTCGCGGATTCAGAATTGGAGTTACAGATCAAAAGTTAGTTATGATCCGACAAACTTTAAGTCGTAAATCTAGAAAAATGAAGAAATGAGGAGAGAGAAACAAGAGAGAGAAAATTCTCTCCAAAATTCAAGAAATGAGAGCTGATAGGTCAGCTATATATAGGTGTAATAACCGACAATGATGTGTCAGTCTAAGGATTTCGGCCAATGACAAAGTCACATGTGTCAACATGTAAGAGATTGCTTCTTCATGAAGTGAAACATATCAAAGGCAAGAGATGACTATTCAACTTACACCCACGTGGGGGAGCGCTGACTTTGTCTCCAGGGTTGAATGAAGTCCATCAATAGAAACTCACCACGTGGCGGTCTAATCCAAAAGCCATCCTTATCTTCGAAAAATCATATAAAATAGCCTGGGAATCCGAAAAATTCACTGAAAAATACGGCGAACTCGTGGAAACATCTAGTTTCTAAAAAGAACAACACATTTTGACAAATTTCAAAATTCGGGATGTTACAATTCACCTCTAGTGTATATAGGGTTTATGATGATTGAGCATAGTCACCCTAATTTTGGCATGGTTAACGATTTATGATGATTGAGTACAATTAACCTCTAATGTATATATACTTTAATGTTTATGATGATTAAGTAATAGTCACCTCTAGTGTATGCATGGTTGAAGGTTTGTGATCAACGATCAATAGTCGATCACCACAAGTATATACTTGCACTACAAGAAGAAAGGCCTTAGCCGACAAAAAAAAAAACCAGGCCGACGAATCAATTTTTTGTCGGCTAAAGTAGACTTTAGCCGACGAAATTTTCCTTCGTCGGCTAAATTATATTTTCGTCGGCTATAGTCATCTTTAGCCAACGAAATTAAAATTTCGTCGGCTAAAGAATTTATTTTCGTCGGCTAAAGTCTGTGTCTTTAGCCGACGACTTTAAACCTTCTTTAACCGACGACATTATATTTTCGTCGGCTATAGTCACAGACTTTAGCCGACGAAATTTTAATTTCGTCGGCTAAAGATGACAGGAAGTTAGTATGGTTTACTAATATCGTCTGTTGTTTTTAATGTATTTTTTCCTTTAGCCGACGAAATACACTATAATTCGTCGGCTAAGATGGTTTTTGCCGACGAATAACCTAATATTTCGTCGGCTATAGTTATTTTTTAATTTTTTAATTACATACTATAGCCGACGAATACGTTAGGGTATTCGTCGGTTAAACCCTAAAATTTTTCTATTACCTACTATAGCCCTATATTTGGTGGTTATTTTGCGTAAAATTTTTATACGAATTGTTGCATGTCATCGGTTTAAAACTATTTTCAGTTGGAGGTCCGGCCAAAATACGTAATTTAGACGGTCGAACGACCTTTTCCGTGCGTTTAGGGGTTTGACTTACGAGATTGACCGTCCGGATCGAGCCCTTATTCTTTTCGGATCAAGTTGAATTTTTTCTCATACATGTATTTTATCATGATGGTCAGATCTGACGGTCGGATTTCTGTTTCTCAAGTTTGATCATCACAATCACAACATGCATACTAATGTTGTATAACTTGTTTACCAAGTGTTATGTAAATGTTCCGTTTCAAAAACAAACTATACGTAAAATCTTCAAACGCCAAAAAGTCATGAAATAAGATATGACGAGAATGTTGAAATACATCTACGGTTGAAAAATCACACTATTCCGGTAAATATTCGGTGCCGATAGTTGCGGTCAATGCAATTTTTCATTTTTCCCCTTATGAGTAGCCCTATATTCGGTGGTTATTTTGTGTACAATTTTTATACGACTTGTTGCGTGTCATCGGTTTAAAACTATTTTCAGTTGGAGGTCCGGCCAAAATACGTAATTTAGACGGTCGAACAACCTTTTCCGTGCGTTTAGGGGTTTGACTTACGAGATTGACCATCCGGATCGAGCCCTTATTCTTTTCGGATCAAGTAGAATTTTTTCCCATACAAATTAATTTAATCATGATGGTCAAATCTGACGGTTGGATTTCTGTTTCTTAAGTTTGATCATCACAATCACAACATGCCAAATGTATAAAAATACTTTAAGCCGACGAATTGGTGTATAGCCGACGAAATTGGTATCTTTAGCCGACGAAATTTTCAAAGGATTTTAGCCGACGAAAATATATGAAAAGTAGTCGGCTAAAGTCGAAAAATTTTCAACTCGCGCGCTCCGTCCCCTCGTGCGAACTGAGCCCAATCCCCCCAAATTTGGACTCATGATGTATTTTATCAGGTCTTATTTTCAATGGACGAAGGTAGCGAACCTTTTCATATTATGTGTTTCTGCTCGAGCGCGAGGTATTATCCCCGCGTGGGTTATCAGGTCACTATTCTCCGTATGAAGGGAATGATATGAACTGCCCAACCCCCACCCTCCAGGAGTTGTACAGGGGACTTGCAGTTTTCATGGCGTTAGTTGTTTCGCGCATGCTTCCAGATGATACATTCTCGGGGTATGTTCATACATCCCAGCAGCCACACCTGTTCGTGTATGCTTCCTGTTGGTTCTTGTTTGGGTATAAGAATCTCAGGAAACGGTGGTTGCATTCTTCCTCCCGTTAGTTCTTATCTGGGAATCGAAATTTTCCTAAGCAGTTATTGCATGCTTCCTCCCGTTAGTTCTTATCTGGGAATCAAAATTTTCCTAAGCAGTTGTTGCATGCTTCCTTTCGTTAGTTCTTATCTGGGAAACAAAATTTCCTAAGAATTTGTTGCATGCTTCCTCCCGTTAGTTCTTATCTGGGAATCGAAATTTTCCTAAGCAGTTGTTGTATGTTTCCTCTCGGT
Organism: Fragaria x ananassa; assembly: GCA_034370585.1. NCBI lineage: Eukaryota > Viridiplantae > Streptophyta > Magnoliopsida > Rosales > Rosaceae > Fragaria > Fragaria x ananassa. Next base: position 13,323,560 of record CP139760.1, read on the forward strand.
GACACTTATCCGGGACTTACAATTTTCCTGCTATCTTTTCCCACATCTATCCGGGACTTACTACTATCATAAAGACTTGAAACTCCATATTCAATGTCCAGGAAGCAGGAGTATCTACGTACATTTGTCTCACAAATTTGAATGGACAATAGTGATCATGGACTGCATGTTATATAGTTCGTACTTAGTTACAACAATGCATGGTGAGCCAACCGTACCATGATATAACTGTACGTGAAGCATGCTTTGTACTTTCTTAAAAGGCAATTAAATGAAGGATTTATTTGTGGAAACAGCTGTCGAATGGGTGCACATAGGAGGTGTTAATTCATGCCCGCACTACTCCCGGACGATGAATCCTTGTTGCCAATACGGTCGGGGTCTGCCTATTTTCATTTAAATAGCTCCGGGTGTCCATAGTGTTTTTTTTAGTCTCGGTGCCATTCATTTCAGGCTCTCCGAGTGGCCATATATAGTACGAAGACGGGTGTCCAGACCAAAAGACAATGCTTGATGGAGGCTCCCGGAGATGATCACCCATAGGGAAGCTACCATCGGGTGGCTAATGCCTCAAGAAACTTCTCCCACATTCCTTTTTTACTATCCGAGCTCCCTTGCCTTCGATTTCCGTGTGCTTAAAGCAAATATGTATGTTGGCTGATGCATGAGATAGCCCTTAGGTGTTCATAGCAATTTTTCAGTGGGTACCATACTGAACACAGTTTCTTCGACAAATCGAATGATGCCAGCAGAGCATTCCCAGTTAGGAGTTTGGAGTTGACAAGATATGGATACCGGATGGTGCTTGCAGGGGATGAACGCTGGTAGGTGAGGCTTCCTGATAGGTGCAAAGGGTAGATTCCCTGTGGGTGAATAGAGTTGTACATGCATTGGTTCGCATGCTGCATAAGAAGGTGTCCTGTTGATCTGGAATTCAGATATCCTTTTGCCTAGTGAACCCAACAGCAGGAGGGAGATGAAGCTTTGATCACAGACTACTTAAACACATGGGACCGAGTTTCACCAGGAGATTAAATTGCTTTCGGAAAGGACTTCTTCTGAACATAGTAAGATGGGGTGTCTATAGCAGTTGGCCAGTAGTTGGGGTGCCGAGATATATAATGTCCGAGAGCAGATGATTGTCCTGTTGCTCTCATTGATATGACTGTGATCCAGACCCACCACCGGGAACCGATGATTTCTTCCTGGCAGTTGTTGCCTGTCGGGAGGATGACGCGACCTCCCGATAGAGATGTATTATTGTGCTCCCGATAACGAGATTTCATTTTTATACCGGGGAGTTGTTTTCAGGTTCCGGACCAAGATAGGTGTTGATGTCATAATTTGGTTCGACAACGAAACATGCTCAACATAATGAGTTTATAAGTGATGGCCCGCTAGTGAGATCGCATAGTAGAGTTCGCATGAGGACTTCGCATGGAATCAAGAAGTGGCTTCCTGTAGAAGCAGTCCGCAAGGCGAGATGGCTTCGCTGAAGAGAGACCTCATGAAGGGCCAAGCGGCAGAGTCCGCATGCACTTGGGGAGAGTGCGAGATGGCTTTGCGCATTAAGACTCTGCGGAGGACCAAGAGGCGAAGTTTGCATGCGCGTGGAGGCGAGCGCGAGATAGCTTCGCGTGCTGAGACTCCGCGAAGAAGCAAGAGGCGGAGTCCGCATCAGCCAACCGCATTCCACGCATCCTTTCCTGGGCAGTGCTTGACCAGCTAGCTGCAACCGGCAACTGACTCTCGGGGTGATCGTTCTAAGAAAGGAGAGGTTCTCTTGGAAATATCTACCAACAAGATAACAGGGTTGTTGGGCATGCTGACCAAGGCGAGAAACTCAAAGCTAGATTTCGCATTCTAGCTCTCGCTCGTTGATGAAACCGACAGGTGACAGTTGTTTCTTGCTTGAACTTCGGTCATCAGATATGTGGACTATCCCAACCTGGCCACCTGTCAAATCAGCGGGTTGTCAAATTCATAGAGGCCTGGTGAGTAACTCATTCAGGAGTAGGAGGTTGAAGGCCTGTCCGGATGATCCTGGTGGCTTGCGCTCTACAGCATGGTGCACAAATCAACTTCTCGGTGCCTATAACAACTCTCTAGGGGTCTATCTTTTCCTTTTCTTCTGCCTCATATGAGTTCCCGGACATGACTTCGTTTAGAGCTGTATTCTTAACTCCCTGGCACCGTAAGCAAAGTGGGTGCCATCGGTAGGATTACAGATAAGGATATCATCTAGAAGCTTTCTGAAAGCGCCTTTCAAGTGGCCAGAGTAGGGTGCTGAGTGTACAAAGTGAACTCCCCTAGATTGGTCCCCGGTGAGCTCCAACGTTGTGATCCCGATTGGTATCACCGATTCATGATAAATTATCAATTATCGATTACACATCCCCCGTGGCATCACCAGGCAAGCTGAGTTCGCTTCTTGCGAAGAGTGACATCACCAGGCGAGATAAGTTCGCTTCGCGCGGGGTGGCATCACCAAGCGAGCTGAGTTCGCTTCGCGCGGAGAGTGGCATCACCCGGCGAGCTGCTTTGCTTCACATGCAATGTATGACATCACCAGGTAGACCCTGATAACTCTTCTTCCAGAAACCAGCGGATTCTGATGAGTCACTCTGCCCTTCGAGCTGAAGGATGCTCCTGGATACCGAACTCAACAAATGGATATAACGATCTGTAGGCCGTTGAAGCCTGCCAGAGCCTGGTGAATTTTTTCCGGTTGGTGATTTGATGAACAAGACCCGGAAAAGATAATCGGGTCCACCCGGAAGCTTCTCTGGGGGATTTGCCCGGTTGATCGGGTGCCGGTTTGTATCGAGAATGATCATGAATGCACTCTGAAGATGACATAATACCGGTGGAGCGGACCTACCGGCGAGATCAGACAAATAGGATGCAGCTTGCCTTCCTTGGTGCTCATATCATGAATTTGACAGCTCTGCATTTCCCTTTCATGCTAGGCGGTGGGAGAATTTGAAGGCGATGAATTGGAGATAGATTTCTGTAAAGTTGCCAATGGGACACCGGTGATGCATGGCTAATCCCCACATTAACTATTTCTCCAGGATCCCAATTAATTATTTCCGGGTGCTGCTTGGAGCCGTTGTAGTCGGGCCCTTGGTGAGGACCCTGTGGTAAAGATGTCCCTAGCGGGTCATGCATTGCCACCTTACGACTTGGGCCTGCCTACTAGATCCCTTGGCCTGCATACTAGTTACTTTAGGCTGACCTCCCTACATTAACCCGATGGTAGAGCAACAAGACTTTTTGTAATGGTTCCCACAGACGGCGCCAATTATTTCTGCAAGAACCCGTAGGCTGTGTAGAAGCACGGTAGAACATAAACATACGCACAAAGACACAATATTTATAGTGGTTCATCATGTCATCGGAGGACACGGCTACGTCCACTTAAGATTCTACTATCATGAGGCCTCAATGCCTTGGGTGTTACAAGACTCTTCCGGGAAGGAGTGGTTACCATTTCCCGGGAGAGAGAGAGAGAGGGTGAGAGGGAGAGAGGCCTTTCTAAACAGGGGGAGTCTTCCTTTTATAGATAAGGAATGTTTCCTCTTATTACACATTACCGATGTGGGACTAACTATACATTTATCTTATCATGATGCCTTCTTGTGGAGCTTGGAGGAGCACCTTCCCAATGTGGTACCGATGATCTTTCACCATGGCGAGGTAGCCCAAACGTCGGTCTACAAGTTTCATGACTGATCTATGGGTGGGGAAGGTAGTTTACTAACTACCGACTACACTTAGGAACTAGATCACATACAAACTTTGCATAGAGAGCGAATGCAAGATCACATACAAATTTTGCAACTTGATCGATCCTAACTAGATAACTCACTAATTTTCTGATGATTGTATTTAAACAAACTGAACGTACCACTTGTTGTTTATAATGTTTGTTGAGGTCTACTCTAAACTACTTTAATTATGATAAAGATCCAATAACACTTCTTATCAAAAATTTACAATCTTAAAATGCATTGTCATGAACAATTCAGTCAAAAAATTAAAATCTTAAAATGCAATGTTACCGTATACAAACCTTCAAGTATGATCTTACTTAGATAATTCTATTGTGAATTTGACGATACGTCTAATTGATTGGGATTCAAGGCAAAACCAGTTGGGTAAATGAAGATTAGCGCGCACATGACTTCTTCTATCCTAATGGGTAAGTTTTTTTTTTCCACAATTTCAAATAACCATTCAACAATTTCAAAATAAAAATAGATTTCATACTATTTTATCCAACATAATACATAATACATAATACAGGACGGGGTCCACAGGGACGAAAGAAGAGCGGTAGAGCCAAAAGGCCCGCTTCAACAAGAGAGAGACCACACCACATATTCCCACGCTTCTTTCTTTCTTTTCTTCTTCTTCTTCTTCTTCTTCTTCTTCTTCTTCTTCAGGGAAACAATCTGTGTTGCCATTTGTGTTCCTTCAACGGTATGAATTTACGCTTTTCTTATTCTAAAAACCCACATTGTTTGCATTTTGGGTTGATTCCATTTTGTCTTGGTTTTGTTTCAAATTGTTGTCACATCTCTCTGAGAGATTCTCTATATTTCTAGCAAATGCATAATGCATGAGCACGATGAGATCTGCTTTTATGGATTAGCTCACTATCATTTCCATTAAACCAATATGGGTTCATTCTATAATACTGTGGTGGGCATTGAATTGTTACCGTGCCCTTTTTTTATATTCTCTGAGGTTAATGTGTTGGATTGATGACTCAGTCTAGATATCTCTGCTTGGCTTGCTTTTCAATTTTCAGGGTCTTAAGCAACGTCATTATGATTCACAGAACAAGTTGTCGATCTTTTTGGATTTTTGCAATGGCCGAAAGGACTGCATCATCCCTTGTGATTGTTACTCGGAAATCTTTGTTTTGTTTATTCACATTTACATCACTACTCTTTGTACTATCTTGGGTCTTTGTGTTGCGTTCAACCAGTCGCCCCCAATTCATAGACAATACATTATTGCCTAATTCTAAACTTCTTGCTGTGATTGACCATGCAATTTCTGCAACCGAGACTCAAAATGATGTTGAATCCTCAGTTGGGAATCGATCAATCCTTGTAGATAAGGAAGAAGAAGATAAATCAACATCTTCCTCCCGGCCTAACGATGGTGTGAAATGTGACACTAATGAAAAACAGGTTCTCAAGGTTTTCATGTATGATTTACCGACCGAGTTTCATTTTGGACTCTTAGATTGGAAACCCAAAGGAGGTATTGTTTGGCCAGATCTTCAATCTGAAGTGCCGCATTATCCTGGTGGTTTGAATTTGCAACATAGTATAGAATATTGGTTAACATTGGACCTTCTTGCTTCAGAACTTCCCAGTCAACCAGATGCACGTTTTGCAATCAGAGTGCTCAATGTCAGTGAAGCTGATATTATATTTGTACCATTCTTTTCTTCCTTGAGCTATAACCGATTCTCCAAGATAGATCCACACCAAAAGAAGAGCAATAACAAGGTCCTTCAAGATAAATTGGTTCAGTATTTGACAGCTCAAAAGGAATGGAAGGCCTCAGGGGGAAGAGACCACTTAATTGTGGCTCACCATCCGAATAGCCTTCTAGATGCGAGGACGAAGCTCTGGCCTGCAACTTTCATACTTTCAGACTTTGGTAGGTATCCTCCAAACATAGCCAATGTGGAGAAAGACGTCATCGCACCATATAAGCATGTGATCAAAACCTTTGAAAGTGATTCATCTACTTTTGAGAGCCGCCCTACTTTGCTCTACTTCCAAGGAGCAATATACCGCAAAGATGGTGGTTTTGCTCGGCAAGAGTTATTCTATCTTCTTAAAGATGAAAATGATGTACATTTTGCATTTGGGACTGTTCAAAAAAATGGAATAAGAAATGCTACGCAAGGAATGCATTCCTCCAAATTTTGTCTTAACATAGCCGGCGACACCCCATCATCAAATCGCTTTTTTGATGCTATTGCTAGCCACTGTGTGCCTGTTATCATCAGTGATGACATTGAACTCCCATATGAAGATGTGCTCGACTACTCTGAGTTCTGCATATTTGTTCGTATGAATGATGCTGTGAAAAAGGGCTATCTTGTTAACCTTATAAGAAGCATTGGTAGGCATGAGTGGACACGGATGTGGAAGAGGTTACAAGAAGTTCAACATTTCTATGAGTTTCATTATCCATCAAGAGAGGGTGACGCAGTTCACATGATATGGAAAGCAGTCGCTCGAAAGGTTCCTGGAATAAGATTGAAGTTACACAAGTCTAGACGGTTCTCTCGTTCACCAACCCAGAATAAGAAGGGGTTAACAAGGATACCATCACCAAAAAACTTTTGGTAGATTACCAACATACTTTGTGACTCTGTAGCTTTCTTGACCCTTAACCAACACTCACGACTAAACTGACCAATTAACTTTCACAGCAAATGTTAAATGGCTAAATTTAGTTTTACCTAGATCCACTTTGTACTTTTACTCAGAATATTTATTAGTTGGTAGTAAAAAAAAAAACATCTCTACTAATTAAACCAAGTTGGCTTATGGAACTGCAAAATGTTAACCTTTCTTTAAATTGAGACACTATGTATACGATCAATGTCTTTCTCTAAATTAACTATACGCAAGCGCGCATTGCGCGTGTAGGAATGTTAGTATTACATAATACAACATTAAATATATATGTTTTACATAAAATCATTTAATCTCAAATATGAATTACATCTACGAGTATGATTTGATAAGTTAATGCACAACCCTAACCGTTAATGGCTTGAAAAAAAGGTCCTCTCTCTCTCTCTCTCTCTCTCTCTCTCTCCTGCCCTTCCCTCCCACAACATCCAAAAAGTCGCCGTAGTCCTCTCTGATGTGGGCTATCCATCCATGGCTGTCAATCTCCGGTTGTTCTCTAACAGACTGCCTAGGGTTTCAGCAAGCGTAGTCGTCATCTAATATTTTTTGATCTGTCGATAAATGGTTTCGAATGATGTGAAAGTTGTTGTAGTCCTCTCTGATGTGGGCAAAGAAGGCTGAGCTGCAAGTCTCGCACTACGTCACTCATACGACCAGCCACTAAAAAGATGACACGTGCCAATTTTTGATATTATTAATAAAATTTCAAGATGTCTATTATAATCAAGGATTCAGGCTCCATGTCCCCTCTTGATGACGGGCATCAAGTCATTCGTGACCCCAATGACTCATTGTAATTTTCTTATTCTTTTTCATCTCCTTGCTTAGAAACTTCATCACCAACGTTTCAATCACATAGACTTGTAGTCGTTGTCTTTGAATTTCCTTGCAGCTATATCAACGAGATCCATAACACATTAAACATGTAATCCTTAACGAGCCAAACGAGTCACATCATGTCAAACTTCCTTAGCAACAAAGGTCAAGTTTTCATCACCGAGGAATTCAATGAGTGATTGAGGAGTGCTTTTCGAGTGAGACAATTGATAAATAAAGCAATGACAACCCACACACATTGAAGAACACACTACAACTTTGTAACAACTTTGTAATCTCGAGTTTTATGATCCCATTGACACTCAGTATCAAGACCCATTAGAAACCTTTCCCATTGCGATGCATTTTATCAATCCACGAATCCACATATTTTGTGTCTGAAGTTACCATTGTTCGAATGCAATTTTCGTAGAAATTGATGGTGAAAAACTTGCTAGGAACCGAAATATTTTATGGTTATATTGTTGTTGATTTTAATGTTATTTTCTTAAAGAAAGTGTTTTGTTTTTAAAAATATGAGCTTGATTGACAACTGCTCATGGTTTTATTATTAAAAAAATGTACTTCCAAAGGATTTTTCCATCACGAACTATATATAGTTGGTATTAGTAGACAAGTGAGCAAATAATTGTATTTGAAAGCAAAAGTGAGATGTAGAGAGTATGAGAGATAAGATGAGCAAATTTGAAAGTCCTAATAAAAACTCTCAAAAACTGGTTGGTTAAAGTATGAGCTTAGCCTGATCTCAATATATAGTTTATTCATGCATAGGCCAGACTGCAAGATTACATACAATTGCAAACCTTCCAATTTGATCCTAAGTAGCTAACTTTTTAATCATTTGATGATTATATTTAAACGAATTGAACGTACAACATTTTGTTCCTACCGATTGTTAAAAGCATCTTTATCAATGCTCGTCATTTTTGTGTTAAATTTTAGTCAAATTAGCTCAAATATTATTTTGACTAGCGACTTTAAAAATACGTCTGCATCAATGCTCTCTATTTTAGCTAGTATTAAATTAATATTATTCTTCAAATAAAGATTAAATAGTTTATATGTATTTATATATCACATAAAATATTTTAAAATGAACATATTATATTATAGAGAGCCTCATCTCTCTCTATATTTATATAGCGAGATAGTTAAAAGTCATAATAGTTGAACTTTGGCTAGTCTGCTGGAACTCCTCAAATACCTAAAAAGCTAAACACGCTCTTTAAAATAGCTAAAAAGCCAAAATAAAGAATCTGATAAAGATACTCTAAGGTACTAAGTTAGCCTACTCTAAGCTAGTTTATTTATGCTAAAGACCCATCAGACTTATGACCAAATAAAATAAAATTTCAAAATGCAATGCTCTGAACAATTCAATCAAAGTGATTGTCATGGTAACTATATACAAACCTTCTAATATGATCTTAACTGGATATCTCTGTTGTGAATTTCGCTAGTTGATAAGTCTAAATAATAAGAATTCAAGGCAAAACCAGATGAAGATTAGTGCGCACTAGAGTTCTTGTATTAGAATTCTCAACATCGCTCCACCTTTTAATTACATCAATGAAGAGGAAGAAGAAGAGTAAGAAATAAACGATGAAGAGGAAGAGCTCTTGACTCTTTTGACCCTTCAACTCTTCACCGGAAACGGTTCAATCAAACCGCCACAACAATCTCCGCTTCTAATCTCAAACCGTACGAATTTACATGAAGCATCTAGGGAAATCCATAAGACAGCATCACGTAGCTCTATCCCTCTTGCTGCCTCCGGCTCCTTCTCTACTCACAAGGCATCAACGGCTGGTCCTTTCAGGTCATGTCATGTCATGTCTATCGATCTTCTGTTCAAATTCCTAAAGAAGTAGGGAAGACTGAATACATATCATCTACATACCCTTGAGTTACCAGAAAGCGTGCCCTAGTGTACTCTCGTCACTATTTAATTTCTCATGGCATCGACACAATTAGTGGTGCGGTTTAATGTAAAAAGTGTGATGAGAAGTATGAGATTGAGTACGATCTGTAACAAAAATTTGCACAAGTGGTCATTTATGTGTATAAGCACAAAACACAAGTGGTCATTTATGTGTCTAAGCACAAGAGTGCAATGCGTGATAGGGCCCCTGATGTTTGGATGACTCCCACGCTCCCAGAATGCAAGATTTGTGGTCAAACAAATTGTATGAAGCCTCTGATTGACAAGAAGAGGTTGATCAATTAGTTGTTCCTGCTTTTGGGACAAATGCTTGGATTGTGCAAACTTTCTCAAGTGAAGTACTTCTGCAAGCACACCAAGGATGCACAGGACCGGTGCTACAGATCGGGTTTTATATCTTACTTATCTAGGACTGTAGAAACAACTTGAGTCGAATAGACCCATTGATATTTGATATATAGAACGACGGATTTGAAGTTCTTTAGGCTGGGAGGTCATTTCTTTTAAGTTACGTACTAAATTGCTTACTTGCGTAGCCCTACAAACACAATGTCATCATATTAGCTCTGAATTGCTTACTTGAGTTTTCCGGTGGTTTTCGATTCAAAGTTATGTAATTTTCTTTATCAACTCCGGTTTGTTATGAAAATGGTTATTATATTTTTGTTTAAGAAAATTATGTTTATGTCTACTTGTTATGTGTTTTGCCGTAATACACGTATGATTGGTTAATCTGGTTTCCTTATTAGAATATATTACAGTTGATAGAACTTCTAGATCTTTCGGGAGACTCTATGTAATGCCTATAAATATCATTTTCTATCAATGAATGAGTAGACCGTTATTCTCGTTAATTTTTATCTTTCAACACGTTATCAGCACCGTGCTCTAAGAGCATTTGCACCCGTTAGGCAAGAGCAATTGCTGATTTGCCAATTGAATTGTCCTTGCTAATTCACTAATCATATAAAATTGGCAATTGCATATCGTTAGTCAATGCAACAATTGAAGACGATTTACCTGCTAATCCACTATTCATATTTTATAATTTAAATCATTCTTTTTGGTAATAGTAACTTATTAATTAAAAATGTTTAACTTATAATTTAGTTAATTAACAATGAGATTACTCGTACAACATTAATTATTTTGTGAAAAAATATCAGTTTTTAGAGGCAAAAAGCAGATATGGGTATGCAAAGTTAATATTTATCAGTGAGTTCCACTAAATTGCTCAAGCAATTTTGATGGTCAAAAATTGACCAATTCATGACAATTACTGTAACATGGGTCCCAACAAATTGCTTGGGTAATTTCGAACTGGTGCATTGCTATATTTGAAGAAAGTTGATGGGTCCTATCAATTGCCTACCGAATTGACGCATTGGTGCAAATGCTCTAACGGAACTTGATAACGAAACCCTAACATTTGGAAAAAACAAAAACAAAAACAAAAAACAAAAAACCCTAACATTTTCTATAGTCGTACCCAAGAAAATTGCTCTGGGCACCCACCCACCTTCCCTGAGCTCCCCGGCGACCTCCAAATCACCTCTGGCGTGGACAACCCTACTCCGGCTTTCCCCGACGTTGCCTTGACCTGGACCCTCCATGGCTGCAAACCCAACCTTGCGCGCCTTTCTGCATCCGACGACAAACTTAGCGCGCCTCCCAAACGACCCAACTGCCTCCCATCGCACCTCCGAACCCGAGCTGGTCCTCCAAGTACCGATGCTCTGACTCGGAGCCCTTGATCGAGCACCGACGACCCAGGCCAACCTAATCAAGCAGCCCGAGCCCCTAGACGGAGCCGAGCTGATATGTTGCCCAACCCAACCGAACCTCAACCCCCCTAGATCTCGGAGCTCCACCGACGCCCACCCTCATCACCCTGAGTGCCGCTACACGCACGGCCGGCAGCCCTGCAACCACTGCACACCAACCCAGCCTAGCTCCGATTGGTATCTGCTCGACCCGGATTCAAGGATCCGACCCGAAACAAAACGAACTGAATGTACAAGAGACAAAACGGTAAAACTTACCCCTCCAAGTAAAAAGTTTTTATCCCATGAGTAATTTTTTTTACAGTAGTAACTATTTAATTAGTTTTACTGTTTTGATATATATGGTGAATATGACTAACCATATGTTATATTTTTCATAAAATTTTTCGCGCGACGGATCATGATGAAATTATTAGAGTAACTTCTGCACGCATGTAGATGTACACATGAAAGTGACAAGGGAAACTTTTGTTAAATGCGCAGTTTATTTGGCAAACTAACAAGTAAGTTTTTATAAAAGTTGCCGTTTTTAAATTTTAATTTCATAGCCGGGCTTCGTAGCCTTCTTCTACATCCCACTTTTCTTTATAACGTGAGACGATATTAAGAGATTGTGACCCCTCATATCAAAGTTGAAATTTGTGACGGTTAGAAAAGTCACTGTATTACGACGAATTTGTCGTGATTAATTAAGGGACAAACATCGATTTGTGATAGAAATTGTCGCAATTAATATCGATTTGTGACGGAATTTATTACGGTTTACATCGAATTGAGTTACCATAAACCTTGATATTGACCAAATTCAATACTTGGAATTAATTATCGTATATCGTATTAAATTAATTATCGTTGTGGAAGATATATATTTACACTATAAATTCTCTAATATTTTGATGATTATATTTAAAAGAACGGATCAACCCTACAATATATATGTTTTATATTTAGTATTACTTGTTTTTTTTTTTTAAGTTTATACCGCTAAAATCTAAATTCTCAATTTTTTGAATAAAACATCAAGAAGTTTTGTTGCTAATTGGAATTACAATCAAAACTTAGGATACCCCTAAGTATATTTGGGGGTTTGAAACTGTTAGTTCTTACAAGTAATAGACTAGAATGCTTCAGCAACCAGCCTGTGTGCTACCACATTAGCAGTACGAGGTACAAAAGCAATGGAAATACCAGAACCCTATTGTAGCATCTGAACAATATCATCTAATACTTTACCAAATTCCAATATCTAATAATCCTGAGTATGAATGTCATTCACTGCAACAAAACAATTTGTTTCCACAATGCAGTTTGAGATGTTGTTCTGTTGTAGAATTCTCAAACCCTCTTTAATTGTCAATAGCTCAACATGCTTGACAAAAATAGCATAATTAATATGATTAGCAAAAGCGGATAAAAACATACCATTGTGATTTCTCAAAATACCTCCAATGCCTTCAATAGTAAGATTAGGGAGAAAAGCTTCATCAACATTTAGTTTGACACAGTTTGAAGGTGGTTTCTCCATCTACATACTTTGTTTCACTTCACTCAAGGGAAATGCATTAGCTTGCCGAAACTCAAGATACCATGTCATTGTGCTACACATTATGCTTTGCGCAGATTGTGCTTTTTGAGACAACATTATTGCATTTACGTTCTTCCAGATACCCCAAATAACCATTAGCAATTTATGGAATTGTTCAGCTTTTAGACTTGTGGATAACTCCAGCATCCACTCATTAAATCTAAATTGCTGAGGACATAGTAACTGAAAGATTGAAAGGAGTGAAAGGAGAACCTGTGATAATTTCTTTTGCTACTAGGCAATCAAAGAAAACATGATTGACATATTCATAGATGAGAACATGAGAGGCATTGCAACATACCTTGGTAGCCTTTTTTAGGTTAACTTTGCCCTGGTTGGAAGAATATTTTTACATGCTCTCCACACAGTTTTTAACCTCTCCCGAGATAGGAGATTGCCATAGTTTATGCCAGAGTCTTCTATAAGGATCATCACCTAATGATGCAAGAGCTTCTGACATACACTACTTCTCAGGTACACGCACCTTAATATATGTTCCATCTAATGCTCCTAAGTAATTCTACATCACAAAAGTTAGCTATTAACAATGTTATTTTTTCCTTAGGAAAATCTGAATGTTATTATCAATATTAACAAAATATAACATACCTTGAACCATTTCCATCGATAATCCGTTGAGTTCTCTGGTATTGGTTCGGGTGTTTTCCAAAAATCATTTTGGCAACGAATTATTGCTTTAAGACACTCATGAAAATATTTGCTAACTGTTCGGCCAGATCTATGGAAATTAAATTTTATGACATGATTTTTATGATGGTGAGCAAGAGTGTTTAAAAACATTGCAACCATCTCCTCTATTGACACATTCCTAGTCCCTCGTAGTTGTCCTTTAGTAGAAAGAATTTGACACAATTTGTGAAATGACTCTCTATCCATTCTCAACCGATCAATACATATGACATCACTCTCATAGACAAGGCTATACATATATGATAATTGCCTATAAACTCTTAGGGTAGAATATGGACTTTTTATGCGTTTTTGAGTTCTAATGAAAGCATCAACATAACCAGCGGCACAAACAACAAAAATAACCCGAAGCAAGACAATTAATTCATTCACGATAACAAGTAGCTTCTGCTTTGTAGACAAAGTTAAACGAGCCATTTGTCTACAGAAAAAGAGAGGAAAAAAAAAAGACAAACATACAACAAGAACAATTAGTACAAGTCAATTACATAGAAACACATATCAATTAAACAAGATCACAGAAGCAATTGTAAAATTTCAAATGATCTACTAAAACAGAATATATGCATACACATATAAATATACAAATACCATTTGCTCACATGCATGTAGGATATGTTCATGATTGATATCCAAAATCTTTGTGTTCTAATAATTAATTCTTGTTTTGCATAGCTAGCGTTTCGGCAAATAGCATACAAGCATGCACTCAATTGTGAATTGTTATCAAAGATCCCAAATGATGATCCATATGATATATGCCTCAACGTTTTCCATAAGGGATTCACTTTTTAGAAAAGTTTATGGGGTCTAGCGGTTTCTCTTAGCTTAGGTAGCACACTGTTTTGAACTAAAAACAAAAGAATCATATGATTGAACAATACAATTTAGTCGTTAAACAATGTTCATTCAGTTCATACTATTATTGGTGTCATTGTCTCAATAGAATTCGATTGAAACGGCTAGCTTTCTAGCAATGCTCAGGACTTCTTATCTCAATTTTACTTTATTCAACCAAAGATTCTACTCTTTGTAAGCCAATTACATAGAAACACATATCAATTAAACAAGATCACAGAAGCAATTGCAAAATTTCAAATGATCTACTAAAACGAAATGGCAATATATGACAACAGATCTTCAAAAAAAAATTTCCAGATATTATTGATGAAAGAATTGAAATGGATTAAAAACCAGATGAAGCACAGATAAGAACAATTTACTTCAGCAGCTTGGTGCAAAACCTCAAAGAGGGAAAAAGCACCAAGCAAGATTATTTCATTAACCTTCACAAATTTTACAAGAAGTAATTCTCACACAATTACAAATTCTTGTATCTGTTTTGACTCTCACTTCTCACACAAGTGATTCATGTAACTCTACAAAGAGAAACTGAACAAACACACTGAGACTTACAACACACTCAGCTTCCTCTAGTTCTTAAACACAACTAGATTTCAGGACATAAACCTAAGACTTAAACACTCTTAGTTTACTATCAGCTGATTCTTCTACAATCAGTGATCCTTGGTTCTTTGACACAACCAGTTGACTAAGTCCTGCAATGCAGTCAGCCTCTTCTTCTCACCACAAGATCTTAGTTCTCCTAATCTCAAATGCAACCTGTATGCAAGTCAGAGAGAAAGTCTTAGTCTTTGGGATAACACACTCAAGCAGTTTGCAAATTGATCATACACAAGATTAACTTTACAAACAAGAAAAACTGATCAATCACAAAAAGCTTGATCTTCACAGACCATAGCAGTAACAATTTATAGAGTTTGCCACTCCCCCTCAACCAACGCAATTCAATGAGAAGATCATTTTTCATTTAAGGAGGGATGCAGTCAGTTCACTGTTACCTTGCACTTTCCAAAAACTCAAGAACCAGTTTCATGCTATAACACAGAAATCATATAACAACAGATTGATTTCTTGGCTGCTGAGAGCAATGATTAAGTCCATATAATTATCTGAAAAGATATGATTTTAACAGCACAAGATTAGTGCAGAAAAGAATTCTAATATTCCTGATTTGTTCACTGTAAAAAGTACTGATATGGGAAATGCTAGACATAAGATTTTTTACCAGAAAATCAGTAAGCAAATAAATAAGTTAAAAAGAGATTAACTGACCATATATGAGAAGATTGAAGATCATTACCTTAACTTACCAAATATCTATACAGCAGGCAAAATACCTCTGATCAAGCTGCTGTCATGATTGCTTCCTTTGCTAGTGTCATTAGGAGTTCTTGGAGTTGAATAGTAATAGCCAATATATCAACAATTGAAAAAGGAAGAAGAAGAAGAAGAAGAAGAAGAATAGAACGTTTCAATTGAAATCAGAAGACAAGTTTGTGTTGGGTTCTTACTTGATGAGAGGGAGGCGATGCTATAGAAGAGAATCTCGTCCTTGTTGTGAGAGAGAGAGAGAGAGAGAGAGAGAGAGACGATGTTCTTGCTGAGAGAGACGATGTGAAAAAGGGAGGCGTCTGTGAAAATTGGTGTAGTTGTAGGGTTTTAGTACGGGTAGTTTGGGATTTTATAAAGTTAGGTGCATAAAATTAGAACTAAACCTGAATCAGAATCAATACCAACCCCTTTTTCCGGAATAAAAAAGGGTGAATGAATCCGGGTTCAAAACTGGGGCCCACACACATCTGATTCCGGCTGAAGGTTAGTAAACACCGTGTGAATCCGGAATGAGAATGAATCTCAAGAGAACCATTCCCATTGCCCCTAAGTTAAGATTGTTGAGTTGGTCTGAGTCGGCAGTCGCTTAAGCATGTGGAGGTGGAATGCGAAAAGAAGTATATTCCCCTCGCGCGAGAGCATATATCAAAAGGGCTTATGCATGCGTTACTGAAATTGACCCCGTGCCTAAAACATTCGGGTGAACATTCTAGCAAAGAATTCCTAGTCCTTTTCTTTGGCACCGCCGAAGGCGTCTCGGTGGCTGCATCGTTCTTGTGGCCTCTGTCTTTGTCAGTCGCCATTGCTTTTCTTTTTGGATCGAGAAGGCGTGAACCGATTCAGATGTTCAGCAATATAGAGAGTAATGATGAAAATCAATGAAGAAATACGTGAGGGCAACGCAAAGCGGAGCTTCAATTATCTATGAAGGTGGAGGAAGAGACAGAGTTTGCAGTGGAGTGAGAGTATCGAGCTAGCTCTCCATACCTTAAGGCACACAAGTATTTGTCTTTATTTTTTTGTGTTACATGATTTCTCAAGCTAGTCTTACTAATGAATAGAGCCAAATGAATAGTGATGTTCTATTCTAGTTAGATAGTCATTTAGCTTGAATTTTCGTGTATTTGTCTTTTTCATACCAATAATAAGCTCTATCTACTGTAAACCCATAACCCCACATACCTGCATCATTAAGCTTAAATGAGCATAAGTTAAAGCCTTACCATCTCTTAGGAAACATTAGTGCTAAGAATTTTACAAGCTTCATTCAATATTTACTGTAAACGTTTACTCTAAACAATGTACACACAGATATTGGCACATAAGGATTTATATATCAGTCTGAGCAGTGATACATCCATTATTGAATCATCGTAAACAAAAAACATTCGATAAGATGAAGTATATATTGACCCCATCCCAATCATAAGTAACAATAAAACAGAACTTTGAGTGATGATACAATTCATTTGAGATGGCTAAGGAACCAGTCCAGTATGTCCTGATGAGCCTCCTCAGCACACTTCACAGCGGCCTCGTCTTCAGCGTTGTACCTTACGGTCCACCCATGTTGCACTTTTGGGAATATCTTCACATGGCTTTTGATCTGTGATTCCAATAGAGCAAGAACAAACATTTTAAGTGTATTGAACCCTATTCTAAAGGAGCCAAGCAGATTCATCTGACCAAGGACAAGCTCTTGAGCATAAGGTCCTTACAAGCGAGTTCTTTGAAGGTTATGTTTTGCCTATAAACCATGACATCAATCCCAAGGACCAAGGAATGTCCATAATTGGAATCCATAAATACATTAATTTTTATTGTTGATTTTTTTGATGAAAGATATTCGTACCTCAGTTTTCGCAGTTAAAACCTCTTCAAATTGTTTCACGACGTCAGGTGGCGAAATGGGATCAATCTCTGCTCCAAGTATAGAAATGGGAACCTTAACCGCTGCAAGTAGTTCCAACTTTATAAGTAAATTAATAAATTGAGATAGAACTATTAATCTATTATCTCTTATTATGCAAAGATCACTGATCTTTACTAGATAGGTACAAGTTTCTTGAATATCTAATGCAGAAATCATACCCTTGCAATCGTCCACAGTGACAAATGAAGGATGACACAAGACAGCAGCATGGAGAAAGTTATCATACTTTGCAAGTTCAACCACAGCCTTGGCTAAGAAAAGAACATAGAATACAATGTCAATGCACCGATCTGATATATCATATGTCACATTGGTTACAGAAGTTTGCGAAAAGCAAAGAGAAAAAAGAAAACAAAAAAACTCACCTCCCCAACAGAAGCCTACAGCCCCAATTGCGGAAACACCTCTACTCTTCAAAGCTTCAACTAATGGTTTTGCAGCTTCACATGCCTTGATCTATCAACAGAGAAACGTTTTAATATCTAATTATTTTTCTTCTTAGACACAGAGTATCAAACCCAATATCAAAGCCTCATATTAGAAATTGACACGTGTAGCAATTAAACACCATATACAGTAAAACAACAGTAACAGTAGCATTGCCAAAGCTGAATTCACAAGCTTTTTAACTTCAAATCATAACATTATGAGAAACTTCAAATGAGTATATGCACATTTTACTAAAGTTCAGGAAGCGCAAGGGTTACTTGTAAAAGTTCTTTGATAATAAATAAACAAAAAAATGTATAGTTCTGCATCAAATTAAAAGAACCAACCGGTATATGTGTCTTCAACCAAATAGGTAGAGCAGAAGAGTTTCCAACTGGTCCAGTATCACCAGGAAAAGCATCTCCATAAAAGAAGTCAGGTACCACAACAAAGTACCCGACAGCTGCAATTTTATCTGCGAGATTCCTTTAGACAGAAGGCAGGTAGGTGGCATTAGTTAAAGGGTATATATGACTGTACGTGGAGATTGACACGCAAACCACATTAATACAGTTGAATAACACATTTCACAATGTTATTTTTAAATGAGAAAATAAAATTTCTGATGTTCAGAGCTAGAAGGATGTTCAGAGTAAACCCAATTGACTGATGTCCAAGATGAACTAGTCTATAATGTTTAAGAGATAGAAGGATGAACTATTCTCATTATTTCTCATAAAAATTTTGAGGCTAAAACAGGTGGTGCTTTTCATAAGAGTAGCTCATTATACAAGTAGGTAACTTTATTGAGAATTGCTACATCGGTTAAGCAATCCGAAACTAATGGAGTAATGGTTGCAAGTATTCAAATGTATAACTGTAATGAGCAATTGTACAAATTTAGTAAGTGTACAACCATGAGCAAAGGTTCAAATTTAGTAGTTTGTTGGGGTAGAGCGGAAGCTTAGTTAGCTAATGACAAATTTGATGACTGAAAATTGCTTTAAGCAAAGGGAGATTACAACTAGTTTTGCAGAGCTGCTGCTCCTGCAAATTACAAAGGGCTTGGTTTTTGGTTTTCACTCTAGTTAGCATGGCAGACAACATATTTAATGCTAATCTTGGAAACACAAGATTACAAATTACACTCTTAACAGTATACAAGTAGAGAACTTTATTGAGAGTTGCTACATCGGTTAAACAATCTGAAACTAATGGAGTAATGGTTGTAAGTATTCACGTGTCTAACTGTTATGAGCAATTGCACAAATTTAGCAAGTGTACAACCATGAGCAAAGGTTCAAATTCAAGAAAAACCAATTCAGATTTGTCATCTATCACACTAAACAAACAAAGAAATTCACTGTACAAAAACAGATATGGGAAGGTCGACATACCTCAAGAGTGGAGCTTCATAACCTGCATGGCAAAGCAAAAGGGGCAATGTCAAAAGCTGATTTCAGCTAACAAATAGAAGTCAATCAAACCTACACAGAGAACCCATCAATCTTTAGGGCCAGTACCCTTTAGACCAAAACAACTAACACCAATCAAATACACACAAGGAAAGCAACCCAGATCATATAATGAACAAACTATGCAAAATTCCAAAACAAAAGGAAAGAAAGAGAGATTTGATGTGTTATGTGAGTACCAAAAATGTCAGCAATGAGAAGAATGGCAAGCTTGGAGTCAGGAGAGCCAGTGACATAGGAGTCCAGACCAGCAAGCTTTTCGACATGACCGGAACCACTTGCTGGGTTTAGGGCTGGAGGGTTTGAGCAGCACGCAGGGCCTGACATTCTTTCTATTTGTCTGAATCACAAAGTGAGCTAACACAGAACTCTCTCTCTCTATTTATAGGAGAAACCAAAGGTTTGACCTGCAGTAATGTTGGGAAAGTAGACACCTTCCAGCAGCATTTGGGAATTCTGTTTTGGTCAGACTACACTTTAGTCCATATGTATGTGCATCACCTCAGACGTCATGGCAGGCTTCTGCCGACAAGTCTAATTTTTGTTCTCTCTCTATTTTTATAAGGAGTTTAAGATGTTCATCGTGTAATATGATACTGCATGTTTGACATGTTCAAGAACCAGTATCATCTGAGCTAGATATAATTTATAAGATCAAATTTCATTATCACCTGATGTGGATCATTTTGGATTCTTTTGCTGTATAAGAAATTAAGCATATAATGTCAAACCCATTAGAAACAATACATTTACTCTATCTTAGCAGAATTTTTTTTCGATGACGCTGTCTTAGCAGAAGTTGGAGCCTACAAGAATAAGTGATATATAACAGAATTCTACAATCTACCATAAAAGAAAAATTAGCTTCACTGGAATTTCTGAACTTAAAAGATAGAAAAGATACTGATATTCAAAAAATGCATTTCTCCAAAGAACAGAATTCAGAAACATGCTAATATTATAAGTGCGCAATAATGGAATCTCATTTGAGTTTTCAACGGCCAAGTCTATAGAAACCCATTTAATCCAGTGGAACATAATCTGCATTGTAACCTTTCCTTTTAACTTCATCTCATGGATGTAGCGGCTACTACTTCATCAGCACCACCATTTTCAAAACATATATAAGCTATTAAGCTACCAAACTATTCTCATCTTAAAGGACAGAAAAAAAAAAATACTGGAGTTCAAACATTGCAGTAAAGCCAAGGAACAAATTTACAAACAACATTGCTACATTAAAAGTAGCCCTTATTTAACCATAAGATCCACACTGTTCTCATCTTAGGTGACAATATAACACTGAAATGATGATACCATTCACTTGACATGGTTTACAAACCAGTCCAACATGTCTTTATGAGCCTCCTCAGCAGGCTTCATAGCTTCTTCATCTGAAACATCATACCTCACAGTCCATCCATGCGACACTTTTGGGAATATCTTCACATGACTTTTTATCTGTGATTTCATAGACCAACAGTCATTTCAAACCCCAGAACTGTAGTAACTACCAGATACCACAGTAGTACCTCTTTCCAATCAGGTCATGTATTATAATTTTGATGACAGTAGTTTCTTACCTCAGACTTTGCAGTCAAAGCCTCTTCAAATTGTTTCACGAGTTCAGGCGGAGACATCTGATCAATCTCAGCTCCGAGTATAGATATGGGAACCTTAACAGCTGAAAATAGTTTCAGGAATAAATTAAACATCTTTAAACCTTTCTTTTGCACGAATGGGAACAGCACATCTCTTCTCTTCCTCTATGATGAAATATTATACTGATTATTGAATAGGGAACTCTTACCCTTGATATCATCAAGAGTAACTAATGAAGGATGAGCCAGAACAGCAGCTTGGATAAAGTCACCCTTTGCAAGTTCAACTACAACCTTGGCTGAGAACAGGACAAAACAATCCAATGAAACTGAAATATTATATGCCATATTGGTGAAACTACAGAACTGAGATTGTGAAGTAAAATACTGTCTAAAAGAGAAGCCCCTAAAAATCTAGTCTAAGATATGAGAACAATTTGTTTAATCCAAAACTGACCAGTACATCCCACCTTAACTGAAAAGAAAAGAAATTGTAAACTCACCTCCCCAACAGAAGCCTACAGCACCGATTGCACAAACACCTTTACTTTTTAGAGCTTCAATAACTACTTTGACATCTTCAAATCCTTTGTCCTACAAATACATAACAAGGTTTGAAAGCTAATCAATTATAGCCTAAGTTCACGACTGCATTAGGTCACAATTTTAATACACCACAATTACCAAGTCCTCAAATTTTAACCCATTGTCACAATTGGCAGAAACAACCCGGCAGCTAAGAACTTAACAAAAACAATAATGGGGCAAACTAGTTAGTTCACAAACATCAACTTCAAACAGCCCAACATGAGACCCCCAATATGTATCTGAAACTTCTATCTAAATTTTTGATAGTCCCACAGCAATACTTGTGACATCACTGAAATTCTGAAGATACATCCATATCAAAATAGAAGAACTATACCGCTCCATGTCCTTTCAGCCAAGCAGGTAGAGAGTCACGGGATCCATCAGCTGCAACTACATAAGGGTCTCCATAAAAGAAGTCAGGGACCACGGCAAAGAAGCCAGCAGCTGCAATTTTGTCTGCAAGCTTCCTACAAAGAAGAAGGCCAAGCATCACTATAGTTATAACAAAAAATATACAGCAAGATTGCAAACTGTAAAAGTGTACAAAATACTACATATGTGCTTGAAGAAAATTTGATGCTGGAATGGGAGCTGGCCTTCACTATAGTGTGAGCACACTCATAATGGGTATTATCTAAGGATTGGGAAAAGCCATAACAGAAAGTAACTTGACAATTGTGTACCAAATGGACAATCAAAGACCAATTGCTGCAACTAAGTTTCAGCATATAGAACTGTTTTAACTGTTATGACTATTCAATTTTTCGGAAAGATTACTCTTTGAGTAAATAATTCAAAGTGTCTACCTAGTCAACTTTAGACAGCAAGTGTTTGATGGCACAGACTTGATATTAGAAGATGCACAGCATGAAAATGGTCAAGTTCCACAAAAAGCGGACCACACTATCAAACTATATCAAGCAAATACATTGAGCTGTAGAGATAAAGTTACGTCATACCTCAAGTTTGGAGCATCATACCCTGGAAGGCAAATCAACATGAAACATTAATAGTAGTAAAAGAATATATGAGCAAAGCAATTAGACGGTAGACATAGAAAATATGAAACATCAAACCATCAATGATTCTACACTAATACCGGTACATCATTCCCAATTTCAAATTCCCAAATGGAACTAAACCAGGTAAACGAAAACAACTACAAGAAAGAATAAAGAACTGGGACACCGCATATACAGGGCAGCAAAACATAAAGCTTTAATGTCACAGAGCAGTTGCAAATACCCATTTCATGGCCAAAATTCAGCACTGCGCCAAGGCTAGATTTATTGCTTTTGACAAAAACAAAAGATAACTGGCTAATATCGATTCTTTCATCATCAGTCTTAAAAGACACATACATAACAATATAAGCAACCCAATACCATACACAACATGAGAACCACAACCTACCAAACCAAACAGGAAAAAGCACACAAAAACCATGAATTTACTGTAAGGAACACAACCCATATCATATAGTCAACTAAAAAGGCAGAATACTGAACCAAACGAATAAAGATTAGATTTTGAAGTGGTGGGTGCTAACCATAAATGTCAGAGACAAGAACAATGGCAAGCTTAGAGTCAGGAGAGCCAGTGAGGTAGGAGTCGAGACCACCAAGCTTCTCAACATGGCCAGATCCACTAGTTGGGTTCAGGGTCGGTGGGTTCGAGCAGCACTGAGGGCCTGACATGTCTTCTGTCTTTCTCTGATCACAAAGAACAACTACTGAACACGAGCTAGTAGAGGGACACTGGTGCTAACAACATATAAGTGCTTGTTCATTTGGGGCCTGTTGACCACAAAATCAGCAATTTGGAAAAGAAGGTGGGAGAAAAAAGTACGTGGTGGTGTGCCACAATATGTATTTGCATCATCTCTGACGTCACCTTTTCGTTTTGATCATAAATTCATTATCATATTATAGATTTCTCCAGATTTGATGGAATTTCATTAAAGTTTGATGCTTTTATAATGTTACATTTCTATACGAGATTATTGTGGTTAAGTCCTTGTCCAGTTGGCCTCTCTTCGTTGCACCAGTCAGTATATGAGTTTGTGGTGTTTGAAGATATATGTCATTCTCATTAGTGACACTAGAGATATGGTTATTGGAACTCTCAAATTATTGTGGTTAAGTCCTTGTCCAGTTGGCCTCTCTTCGTTGCACCAGTCAGTATATGAGTTTGTGGTGTTTGAAGATATATGTCATTCTCATTAGTGACACTAGAGATATGGTTATTGGAACTCTCAAATTATGAATAAATATAGAACCAGGGGAGGTTTTACTGTTTCCGGCTAGCACCGGTGAAAACGATGCTTTGTTCCATAAAAGCCATGAAGTCCTTCAAATTTTGCATTTCCAAATTTTAAAGGATTAAATTCAGTGTGCTACCCTGAATTTTATGTCACTCATCAGTTGTGTCCCTGTTCTTTTTTTTTCATCACGTGTACCCTTATACTCTGAAAATTCATCAAACCCAGACAAAAACTCAAATTCCCTCTAAATGTGACGTAAGCATCCGACATGGAATAAAAAAGGAGACCCACTGTTCAATTTCTTACCATTTACGAAGGGTAAAAACGTCATTGGATCTATTTTACTTTCTTCTTCTTCTTTTTTCCTTCTTTTTTTACTTTGCCTTTTCTTTTCCTTATCTCTCTCCCCACCTCTCTTTTAAATCCCAACTCCTCCACTACTTCCACCCTTAGCCATCCCCTAAAACACTGCCGGCCTCCCCGCCCACCACCGCTCCTCCCTGGCTCCCTCTATTCTTCCTCACATCTTGAACCCCCACCTCGACCCTAATTCAACCTTAATGGGCACTCCACACTCACAACCAATCATTGGAAAAAAATGTGGAACCAAAACAAAAGCTTGAACTAGAGAACGCAGGGGAGAGGATGGGAGAGAGTGGTAGAGCTTGGATGTGGTGAGGGCAACGTGGGCCGAACCAGAGTCTGTGGCAGTAGCGATTGAATGGACGAGATTGGAGAAGAAGAAAGACCTAGAGGCGAGTTCGTTAGAGAAGCGATCCATGGGGTTTTGTTGTCATGGTTGACGGCGGAGTCATGAAGGGTCTGGAAATCGGAGAGAGTGAAATCGAAGAAGGGTTGGTTTAAGGTGTTGGTTGGGATTTCAAGATGGTGGAGGTTTCCTTGCTTTCTGATTATTCGAGTTATGGATTCATCCATACTTGATTTGGGTTTGAGGTCTTTGTGGCTGTTCAAGTGAAAAGGCTCCAAGGTGTGATTGAATTAGGTGGCCGGTGTTGGGATTGCTGGGTTTTGTGGTGGCTGTGATAAGATTTGGTAGAAGAAGGCGATAGTTGCAGAGAGTAGGAAGGAGGAGGAAGAAAGAGAAGACAAAGATAAAAGAGAAAAAAAAATTTGAATTTAAATAAAAAAAATTAGTGAAAACTGAAAACAAGACAAATTGACGTTTTTACCCTTCGTAAATGGTAAAAAATTGAACAGTGGGCCCTCCTTTTCTATTCCATGTCAGATGCTTACGTCACATTTGGAGGGAATTTGAGTTTTTATCTGGGTTTGATGAATTTTCAGAGTATAAGGGTACACGTGATGAAAAAAAAAGAACAGGGACACAACTGATGAGTGACATAAAGTTCAGGGTAGCACACTGAATTTAATCCAATTTTAAATGTGTCGGACGTGACCCCTTTCACCTCAAGATATTTGACCAATTGCTTCTGTAAGTTAGCCAAGTACCTGCAGTGAAAACAAATACATAAGATCACATAAATAACCTCAAATTCTAAACCCATAAAGAATGAAGCTTTCACGAACTTGCCGCCGGTTTTGGTGACATGATCACGGTTGGAATGCCCCAGTTTCTTGATCGAAAAGTGGTTGACCCGAATCTCGTTGTCATCAGTTACATACAAAACCAAGTCCAGTTGATGTCCAGTACTTGTTTGGAAAATGCTCACTTTCAATCGAATGCCAGAGTAATTTTCGTTTTCATAATCATAATCATACACACTTTTGATTCGGATGATTTCATCATTAAGTTCTCTTTCAAGATCAGTATCGACGTTTGTTCTGTCCTCGATATAATGAAAATAAGAAACTCTTTTGAACTGTTCATCGACTATAAAATAAAATAAGAAACAGAAGTAGAAACAATTGGATACTCACACTATCTTGTGATTCTATTGACTCCTAAATACATGTGATCTCAGAGTTGAGCCCTTTAATGAGATCATGTGTGGCCTAGCTTGAGTTTTGGAGATGATGATAGAGATGCTAGCAGCAGCAGCAGATCCTGTGTGGCCTAGCGGAAAATTTGATGGAGCAGAGGACGGGGAGGGAAACTATGGATGCCGCCTGGCAACTTGGGAGACGTGGAAGAAGTAGCAGCCATGTTCACATCTGCTACTGATGAAGAGCATGGCAGTGTAACCATTTTCGATTAGGGTTGTGTATTTTATTTTGATCAAATAAGCAGCTAGGGTTTTGATCTTTGCTTTGGATCGATTAAGAAAAGACTCGAAAAGGAAAGGAAATAACAAGGTTTATATGCTATATATACCACATTGCACTCTAAGTTTGCCAAATCCAAGGATTGTCGATTCTGTTAAAGGAGAACATATAACGAGAATAACAGTCTACTCATTTATTGATAGAAGGGCGTATTTATAGACAATACATAGAATCTCTCGAATGATCTAGAAGATCTATAATATATTCTAATGAGGAAACGATTAGGTCAAGACACATAACAGAAGGATAGGAAATTAATTTCCTTAAACACTCCCCCTTGTGTCGCGTACCTAATACGATATAGTGCATGAGATGTTGCCTCATTAAAAATCTTGCCAAGTAAAACAAAAACCTCGTGGGCAAAACAAAAGACTTGGGCGAAGAGAAAAAGAGCACAACGCACCAACTACAATTGAAGATAACAAGTGATGTAGACTCTCCCTGATGTATACAGAAACACTCCCCCTGATTGGTAACTCAATCTTGGAGTTCAGATAAACGACGCATGTCAATGCTCTTCACATGTTTCTCAAAGGTAGATTTGGGTAGAGACTTGGAGAACAAATCTGCTACATTATCCTCATGACTCACCTGGTTCACATGGATATTCAAAAGTTGTTGTTGCTGCTGCTGATTGTAAAAGAACTTCAGCGAGATATGTTTAGTATTTTCACCCTTAATGTAACCTAATTTCATCTGTTCAATGCAAGCCGCATTATCCTCATAGATGCAAGTTGGTTCAGCCGTAGTATATGGTAATCCACTAAACTCTCGAATATGAGACACTACAGACCAAAGCCAAACACACTCTTTAACTGCTTCATATAGTGCAACAATCTCAGCATGATTCGAGGAAGTAGCAACAAAGGTTTGCTTGGTTGATCTCCAAGATATCGTCGTATTCCTAATTATGAACACATATCCAGTTTGGGAACGTCTTTTATGTGGGTCAGAGAGATACCCAACATCAACAAATCCAACTAACACGTTATTTGGTATTTCAGGATAGGGGACTAGTCCGCCATGCGCATGAACTGCTTCTATGGCAACGTCAGACACAGTCTCTTGGTGGGAGGCCGAGAACTGTGATCCACTGATCCCAGACAGAATCTTTTGCTCTCTTGTTTTACTGTAGGGAAAGAACAGGCCTAATTCAATGGAACTTTTCAAATACCTGAAGATGTGCTTAACATCATTCCAATGACGATGTGTTGGCGCAGAGCTAAATCTAGCTAACAAGTTCACAGAGAATGCAATGTATGGTCAAGTGCATTGAGCCAAATATAACAGATCTCCAATCGCACAAAGATATGGAGTTTCAGCTCTCAGGATCTGTTCATCGTCATCTTTCGGACAAAACGGATCATTTTTAATATCCAGAGTTCGGGTAATCATAGGAGTGCCAAGAGGATGTGCTTTGTCCATATTAAATCGCCTAAGCATCTTTTGGACATAAACCGACTGGTGTATTAAGATTTCAGTCCCTCGATGCTCGAGTTCAATGCCTAGGCAAAATCGAGTCTTCCCTAGATCTTTCATCTCAAACTTGGATTTCAAGTAGCTAACCGTCTCATTGATCTCATTGAGATTTCTGATGATATTCATATCATCGACATACACTGCTACAATTGTGAAACCGGAACTTGTTCTTTTTATGAACACACATGGGCACAAATCATCGTTCTTGTATCCCTTCCCAATCAAGTAATCACTTAGACGAGTATACCACATTCGTCCGGATTATTTCAGTCCATATAGGGAACGCCTCAATCTGATGGCATAAGCACTCCGTGGTTTAGAGTCACTTGAGTTGGGCAACGAAAGACCGTCAAGCACTTTCATATATATCTCTGTATCAAGATCCCTATAGAGATATGCGGTAACCACATCCATAAGTTGCATATTCAGTTTTTCGGACATTACTAAACTGACCAAGTAGCAGAATTTAATGACATCAATAATAGGAGAATATGTCTCCTCATAATCAATACCAGGGCGTTGCGAGAATCTTTGCGCCACAAGTCTAGCTTTATATCAGATGACTTCATTCTTCTTATTACGCTTCCGAACAAAGACCCATTTATGTCCAACAAGTTCAACATTTGGTGGGCATGGCATAACCGGACCAAAAACTTACATTTTCGATAAGGAGTCTAGTTCTGCCTGAATTGCATCTTTCCATTTCGGCCAGTCTGCTCTACGTTAACAATCTGTAATAGAGCGAGGTTCTATTTCATCGTCGTCAATAATCTCCTGAGCGACGGAATAAGCAAAAGCATCATCAATAAACATGAAAGACTTATCCATAAGAACGCGCGCACTTGTGTAATTTAACGAGATTTCTTTGTTCTCTGACATCAGCATTGATTTTGAGGCATCCCCCAGAGGTTTTAATATCGATTCATAGACATAGCTATAGTCAGAGACAATCTTATGTGATGGATTCACAGTATTGATGATGAGCGGATTAGTTTGTGCCTTGATGTCTTGTTTTTTCCGTGGCAAGACATCAATTGAACCTTTCTTTCGTTTTCCCCTTTTCTGGGTGGGACTCGAGGCCGTAGCCACCCCTCCACCATGGGCATCAGGGACGCCAGCGACACCGGTGGTGCCTAGCCCGGGTGTGGCATTAACTTGCCCAGTTTTCAGGACTTCCAACCTTGCAGAAACATTTACAGCATGGATAGTTGATCTCGTCACTTTCGCGATATCAGTAAAGGAGTCAGGCATCAAATCAGCAACTTTCTGAAGATCGAGAATTCTTTGCACTTCAATCTCGCTCTGAGATGTGCGGGGATCATAATGAGACATAGTGGGGACAAACCACGACAATTCCTGTCATTCAACCGGAACATTACCGTTCATTTCTCCCCCTAACGATAGGAAGTACGTCTCATCAAAGTGACAATATGTAAATCTTGCAGTAAAGAGATCTCCTATCAAAGGTTCTAAATAACGGATAATCGATGGTGCTTCAAAGCCAACATATATACCCAATCGTCTCTAAGGACCCATTTTAGTACGCAGTAGATGTGTAATAGGCACATAAATCACACAACCAAATATGCGTAAATATGAAATGTCAGGCTCATATCCAGTGACCAACTGGTACGCACTAAAAGGTTGTTTGGCGGTGGGTCTGAAGTGAATGAGTATATCTGCATGTAAAATTGCATAACCCCATGCAGATACGGGTTGGTTGGTGCGCATCACCAATGCCCGAGCCATAAGCTGTAACCGCTTGATTGCTGCTTCTGCAAGATCGTTCTTTGAATGAACATAGGGAACGAGATGTTCAACATCAATCCTAATAGACATGCAATAATCATCAAAATATTTTGATGTAAACTCTCCTGCATTGTCCAATTGAATAGACTTGATCGGATAATCAAGGTGGTGAGCCCTGAGTTTTATAATTTGAGCCAGGAGTTTAGCAAATGCATCATTCCTTGTGGATAGCAAAGCGATGTGTGACCAACGCGTCGATACATCAACCAGAACCATAAAGTATCGAAAAGGTCCACATTCTGGTTTGATAGGTCCACAAATATCACCTTGGATTCTCTATAAAAATGGAATATTTTGTTTTGTGTCTACAACAAAAGAGGGTCATGCCTGCAACTTTGCTAATGAACAAGCTTTGCAAAATGAACGGTGAGCATTGGAGATGGCCATAGAGGCATCATGAGTGGAACCATACGGTATATAAGCCGGTGAAGGCGGTGACTGCATTTGACTTGGCATTAAGGCCAAGCCCTGAACAAGAGCAATGCTCACGGCACTGCCACCATTTTTGGTGGCTATGTGTGTTCCCATACGCCTCTGTGCTCTGAAAAACAGATGACCATGTGAATTTTTAAGAATACGGATCATCATATCACGTCCAGGATGTCCCAGACAATCATCCCAAAGCTTATATGAGTCAGATTCGTAGAAGTTGCGAGAAGCTGCATAGGATTCAATAATCAGAACTGTAGTAAGATATAAACCACTACTTTGACTCAGAAGTTTCTCTAAGATGTGCTTGCGGCCACAGTCATTAGAGGTAATACACAAAAACTCTTTATCATTCTCACGATGAGTTTCTAAATGGAAACCGTTTGATTGGCCTTTGGAGCGTAAAAGGCATCAGTGACATGAATCTTTGTGCCATTTGGCAACAAGAATTGTGCAATACCTCGCCCTTGTATAACCGGTGATGAACCAATCATGGTTGTCACTGAGGATTTGTAAGGCACAAAATCAGTAAACAATTGCTTATTCCGCAGAATAGTGTGGGTAGTCCCACTGTCAGCCAAACACTCAATTTCGTCGCGAGACATCTACAAAAGAATGTAAATCAATTAGTCTTGAACTCAAAACATGGCGAACACTCTAAATAACATAGAGAAATTTCAAGGAATTGTGATCAAGTTGTGATCCCTTATTGAGTGCATAAGAATTTCCGCGCAGAATGACCTTTACTCATTAAAACAGTCATAACTTCGTCATAAAAATATATATGGTTGAACCGTGAGAAGATCTAGAAACTAGACTCATAGAGCTTTGCAGACATATGTCACTCACATTCTAGTTCGTTCTGAGCTGTTCACAAAGCTCGTATGAAGTTGGCATACAGATTGCTGTTGGCGCAAAGTAGCTTGTGCAATTCGAACCATTCATGCATTATTAAGGAAAATAAAATTCTCAACCATTCTTTAAACTAGAAAACTAAGAGAAATTTTATTAATGCCAACTTAATACATCAAGGATGTTCTAATTCCAAAACGACTAAGAAAAACCAAAGTCTTAAAACATGGTCATTGCCAAAAAAAAACATTTGAATAACATCGCAGAAGAACCGTCTAATACATAGACTAATCAAAATTCAGAGTTTCAACACTCTCTGAAGAGACACTCTACTTGGTCTCAAAATCTCCTATAATGAGATTGGTGGTGAGCTCTGCGTCTCCGTTATCCATCTCATAATCGCCGCTAGTAAAATTAGCCTCTTGAGCCAAATATTGTTTATGCTTCTTGTAGATATCTTGAATTTCCTTGCTCACACGACATTGTTTGTGCATATGCATAGTTGAACCGTATTTGAAGCAAGAAAATTTACTGTGTTTAACAGAGTTAGGTGGAAGATTTCCACCTCTACTAGAGCAAGGGCCGAACCAGCCCCCTCCTTGGTTGTTGGCGGTGGTGTCGCTGTCCCTCTTCCATGTGAGGCTGCGGTTTGGACCGCGTTGCTAGTTCCCTTTGCCGCCCCCACGTGGGGTAGATTGCCTACGTGTATAAGCTGCGGTCTGATCAGTTTTCTTTTGCCTTGGAGCTCTCCCACCACTAGCCTGATAAGTTTCAGGGATTTTCTTGGTCCCAACCGGCCTTGCATTGTTGTTGAGAATAATCCCATGATGCCTCTCTTTTTTCTGAAGTATATTCATGAGGTCACTGAAAGTCTTAACTTTTTCGTTTCCATACTCAAGGCGGTATTGATGAGCAAGTAAGCTTATGGAGGAGAGAAAGGTGTTTAAGGTCTTCTCGATCATATCTTGCTCGGATTTATCGACTCCACAAAAACTAAGCTCTGCCTGGAGATCCAACATAGCTTGGTTGTAGTCCTCAACCTTGGCAAAATCCAGCAAGCGAATGGTTTCCCATCGCGTAGTCAATTCTGGGAGCTATACATCATGTACATTGTTGAAGCGTTGTTTCAGAACGTCCCATAAATCCTTGAGATCCTCTTTTTTCAAATACTGCTTCTTCAGAATTGGGTGAATATGACGCCTCCGAAACATGAGGGCTTGAGCTTTGGTCTCCAAATTGGGAGGAGGAGTATTAGGAACATCTGAAGGGAAAATCGTGGTGGTATATCGTTTACCGACGAACGTGTGAGTCACGTCCGACACCCACCTATGATATTCTTTTCCTTGAGCATCAAGGATTTCAAAATCTGGCCTAGATGGTTCGGCCAAGTACTGAAAGTTTCGTCGGCCGATATTGAGTTTTGGTTTTCTAGGGTTAGGGTTTTCTTTTGGCTATGAACTCAGGTTAGAACAACGGGCTGAGGACGTGTTGAAGGAGAACGGTCTACTCATTTATTGATAGAAAGACATATATTTATAGGCATTACATAAAGTCTCCCGAATGATTTAGAACATCTATCAATATTGTAATATATTCTAATAAGGAAACGATTAGGTCAAGACACATAACAGAAGGACATGAAGGTATTTTCATTAAACATAGTTTATATTTTAGTTGTAATAAATTCACGTGTCAATATTTGATTGGAATGTAAAACCACGTCATATTACCACATAGTCCTCCTGTAACATCTAAAAATTTCTTAGCTAAAAGAGTAATTTTAATATTGAGGTACATTTTTCAAAAACTTTATTTTTTTTATATTGAAAGCGTTTTTTCAAAAACTTTGTAAAATCGAAGGAAGACAAATAACTGTTCCTGCAAGTTTTTTACACAGCTTCATTCTCCATCACCATCGTGTTGCCTATTGATTGTCTCGCAACCCAGTAGCCTTCGACAGAGAACATGTTGAAAGCCCAATATCTGAACCTTCGAGCACAAAACGCATATAAATGAGGTAGAAAGATTATGGCGAGAATCGCGAGAGCTAGATTAATGAAAGAGAAAACATATCCAGCTCCAAAAATATAAAGTCAAACAATTATCTCTATTATCATGGTTTTCAATTGCTATTTGAAATCAAAGACACAGCTCTTGAATTTGGTATTAGATGATTCAAATTTTTGGTAGGCAATCTTCTAGTTTGGCTCATGGAATTGGGTGGTCATGTACTGTATGTTGACTATTGCTCATGAAGACTTTTGCCGGCTTTCATTTCTGAAGTCCTCTATTAGTGCATTACAGCTGTCTCTTTAGTTTTGACTCTCTTGATTTTAGATATTTTCTAGTCTGCTTTTTATCTTGTAATAAGAGTTAGTTTTTACTAACTATAAATAGCTACAGTGTGACGACTCAAAATTTTTAAAATAAAAATATTAATACCTAAACTAGTATATATATACAGTCTTTCTTAAGTAAAGATGTCCTTATTTATTTTTACGGTGTGGATTTTCACTTTATACTCACTTTTCAATCAAATTTTCATATCTCTATTGTCTAATCTTTAGATACTAATGTACAAATCATCTCTACAAAATTCAGTCAATTTGGTTATCATTAAGACATTCAAAACTGTGTTTTTCTGTTATAAACATAACGGTTCAAGTTCGACAGAATTATGTCCATCCATTGGTTTAATTGAATTTAAGTGTCTTAATGATAACTAAATTGACTGAAATTTTGCATAGATGATCTATACATTAGTATCTAAAGACTAGATGGTGGAGATATGAAAATTCGATTGAAAAGTGAGTCTAAAGTGAAAATCCGCACCATAATAATAAATAAGGACCTCCTTAGCCAAGAAAGCATAATATATATATATATATTTACTCTATACTGGTAGTATTTAGTATTTTGTGTGTGTGTATATTTATATATGGTACTATACATGCTGAAATTGATTTAGTTGTGTTTAGATTTATTTTTATTTCATCTTATTTGGTTTATTTGTCTTTAGTTTTAAAGCCTACCCAATATCCTTAACCCAAACCCGAGCCCAAAAAAACTTTTAGAAAAAGAAAAAAAAAGAAAAAAAGAAGAAGCTTGTTGTCCTAGAATAGCAGAACGGTACTCGCCTTCTTCTTCCGTCTTCGTCTTCGTCTTCACCGACTTCTTCTTTCTCCCGACTAGATGCTTCCTAATCTGAAACCTTACCGCCATGAAACCTAGTAACCGCCCTACGAAAAGATTAAACAATAGCAACCGCCATAGAGAAGCATGAGGGGTCGAAATCCTCAGAGATTAAGTTTTCGTACGGATAGGAATGGGATTGTAGTGTTCAATTTTGTTTTCTTCAATCTTGTCTTGGACGTACTCCACATTTTCTCTTTCTTCTAGTGAGAAATAAAGGTTAGTATTATGAGTTTTCCATACTTGGGTACTGCTAGTGAGAAAAGAGAGAACCAATGTTTTAGAAGTAGACGAGATATATGAAGAGTTAAGGTATGAACTTCTCTCCTTTCAATTCAATTTGATTCTGATTGATAGAATTGAGACATTTCTATTAGTTAAATCGTATTCAAGTTGTTATTTTGCTACTGTTGGTTAGATTAACTATTGTTAGTGTTCAGCTTTTCCTTTTCTTTGATGTTGATTTGTCCATGCATGTTTTATTTGATTCAATGTGTTAAGTTCTTCTATTGTTTTTCTTTGATTTCAAGCTTAAGACAATAGAATTTGCATGCTCAGTTTTTCGGATACTACTAAACTGACTAAGTAGAGAAAGGTAATGACGTCTATTACAGTAGAATATGTCTCCTCGTAGTCAATTACAGGGCGTTGAGAAAATCTTTGCGCCACAAGTCGCATTTTATAGCGCAAGACTTCATGTTTCTCATTTTGCTTTCGAACAAAGACCCATTTATGTCAAACAGGCTTCACATTCAGTGGGCATACCACTACCGGACTGAAAACTTGCCTTTTTGCTAGAGAGTCTAGTTCAGCCTGGATTGCTTCCTTCCATTTTGGTCAATCTACTCGACGTTGACATTCGGCAACATTGCGTGGTTCAATCTCATCGTCATCGATAATCACTTGAGCGACGGAATAAGCAAAAGCATCATCAATTATCATGGAACTTCTTTCCATCATACCGTGCGCATCGATAAATTTTAGTGAGATTTCTTTGTTCTCTAACATCAACATTGGATCCGAGGCATCCCCCAAATACGTTAACAATGATTCTTGGACATAACTATAGTCAGAGACAATCTCATGTGAAGTTGATGATGAGTGGATCATTTTGTGTCTTACTGTCACGCCTTTTGCACGGTACAATATTTGTTGAACCAGCAGGTCTTCCCGTCTTTCTGGTGGGAGTAGAGGCCGCGGCCACAACCCCATCGTGGGCATCTGGCGTGTCAATGACATCATTGCTGAGCCCGGGTGCGGCCTGTGACGTCTCTTTACTTGGGACATCTAACCTTGCAGGAACATTTGCAGCAGGTATAATTGATCTCGTCACTTGATTGAGAAGTTCCTATACATGTTATAAGTTCCTAGAGTGGTGAGGTAGAAATCAAGGATTTCATTGCTTCAAGTTACTTAAATATTATGAAGTTAGACTATTGCATGTTATTTTTCTGGTAGCAATCTTTGTGTTAATCTTAGGCTTTTTGATTGCAATCTTTATATGTTTTTTTTTGTTCTGAATATTGAAGTGTTACTATTCAGTAATCAGAAGTTTTAGTTACATTAGTGTTTGATTTGCTTTCAAGAACAAATATAGACATACATCAAATTTGCAGAAATTTACTGAACTGTATCTGAACTTTGAAATTTCATATCTAATTACAGAAAAATCGTTTAAAGGTGATTCCAACTCTCAATGTTTCTTTAGTGTGTCTGCTAGAAGACCACGAAGTCAAATTCCTTACAGTTTTGTACAGTTTTCAGTTTGAAGATTATTGGTTCAGAATGTTAGATTTATTTAAGTGAAAAACTGTCTTGGTTAGTTACTGTATCTGAGTCTTAGTGTCATTGTTGAGTCTTGATATGAGTTCTAAATGAAATAGAATTGGTAGATGATTGTTTAACTAATGCTTATATCTTTTATTAAGAGCTTGCTTCAAGTGATCGGCAAAGATAGAGGGAAAATTGGGGAGCCTTTATGATTGCTTATTATGTTGTTTCACTGGTTTTTGCTTATCTGAAATGCTTGTCTCTCAGCTGAAAATTATATATGATTTATTTCAATGTATAGAGATGCATCTAAGGTATATGAGGAATGATAGTGTTATGCATAAAGCACTTTGGGTAAAGAAGCTAACGATAAAACTTTTGTGTAGTTGAGTCCTTGTCCTCAGAGGTACCATATCTCATGCTGCCCGTGTGAATGCGTGGGAATGCGTGAGAATACGCAATTAATATAAGTGAAAATGGCGGAATTGGCGAAAGAGGAATGGACAAGATGACTAGCAAAAGGGGAATGTGAGATTGAGTGGGTGGTAATTCATAAAAATGAGTAGCCTAAGTCACCCTTGTGGTAAAATACATGGTATGAGATATGTAGACTTAGTCTATTCGGCTATATGAACTATATGGAGTTGATAAAGATGCATTCATCAATTTTACTAAAGTTGTTTATGTTCTCTTGTTTGAAGAGGTTTTTGCCTCCTACTAAGCTTATTATGCTTACCCTTTAAATTATTGTGCAGGTAAAGAGCAAGTAGAGTTTCTCTTAAGGATGTTATCGTTTTATAATATGTATGTGACTTTTGTTTTCGTAAAATAACTCTAGTTAGTCTACTCTTGTAATTTTGGTTTGAGGATCTATTGTAGCAAAAAATAAATTTCAGTTAGTGTTGGGTTGTTCTTTTCCAATTTCTTTCATATTCTAATTATGGAAAATCTATTTCATAGTTAGAATATGAGATACACCTTAAAAAAAAAAATTTGTTTTCCAAAAATTGGGGTGTGACATGTAGCCCGTAAGAATTGTGTGGTGTGTTGCTTTAATCAAAATATCAGAAAATTACTCCAGTCCTTTTCTTTTGTTTCTCTCTATGAATGCTTCGTCTTCTTCCTTAAGGTTAGCAATGGCATCCATGTTAACATGGTATCAGAGCTGTGACTCTTGATTATGTGTTCACATTTTGCTTCTTGGTGACGCTTTCTACTGGCTTCTGCTTTTATATTCTAGTTCGTTGTGATTTGAGCTATTTGATACCCTAGCTTTTTTATATGATGATTATCTCTCTATTTCTTGAGAATCGAAGCTAAGATTTTACTTCATATGCTTATTTCTGGTTGTGCGTGAATAGTGCATACTTCGATTTGGAGCTACTGTTGATTTGATCTTTTTTGCTCTTCTTCCTATAGATCTGTTATATTGAGCCTTGGATCTAGTTTTTTCATGCTTCAATTGCTTGGATCTAGTCTCTGTTGTGAAATTTTGTTTAAAACTCGTAAGTGCAC
The DNA here is from genome assembly GCA_034370585.1 of Fragaria x ananassa. NCBI lineage: Eukaryota > Viridiplantae > Streptophyta > Magnoliopsida > Rosales > Rosaceae > Fragaria > Fragaria x ananassa. The sequence continues at coordinate 13,360,649 of CP139760.1, forward strand.
GAATCAGTTGTAATATAGCTTATGCAATTACGAGGTCGTTCCAACTAGATATTTCTAATCAATTTAAATCCAAACTTAATTAATCTAAAGTAAGAACACAAGATCACGATAACAATTTAAAGAAACAAATAAACAAGAAAATAAGTAAACAAACAATGATAAATGAACCTAGGATGTCAGAATCAACCACTAACAATCCTATTTATGTTTTGATGCAACTAACAGACTCTTTGATTTCTCTATAGATGACAATTCCCGTATCTAAGTCCAGGTACGGCACTTAGACCACAGTTTTCAAGTGTATGATTCTCTCCAGGTACGGCAGATGTCGTATATCCTAGCATGCAGTCAATATAGGTACAACATAAATTTAACATGTAAGACTCATTACATTCTAGAAAACAAGAGAATTATGCAAACAATTACTTCACTTATGACAATTATATAATGTAATTTACAACTCTTAATCACAAGAAGCTAATATGAATTATATTGCAGGTACGCCTCAAATTCATCTTCTAATTACTAGATGTAAAGCCTTAAGGTGATCAATCAAAGAACTCAAACATATAACATTGATTAAAATAGTAACTAAGAATTCATCATAAAGAAACTATAAATCTATTAATCAATCATCTAAAACATAAACAATCATGTTAGGGCATCATCCTAACCCTAGAAAAGGTTTAACAAAACATAACTAAGGAAAACATAATGAAAACATAAAAGATTGGAAATGTGAAGGGTGGATGGATCTTTGCTCTTTTAGGCATCTACAACGTGCTCTCAGGACCTCCTTTTATGTGAAATTTGTGCTCCCTTAAATAGAGAAGTTCCTGCTCAACTTTGGCTTCATATTTTCTTGTAAGACTTGGATTCAGACTCTTTTCTTGATATGGAATGGGAAAACCTTGAGATATCTCTTGTAGAACTGGGAATACATGTACTCTTTGAATCCTCATCTGCATTATTGTTCTTGAAGCTTTAAGGTCGATGGTCTTGTGACACGAAACTCGAGTTCTCCACAAATGTTTGCAAATCCGAGCAGATTTTTTGGACTTGACATTTCTTCATTCAAACAATCATAACTCAGTTCATAAGTATCGAAATCGAGATCCGTAAACTTCTACATAAAGTAGATTTCCGTATCTTTTCAATGATATAAGGCTCATAGTTTGATTTGATTTGAGTTATTCCTAGTAATTCAACGAAGTTAGGTATTCTGCTCAGGCAAATTACTGACACTTGGGATTGCAGTTGCTTTTCAATCCTTATTTGCGCATTTTAGCTCATTTTTGTCTTTTTATGACACAAACCTACAAGAACACTAAAATAACGTAAATCAATCACAAATAAGGAAACTAAATGCAAAAACAAAGATTATGAGGCATATAAATATAAGATAATATAAGCACATCAATCTCTTCGTGCTTTGGTGGTTATTTTAGAGTAAAGATTGAGTATAGTGTTGAGCTGTGATATAGATTTGAAGTGAGGTAGAGAAAGAAAGTTCCTCAATGTGTTATGGCTAAAACGATGATATGTTATCAATGTGAAGATTGAGTATATTATTGAGTATATTTGTGTTATCATGTGGTCAGACATAGTACTGTTAGACTTGTAATTGCTCTTGCAACTATGGAGAAATGACATAAATAGCAATTGAGACAATTAGATGTGAAGAATGCTTTTGTTCATGGTGTTTATTGCTCAACCTTAGGATTATATTGGTAAAATGATTAAATTCATTTTACCCTCCCCGAGGTTTGAGATTGACTTCATTTCAGTCTTCGTTCTCTCAATTTTGAAGATTTACCTCCTAAAGTTTTCAATTTTCATAAATCATATCAAATTACTAAAATTTTGTCTAATTTGAACATTAATTTTAACTTTAGAACTCACTTTAAGGGCTAAAACAGTCATATAACAACAAACACCGCCTTTTAAAACATTTTTTCTAAGATTCCATGCTAACTTTTAACGTCCTAATTGGATGAAATTTCAACACTTGTTCATGATTTATGAAAGAATTGAAATTTGTTTATTCTTTATGGTTTGAAGTCGACATCTGTTTAATCTTTATAGTTTTATTTTAATCTGAATAGTCCTTAGAGCCACGATTTTTCATCTAAATAGTCATTCCGTCAATTTTCTCAGTTAAATTGCTGACCTTGCCTTTAACTGAGAAAATTGTCAAAATGACTATTTAGATGAAAAATCGTGACTTTAAAGACTATTCAGATTAAAATAAAACCATAAGGACTCAACAAATATCGACTTCAAATCACAAAGACTATACATTATTTTACCCATTATGAAAATTAGAAACTTTATGGGGTAAATTTTCAAAATTAATTAAGAGTATGAGGATTGAAATGATGATATAGGGTTTAGGGTTTAAGGTTTAGGGTTTAGGGGGGTAAATTTCCTTGTGTTTGGATATTTATTACAAAATATTCAACCAAATGTCGTACCTTTGTGAAGACATACATGAATGAAGACATATGCTCTATTTGGTCTAAATCTAAAATTTTATCATCTTGACAACACATTAGTCCTTCATTTTATTAAACGGGTCATAAATTTGCAAATCTGGTACTTATATATCTTGTAATTATAACATATGGACATTTATTACAAAAGTTTCAACCAAATGTCCTTGTGTTTGCAAAAGCGTTGTGAAAGATGTAATTATTTTCTCATTACACGACACCACCCAATTACAAAACTGATAACTCTATTACGTGTATTTTAGCCACACCAGTAAATCTTGGCGTGTAAAGTCTCTTTTAGTCGTTGCGGGTGTGTCACTACGCGGACGCGGAATGTAGTGGTTGTAATAGCGGGGTGCACTTAACCTTCTCTTTCTAATCAAGTGACTGAGGATGGAGAGAGCACCAACTCCACCGCAAGGTTCTTCAGATTCGCCTTGCATACTAGGCAATGACTTACAGTAGTCTGCCCAAGAGTCACAATATCGATATTTGACGTCAGATTGAGCAGAGCTTCAACTGGGAAGGAAAGGAAAAAAACAAAGCTCCGGGGAGCGTACATGGAAACAAAAGCAAAGCTCCTGGGAGCGTTTGGAGGTTCAACTGTATTGAAGGTAGAATTGCATTTTTTTAATTGTTGAGTTGTTGAGTGTGTCTGTCGAGAGTATCCTCAAACTTCTTTATATAGAGTTATTTTAGGGTCACAGGTATTGGCCCAAAGCATGTTAAAGACTTGTAGAAGTCTTCAACGTTGAGACATTGTAGGCAACATGATCGGCAACATGATCGTTGCCTCTTGATATGATCATATTCTAGACTGTAGGATAACCTGCGAATACTTGATGGAGACTTGGAAACTTCTGGATGTGTAATCCTAGATGTGCACTCACCTATACTCATACAATTAAGAAATCACATTCAAATGCAAACTCCTTAACATGCACAGAGCAATTAGGGATAAGTGTTGGCTCCCTTCTTCAATTAAACATTAAATCAGCTCACGCCCCTTTGTTCTCCTTTTCTTAGGCGAACTCCTCTCTTTGCATGTATATAGACTCCGCCATGCACACACTGGGCCTCATGTATCCATGTTGTACATATGATCATTCCTTATTAAACAACAATTAAGGATAAGTATTGCTTCTGTTCTGCTCTACCACATCTAAATACAACATATCCTTACCCCTTTCACATGCAACTACTTTTTCGCACTCATGCATGTCTTCTATGCGAAGTCCATGTCCAAGACTCCCTCTCTTATGCGAAGTCCTCCACTTTAAATGCAAGAAGATCTCCTCGCATACAAACTTTGTCCAGTTCACATGGAAACTTCACTCGTGTGTGAAGGCTTCTGCATAGCTCGCATTCTAGTTTCTTCGCATGCAAACTCCTAGACTCACGCGAACTTTACTGACTAGCTCGCATGTTTCTGTTGGCAGGTCACTAGTAAACCTAATATTTCAGGCTCGCCGGTGTGACGTAGACTATGACTTTAATTAATATTCACTTAGACAATTAATGTCCAGTAAAATATTAATTTGGGTGTAAACAATGTGAATGAAAATATATATTCTATTTGGTCTAGATCTGAAAATTTACTATCTTGACAATAGATTCGTCCTCAATTTTGTAAAACGGGTCATAAATATATAAATCTGGTACATATCTTGTAATTACAACATATGAATATTTATTATAAAATTTTCGACCAAATGCCTTTGTGTTTGTAAAATATATTTAAAAAAACCACAGAATAAGAAACTGGTGGGTACTCTAGAATTTTCCACTCCCCTTATATATTGTTTATTAGTCCTCTTGAATTATTGGCTTATATATTCTGGAATTATTGTCTTAGTAGATCACATCAGTTGAATAGTTGGTTCTATATATATATTCTGATATTTGAGCCAATTCTTGTGGTTGAACTTGAACTTGATAAGCAGGCCACAACTTTATCTGATGTTTTTGGTCCCTGTGGATGATATCATGGATAGGATTTCTCTTTAATATATCCAAGTAATAATTCTCTCAAAATGTATATCCATATCGTTTTTATATGGTGATCAACCATTTGAATGATTTATATGCCGATATTTTAATTAATTGGAGTCACAAATTGAAAGCAATGTGAAAATATTTCTCCGAGTTGACATGGATGGACCGCGATCGATAGTGATTAGAACAAAGCAGTAGTCTAGTCTGCTGATGGAGGAGACTCGTTACCATTCAATTTCTTTCGATGTTTGGTGCTTGTCATAGTCTCGTAGCTTAAGTAGTGATAGCTAGCTAGACATTGTGTCCATGTGAACTGAAGAAAGAAAGAAAAAAGAAAGAATGTTAGACTCCGATCGGGCTCAGCGCTACTCAAACCCACCAGTGGTTCAGGCCATGTTGAAAATAAGCTTGGTGGTCTCGACTCCCATGTTACTGGCTCCCCCAACGTATGGTTGAATAAGGCGCTCTTGTTTCATGCTTTGATTGTTGCTGTACAATTTCCAAGTGTTCAAGTATTGGTAAATTGAATTTTCGCTTCGTACGTGTCGTTTTTCTTATTGACAGGAGAAGAGGTTTGAAGATGCTTAGATGCAAAAAAACTCATTGTTGAAGCCTAGAAAAGTAATGGGGTTTCTGCAATTGGCGTGGCAGGCTTCTGTTGGAGAGGTCAGTTCAGTTTCTGTCACATCCCATGACCCATTCCGCCGTAACACGATATTGTCCGCTTTAGGCCCACCGGCCCTCGCGGTTTTGTTTCCGGCAGCTCAAGAGCAGCTTCCCAGTAGGTCACACATCCTAGGATTGCTCTAGCATCAACATGCTTAACCTCGGAGTACCCATCCCCTCCGAAACCGCTGAGCCACCAAAAAGCCTCGTGTTAGGTTGGAAGTGGGCATGTACATATACAGCACATAACCCCTCTCCGTTTGGCCGATGTGGGATATTACAATCCACCCCCCTTGGGAGTCCGACGCCCTCGTCGGCACACTCGCACCACACGGCAGAGTGGCTCTGATACCAACTGACACAACTCACCCCGAATTTCACCCTGAAACCCGGAGTAAGTCGTGCGGGGACCACCTCCAAGGAAAATTTACTGAAAAGATTGAGAAAATCTCCCTTGCAGATGGACAACCCTAACTCGAAAATTTCAAATTTCACTCTTAATTCAACACTTCCAAACATCACATAATTATCCTTTAGAAATTCTACACATAATATACAATAATCCCAAAGTATTCAGAGCTACTAAACACTAGCGGAAGCAAGAAAACATGAGTAGGTTAAACATGTAACCTACTGATGAAAATTGGCGGAAATGCGGGTGACTATGCCTCATCTCCTACTAGATCCAACCCGAACTCTGCAGACTGGGCAATTTAAAACGAAGGGCCCAGGGGAAAACATTTAATAACGTTAGAGTGAGTGGACAAAAATAAAATAAAATAAAAATATTTATGTTTCCCCAAATTAATTTCAAAGGAAAAATCGAATGCATGCCGCAAGCGATAAAACTTTTATCTCAGAAAATATCGAGCCTCTCAGACTCTATACTATACGTATGTATTTACACTCGTCCATACTCCCTATATAAATTCATGGGTCTATATAGGGCTACTACGCTCGCGTCCAACACTCACGTCACGCCTTAATGTGGTGCTATACTACGCCATCAAGGTGGACAGACGGGTGTATAAATATGTGTCCATACCCCCTATATGAATTAAACACTCAAATAGGGCTACTACGTTTACGTCCAACGCTCACGTCACACCATAATGCGGCTATATGCTGCGTCATTAAGGTGGACAGACACATATGGCTAGCTAGCATTTTCTATACATACTCTCTCATAAATACATATTTATATCCACCGAAAATCCCATTTTCGGTATCTCTCCAAGAGAAATAAAAATCGTTAAAAATTAAAATGACGTCAAAATGCTCCACGACATTAATTGTTCATTCATGAACCATAGCATGCATATTATTTAAAACAAAAGTCCACTCACAAATTAGGCCTAAGCCTGATGTCGATCTGGGGCCTTGTCTGCTCGAGCCTCCTCACGTCCTGTTCCAAATATAATATTAATTTCCCAACCAATAATCCAATATTTAATCAAAATAGGCAAAATTACCCGAGAGCCATAAATACGCTCATCATTGCCTAACTTCGATATTCTTAAATCGGAAAGATCCGAACTTAAATATCATACTCAACAGTCGTAAATACAACCTCCCCAAAATACGACTTCAATCCTACGGCCGGATTCTATATTAATTAACCGCCAAAAATACCAAACTTCGGAAAATCACAAACCTATCCAAATCTCATCCAAAAATTCCATAAATCACACCAATATACTCCTCTTAATATTCCACATTTAAAACCCTAAAAATCTCCTAACTAGCGGCGCCGCCGCCGGCAGCGGCGGTCGGAGGCCAATTCCGGCGACCTGTAAAACCTATGAAATTTTGACAGAATAATCTCCTCACCATGCTCTACAACTTTCATGACCAACACATCACCCAATTCCAAGCCTAACTAGGCTAATCGAACGAAAACAACTTAAAAGCCCTAGAAATTTCAACTCCACATTTCTCCTTACCTAGCTCAAGAGGGAGTGAGCTGATTGGAGGGGTTGCTGCACGGGAGGAGGGCTACAAAACCGTACCAAGCTTTCCCGGATTGGTGGCCGGAGGAGGGAGTTTCGGCGAAATGCTTCCCGGCATTTCCGGCGGGTTTTCTCCTCTTCCGGCGGGTTAGAGGCTCGGGGGCTAGGCCGGGGAGGGAGAGGAGGAGATGGGGGTCCGAACTGGGGTGGAGCGGCGACCGGTGGCTGGCCAGACGGCGGCAGCTGGCGGCTGGAAGCTTCTGACGGAGAAGGGCTCGGGGAGCTCGGGGAAAAGAGGGAAGGGAGAAAGAGAGAAGAAAAAAGAAATGGGTCTCCCCCCTAAACCGGTCCACCCTCTCTTAAGCCCATCTCAAAAAATAAAACACCCCGAAAAATAATACCCGAATAAAAAATTACCTTTTACTAGCTAAAATTTACCATTTTTACCGTCGTCGAAATTTTCTCTTACGAACAATTCCCCGAAACTAATTATCTCTTAAAAATACCTCTAGGGACCAATTAAACTATTAACTCAATGACGGGGACAGTAAAATTCTTATTATAATCAGGCTAGTAAATAAGGTAAAAATATAAGGGTCGGGATGTGACAATTCTCCCCTCCTTATAAAAATTTCGTCCTCGAAATTCACGTACCTGTCATCCGAAGAGATAGGGATATTGCTGCATCATTTGCTCCTCTGATTCCCAAGTAGCTTCTTCTACTTGATGACTTCTCCAAAGCACCTTGACAAGCGGGATTGTCTTATTCCTAAGAACTTGCTCCTTTTGGTCGAGAATCTGAACCGGCTCCTCTTCGTAAGACAAATCTCTCGTCAAACTAATCGGCTGCTCTAGCAGCACATGAGAAGGATCGGCAATATACTTGCGAAGCATGGATACATGAAACACATTATGTATCCTAGCTAACTCTAGAGGCAAGGCTAATCGATAAGCAAGTGAGCCAACTCGCTCTATAATCTCATAAGGGCCAATATACCTCGGGCTAAACTTCCCACGCTTCCCGAAGCGCACAACCCCTTTCCAAAGAGATAATTTCAGGAACACCCAATCCCCCACTTGAAATTCAAGATCTCTCCTACGGACATCCGCATAACTCTTCTGCCTACTCTGAGCAGTCTTGAGTCTATCTCTAACCACTTTAATCTTCTCATTCGTAACATGGATTAAATCTGGGCCACAAAGCTCTTTTTCCCCTACTTCATTCCAACACAAAGGCGTGCGACACTGCCTCCCATAAAGAGCCTCAAAGAGAGCCATACCAATGCTAGAATGAAAGCTATTATTATAGGCAAATTCCATCAAAGATAGGTTTTTATCCCAACTCCCTCTGAACTGCATGGCACAAGCCCTCAACATATCCTCCAAAGTCTGAATAGTCCTCTCGGACTGCCCATCAGTCTGAGGATGAAAAGCAGTACTGAAGAGTAATTGGGTACCTAAAGCTGCCTGAAGAGCTCCCCAGAATTTAGAGGCAAAACGAGGATCCCAATCTGACACTATTGATTCGGGAACACCATGAAGCCTCACAATTTCATTCACATAAAGCTCCGCCAATTTATCCAAATTATACTTCTTTCCCACTGGCAAGAAATGTGCAGACTTGGTGAGTCTATCCACAATCACCCAAATACCGTCATGCCCTTCACGGGTACGAGGTAAACTAAAAACAAAATCCATGATGATGTGGTCCCACTTCTACACTGGAATAGGCAATGGCTCAAGCAACCTAGAAGGCTTCTGCCTTTCATCCTTGACTTGCTGACAAATCAGACATCTACTCACATAAGCTACAATTTCCCTCTTCATGTTTGGCCACCAATAATAATCCTTCAAAATCCGATACATTTTTGTGCTACCTGGATGAGCAGCATATGCAGAGCTATGAGCTTCCTCCATAATCTCACTCTTCAACTCTTCATTTCTTTTTGGAACACATAGCCGGTTCTTAAACAATAGAGTCCCATCTCTTCTAACTGAAAAATGATCGGCTGCGGCTCCATTCGAAACTCTTTCCATCAATCGAACTATGGAAGAATCATTATACTGTGTTTCCCGCACTCTATCAACCAAAACTGGCCTCACATGAAAACTGGCTATCAAAGCACCAACCTCATCCACTGATAAATCCACTCTTGTAGCTCGCAACTCACAAAGAAGCGGAACTCGAACCATCTTTATATGAGATAAAGATATGGAGAGATTTCGACTAAGAGCATCAGCTACCACATTAGCTTTTCCAGGATGATACTCAATAGTGCAATCATAATCATTGATTAACTCCATCCACTTTCTCTGTCTCATATTAAGCTCTCTTTGAGTGAACACGTACCGAAGACTCTTGTGATCGGTAAATATCTGACACTTGGCTCCATAAAGATAGTGTCTCCACAACTTGAGAGCAAAAACTACCGCTGCAAGCTCCAGATCATGAGTAGGATAATTCCCCTCATGCGGCTTCAATTGTCTAGATGCGTAGGCAATAACTCGATCATGCTGCATCAAAACTCCTCCTAGACCCCGTCTACAAGCATCACAATAGACCACATATTCTCCATTATCATTCGGAAGTGCCAAAACAGGAGCACTTGTCAAGCAATTCTTCAATTCTTGAAAGCTTTGCTCGCACTGATCTGACCATTCAAACTTAACCCCCTTCCTGGTCAACATTGTGAGAGGAGCAGCAATCTTTGAAAAATCTTTTACAAAGCGCCGATAATAACCTGCTAATCCCAAGAAACTACGAATCTCCGTCACAGTGGTGGGTCTTCTCCAATTCGACACTGCTTCCACCTTTTGGGGATCCACACTAACTCCTTCTGCCGAAATCACATGACCCAAAAACCCCACTTTATCTAGCCAAAACTCACACTTGCTAAACTTAGCAAATAACTGCGACTTTTCCAAAGTCCGCAATATTATTCTTAGATGCTTGGCATGCTCCTTCTCACTTCTTGAGTAAACCAATATGTCATCTATGAATACGATCACGAAATGATCAAGGTATGGACTAAACACCCTATTCATGAGATCCATGAACGCCGCGGGTGCATTAGTAAGTCCAAATGGCATCACCACAAACTCATAATGACCATATCGTGACCGAAAAGCAGTCTTGGCTATGTCCCCCTCTCGGATCCGCAACTGATGATAACCCGATCTCAAATCAATCTTTGAGAAAACAGAGGCACCCCTCAACTGATCAAATAAATCATCGATCCGAGGCAACTGATATTTATTCTTCATTGTGACCTGATTCAACTTCCTATAATCAATGCATAGTCTCATGGTGTCATCTTTCTTCTTAATAAACAACACCGGAGCACCCCATTGAGACATGCTAGGCCGAATAAAACCCTTATCTACCAACTCCTGCAATTGAGTCTTCAACTCTTTCAATTCCTCTGGAGCCATTATGTAAGGCATCTGAGAGATAGGCATAGTTCCGGGAAGTAATTCTATAGAGAAGTCTATCTCCCTTGCAGGAGGCAAACCAGTTAACTCCTCAGGAAAAACATCCGGAAACTCTCTTACTAAACCCTAAACATCCGGAAACTCTCTTACTACAGGAATATCTTCTAATCCCACAACTCCCATACTTGTATCCATCACATGAGCTAAAAATGCCTGACAGCCTTTACTCAACAATTTTCTTACAGCAACAGCGGAAATTATGCAACTAAAAATAACATCTCTTTCCCCTTGGAAAGCAACCTCAAAACCATCTGGACTTCGAAGCACCACTACTTTTTGAAAACAATCCACCATAGCTCTATATGCTTCCAAAAAGTCCATTCCCAAGATCACATCAAACTCCACTATATCTAAAGGAATTAAATCAGCCTCGAAATTAACTCCTTCCACTAAAACTTCACAGCCACTAAATACCCAATTTATTCTCATCACCTCACCGGAGGGTAGAGATACATGCCACTCGCCTGGAAGAGATGATGATGGCACATTGGCATGGAGGGCGAATCGACTAGACATGAATGAATGCGTGGCTCCGGGATCAATTAAAGTAAAAGCAGGCTGACCAAAAATTAATAACGTACCAATGATGACATCTGGAGAAGTACGACCCTCCTGCTGGGTCATAGCATGCAGTCTAGCGCGAGTCATGGGACGTCCACGCTGACCACTTCCTACTAGAGCCTCCAGCTGAAGACTGTCCAACAGGCTGAGTAGGGGTGGGGGTGGTCCTCTGAGCCAACAATGGGCAATCTATCCTGAAGTGGTCCTGACCACCACACTCAAAGCACCCAGAAAACTGCTGCTGCTGCCCATATGAAAAAGTCTGGCTACCAGATGACCCACCATGGAAACTGCCACACGAACCATACTGCCCAGACTGCTGCCTACCCAACTGAATCCTAGCAGGTCTCCTGTGACGTCCTCTAACCCTGAACCAAGAATTAGAACCTGATCCCCCACTACTGCCACTACCAGCTGTTGAACCTGAAGCGGATGATGAAGCAGCTTTCTTGGATGGACCCTGACTGGGACCACCGAAATCTCGTGGCCGAGCACTATAAATCCCCATAGACTCAATGGCCATGGCTGCATGAATAGCATCAGAGAAAGTCGGGTAATAAACATCCGTCATCTTATTTGCAAACACTCCACCAAGAGCCCCAATGAACATCTCCATCCTGGTCCTCTCATCAGGAACCAAATATGACACATGATAGCTAGCTCAGGGAAGTGAATCTCTCCTGGAACTCTATAACACCCTCATCATCCCTCTTCTTCATAATCAGGAAATCCGACTGAATTCTGCTGCGGTGTGCAGGACTGAAATACTGCCCCAAGAAAAGCGTCTTAAACTGCTCCCACGACATATTCAGAGCATCCTCAACATTCCTGCTAGCGAGCGACCACCAATGATGTGTTGAATCATCCAGGAAAGTCACTGCCATCTTCACCTTCCTTTCTTCTGGCAAATCTGTGCTCGCAAAAGCCTTTTCCATTTTGTCCACCCAAGTATAAGCATCAAGGGGTCCTTTGGCACCCTTGAACTCTCTTGCTCCAGCCTCATAAACTTCTCTCCTTTTCACCGTATGAGGTTGTGGAGCTCGATCCATGACATCCCTTAGCATATTCCCAATATCATCAACTAATCCCCTGACCTCATTGCCCTCATCGGCATTGGTCGAAGTAGCCACACGGGGTTGCCGTGGGTGCCTAGGAGGCATAGTACCTGAGGAAGAAGAAATTTAGTAGTCCATAAACAAGACTAACACAACAATCAAATATACCCAAATAACACATAGCATCAAAAGCATAAAATGCCAATGAATCTGCCGTGGTCGGATCATCACTCTATAGACACTACGTGCTACTTAGGCAAATATGATAATGACAAGGAAGCAGGAAAAGGAAACCTATAGCTCTGATACTTGTAATATCCCACATCGGCCAAACGGAGAGGGGTTATGTGCTGTATATGTACATGCCCACCTTCAATCTAACGCGAGACCTTTTGGTGGCTCAGCGGCTTCGGAGGAGATGGGTACTCTGAGGTTAAGCATGTTGATGCTAGAGCAATCCCAGGATGGGTGACCTACTGGGAAGCTGCTCCTGAGCTGCCGGAAACAAAACTGTGAGGGCCGGCGGGCCCAAAGCGGACAATATCGTGTTACGGTGGAATGGGTCCTGGGATGTGACAGTTTCAGTCTTTGTAGCACCTATTTACTTAATTTGTCTATTATTTCCTGCTTTCCTTAGGTATACTTCTTTTGCATGTCTCACACATAGGAACTTTAATTTTTCTTTCATATCATTAACTCAACCAATACGGCAGATTGGCAGTTAATCTTTTGAGCTTACATCTTGAAGCTATTTTTCCTGCATGTTTTCACCGAAGGTTGTAGTTGAACTCGAAAAGCATGTTGTGAGGGTGTTTTTATGCTTATAGGGTTTAGAATAGTGAGGTCTTCAATGCTTAAGCGAAATCAGGCCCAAAGTTGATCGAGGATAGGGTCCAAGAACGACTCTATTGTGATGCGCTTCATAATAACAACAAAAATTTGTTTGACAGTAACAAAAACAATTTGCTTGACTGTAACAACATCGATTCTACTTTAAAAAAACAACGATAGGACTTACATATGGATATGGTGGGGGGAGCTGGGAGCTGGGAGCCTGTGAGTTTAGTAAGAGAGTTTCATTTTGGGTTATGGAGGATTTATGGAATGAGAATTGACTGAAAATAAGGGACTGGAGTTCTAGAGATGAAGCATGATCTCCCAAGGTTTTCTGGGTTGTCGATGATCGTTTTCAGCAACAGTGAGATGCCCTTTTTATAGGCAAGATGAGGGAGGAGATTTGTTGCTGGAAAACAAAAGGTTCGAGAGAAACCTCTCAGTTTTGGACATGTGGTTTCCAAGCTTTGGTAGGTGGTTTGCCCCATGGAAGCAAATTGGTGAAGGGGAGACAAAATGGTGGCGATGGTAGGTCTAGGGCGGTAGCCTGCTGCCTTAATACTGTAGAGATTTAAGGACAGACTGGATTTCTTGGGAGTGCCAAATATCCTGGAATATAGATTTACAGCAGCAAAAATTTTATTCCCACTTAGAGACGTGTATTAGGTTTTTGAGACAAGTTTAAGACTACATGGGCTTTGGGTAGAAAAATAATAAATCTAATGGGCTAAAGATTTTGTTGGGCTTGGTTTTAATTTCTCTCACTAGTTCATATTAAGACTTTGTCCATCATGCATGAGTTTTGGTCTCAAGTCCAAAGTTATTGATGAACGTCATCTTAACGATGGGCCTCACAGGATCCGTTAACTTCTACACCACATACCCAAAGAACATAGCTTGGGTCTACGTGTTATGTTTGCATGACGGAACTTGAGTTTGTCGTTTTTCAAGGAAGTTTCTTCAACTATATTGGGCTTGGATGAAGGCCCAAATAAGGCTATTGACATATGTCAACTTTGAGAAATAGGGTCGTGGAATTTTGGGTATCAACACATATCAACAAATTTTTTCATCTCTTGCATTTTACCACTGTGGATGACATTAAGGATATATAAATTTTGGTTCCATAAACTTTATTTATTATTCTAGAAATATTTACCAAGTTATATTTTAAATTTATAATTGGTGAATAAAACAGTCCAGCTTAAGTTAATGCTAGGAGATATTGTCAAAGGTTGATGTTCCCATTGTTGTAGATTTTAGAAGCAACCATGGTCACATTTGTATGGACACAAGAATAAGAATGAGATGAATGTTGTCATATCCTAAGGATGAAGAAAAACTATTTGAGGCATCGTCTAGTGTAACCAAAAAATTGAGTTATGATTTTGTTGTAGCTAGATATGTTGTAATTACATGTACAGTTAAGATGTTGATGTTGGAGGAAAATTAATCAAGTACAACCATAAATTTGTAGTATTAATACATGTATAATTAAGATGTTGGAGGAAAATTAATCAAGTACAACCATAAATTTGTTGTATTAATACATGTATAATTAAGATGTTGGAGGAAAATTATTCAAATACCTCCATAAATTTCACAAGTAGAGTCTTGCACTCTTCCAACCTTATTCTCAAGATATGCCGCGCGGAATAATAGTATTTCATCTCGAGCTATGTCACTTCTCCTCTTGTGTGTTTGACAAATATCATAATTTTTGTGATTTGAAAGAAAAAAAATCAACAGTTGTAGATTACGGTGAAAAATATATTAAATGTTATAGGATATTTCATATGTGTGTCTTGGTCTTATGCCATCAGGATATGTAGTTAGAATATGACTATGTATTCTTTATCATTACCATATTGGTACTTTGTAACTCTCTATATAAAGAGCTCTTATCAATGAATAAGATGATAATTATCTATTTTCTTATTATATCTCTTTGTCTCTACACTTTATACTTCATCATTAAACACGTTTTTTGTTTCCTTTTAATAAAGGGTTATAGTGGCTACCTTGAAATCTCAATAAATGAAACTGCTAAATAGAAAAGGGCATTAAGACGAACTATGATTATAAAGACTAATAACAACGGGGTCTCTGCAATAACTATGTACGTACTTAACTAGATATCAACTAACAAATAGTGTTACACTAGTTACTCTATTTGTTTTAACATAGTGATGACATAATGAACTACTAGATATATAATACGATTAGTATCTGTAGTTAGTAGTCGATAAATACCTCATCAGCCCACGATGCTAACGGAAGCCCAACATGAAAAAGACCGAGTAGGCTTCGTCCTGGAGGATATAACAGACTGGACCGGGCATGAGGCACACCACAGAGGGCCAAATAAACATACCACAATAGCACATTTGTCCCATATCGTATAGCAGGCAAGATATAAGTCAACACGGGGTTATAAATACAATGCCAAGGTCAACCAAAGAGGTAAGAAAATCTCCTAGCATTAAATATACTTCACCAATTGATACAGGTGAGGAAGTTACAGTCGCCCGGAGGATGGCCAGATACACACTGATAAATGATAGGTTATACCGCAGGGGTTATTGTTTCCCTAACCTTAAAAGTGTGTCCATAGAGGAATGTGAGACCATTCTCCGAGATATCTATGAAGCAGTCTGTGGCAATCATTCTGGGTCAAGGTCGTTGTCCACAAGGAACTAAGAACGGGATACTTCTGGCCTAATATGGGAAAGATGGCAGACAAACTGTTAGCGGGATGTCACAAATGCCACCAACACGCTAACAAAGTCCATTCCCTGTCCATTGCCCTCTCGATCCTAATGTCTCCATGACCGTTCGCACAGTGAGGATTAGACCTAGTCGAGAAGCTTCCCACGGCTCCCGGGCAGTTTAAATATGTCATCGTGGCGGGGGATTCCTACACGAAGTGGGTTGAAGCAGAAGCCCTGAGTCGAATAACCACCGACAATGTAAAGAATTTTCTCATAAAAAATATCTACTGTAGGTTCGGGGTCCCGGAGACCATCATTACCAACAACGGTACCTAGTTCAACAACCCAAAGCTTATACAGTTCACTGAGGACATGGGGACACGAATGGTGTTCGCATCAGTGGCTCACCTAAAGACCAACAGGCAAGTGGAGGCAATCAACAAGATCAGCAAGAAATTCATGAAGAAGAAGTTGGACAATGCCAAGGGACTATGGGAACAGAAGCTCCCAGAAGCATTGTGGGCCATCCGAACCACGTCGACTGAGTCAACGAGAGAAATACCTTTCAGCATGGCATTTGGCATAAAGGCAGTTATCCTGATCAAGTTGTTCTGGCAACTTCCCTGTTTTGAATTGGAAACTATCCTAATCTAGTGATCTTATCTATTACATCTATGTCTTTTTATGACAACTTTTGTCTAGATTAGAACAAGTTTATTAAATGATTTATTCCTCCATTACCCTAATTATTTCTTTTTGATTTTAGGTGGAGATAAATCAAAGGAATTACCATGGGGAGTAAATTACCGAATTACCTTGGAGAGAAGAAGATTTCGGTTGAAGATAAAGAGAGATTTATGGAGGAAGGAGATCAGCCAAAATAAAGGAAGAAAATATTGTGGAATTCGGCAAAGATAGGAGGAAAAGAAGGGAGATTAAATTCAAGCTTTAAGGGATTAAATTGCCGAAAATATCAAGAGGATTTCAAGGGGAAGCAAGGACGGAATCAAGGGCAGGTGCATGTCTATCTATTTAAGGGATATTGAAGTGATAATTCAGCCGAATTAATTAGAGAAATTCGTGGGAGATTTGCACGGAATCAAGGACCAAAATTGCCGAAATTATTGAAGGAAGAAAGGAGGAGATAAATGCAAGATTATTCCAAGATAATTGAGAACAAATTTTAGAGGATTTGATGGAGAAGTTAGGGCTGCCGACCTCCCTCTCTCTTGCTCCCTATATATAGCTCGGCAACTTTGTAATCAATCATCTTTGGTCTCTCATATTTCACTAGCCAAAACTCTGTCAAAATCCCTACAAAAAATATTCAGTAAATTCACAAGCCACAACCATCCTCCATCACCATCAAGACGTCACTTTGTCAAGCCCTCTTCAAGGTTCAACAAAGTGTGATTCATCCTTTCTCATGGCTATGTATTTATTGATTTGTTTTACTTTGTCTATGGAGTATAAACAGATTTTTGTTGTTGGAATTTTGTGTAATAATTTGATATTGGATTTCCGAATTTGCTAATTGGTTATTTGATATCTTATTTATTCATAGCATGAAACGAAATTAGTAAAGGAATAGAGCAGTAAAAATACATGAGTTCTTGTTTTATCTTGATTAATTTTCTGCATTCATATGCATAAAAATCTATGCATGAGGGCAGCCTTCATCATGGCTGTCCCTTGTGTATTGGTTTCAATTGCCGAATTTAATATAATGGGAAACATACACGAAGTTGTTTTTCCTTATGTTTATTCAAAGGGCTAGAGTAATACAGAAAATTTACATAGAGAAAGGAGATGAGGTGACGCCATACTCCCTAATATGTTTCCAATTTAACTCATTGTGCGTATGTGTTTCTTGTTTCAGATTCTACATGACGTGTTTCTGAAAAATTTAGCACTATGTCTAGGATTACGCACGAAGCTAGTTCTAGATAATTAAGGAGTTTTGCATGATTAGAATAATCATGAAGGCTCTAATTAAATTGGAATTATGATGAAATTGGAATATTGTCGAAAATTGCTGCCTTGTTTCTTTGTTGGTTTTGTTAAATGAGGTTTTGGTGATGTGTTGTGTGAAAGATGAAGATCATGTAAATAATAAAATTAGGTTTTATTTTATTTTAGAAATTTTCAGTAGGATTTAATATATTTTTCAACCCCCAAGTTGTTATGTGACACTTTGTGTAATTGAATACCCTAGGATTCCCCGGATAGAACGATCCCTATTTGTCTAATACTACATGCGATACAAAAGGGTTTTAATGTGATTGGAGTTTTATTGCAGGTACAATAACTTGGTTAATAATAATTCCGTCAGGAGCAGAGTCTCCGGGCACAATTTTCACCCTCTTAGGATTGGGGGCAGGGTCACCAGAAACGTCTTTCTCGGAGTAAGTCACCTGGGTATCGAGAACAGCCTAGGCCTTCTTTTTCAAACGGTGGTGGCGTTTCTTCTTCTCGTCAAGATTCCCCGTCATCTTAGAGCTTCCTGAAAGAGGTGGCTGCGGAGGAGGAGCTACGGTCCTGTAGGCCTTATCAAGAACCTCCAATGGTTTTTGGGACTCCAAGATGTGCACCGAGTGCATGCCCAGATCCACCTCCGTGCAGGAGGCGACATCCCCCACATTCAACAACTTCATCAAGAGGTCTTGGTCTTTCTCTATGCCGAGCGGGTGGTTGGGACGAGGGATACGCCAGGGGACTTTGCCTGCAAAAAAAATAAAAGATATATATATATATATATATATATATATATATATAAGTGTGTTATCCTGGAGAAGTGCAAAAATGCAACAAAAAAAATAAAGGCAGACAAGGACAAGGCAAATGAAACCCACCGGACAGTCTACCCATTTCACAGTAAACCAGCATGGCCCACCGAGTAAGACGATACGAGCTACGATCCTCCTCGTTAGGCCACGCAGCATAAATCTAGGCGATACGCTCTCGCTCGACAGTCATCACCGAGTAAGCTTGGTCCCCCCGATGGCTCGGAAGTAGTTAGGAACGTTATGTCGTTTCGTCTTTCGCTACCACGAACTGCCCACTAGAACCACCTTAGCACGCCACTCTTTGTTTATGGATGACTGGAGATCCATGACGACTGATTCATAGTCTTGCCCCATGAAGCTAACACACTCGGAGCTTCCAGTCTTCTTGGAGTACGACAACCGGTATAACGCGCGAAACTCATTTATCGTGGGTCATCCTATGTTGGACATGAAATATATGCACCTTTGCCCTAGAAGTTGGCGCCACTGATTTGGGGAGACTTGACCGGGACCTAGTTGGAGCATGCTCAGCATGTACTGAACGTATTGAGAAAGTAGCACCGAGACCCTGTTTCTGAACATGTTATCATGGACCATGATGAAGTTGTCTTAGGGAGCGCAAGCTAACTCTCCGGGTCGTAGCCCGTGCAACGGAATGTCCAAAGGGATGCCCCATTCCTCCCGAAATTGTTCTATCTCCTCGGGCGTGAGACTACACACCAGTTCATCACAGACCCTGCCATCCTCTAGACGGTGCAGGGCCCGTGTGATGGAGTTAGCCTTGAATACTTCCCTTTTGCCACCGTTGGATGCAGAAACAGACGGGTGGTCAGGACTCAAATAGGAAGAATCAGAGGGAGAAGCTGCACGAGCGGGAGCTCTCCACATTGGACGATGAAGATAGCTTTCCATCTTCTCGTCGTCGTCAGCGAGAGACCAGTAAGGTGAACCGGATCCGCTGGCGCCAGTTGCCCTAGGATCCATTAGCCTTAAAAAAAAAAAAAACCCTAAGACCTATTAGATTACTGAAACACGCCGCCACCAGCCCGAAGAGACAAAACACAGGTAGGACCCTAACTTACATACAACAGGAAAACTCTACAGAAACCCAGTCTAACCAAAAGAGACGCCTACGCCTATCTCCGACTAAGGCTCGTCTCACAACCCAAATCAAACACAAAATGCATAAACAAAATAGAAAGAGAGTGCTCACCAGATGCTGAAGGTCGAAGACTCGCCAGAGCTAAAAAAGGATCACAACGCGCAATCGCAAAACCGTTACAAAAAAAAACCCAAACAGAATAAGGCCTCCTTTCTTATGTAAATTTAAGAAATCCTAGGCCTGGATTTGAGGAAGAGAAGGAATCAAAAACAAGAGAAAATAGAGAGAACACAAAGAGCAGAAGAGGAAGAGAGCAAAAGTGAGAAAAGGGAAGAGAAAGTGAAGAGGAAGCGTAAATAGGAAGATGGGGAAAAGACGCCTCGGTTCCCCCCCCAATTCGAATTAAATATCCATTAACTATGAACGTGGAAATCGGAGCCGTCGAGCTTCGCCGCAGAATCATGAAATGTGCCCCATTAAGAGGTAACTTTTCAAAGAAGAGAAGGTTGAAATGACATGCATTTATTGCATGTCCTTTCATTCCCCAACACAGTGTCATCTGGCGAACATGCAATTAATATTCTGACAAAACTCGGAACACCACCGCCTAAAGCCAAAGCTCGAGATGCCGTATGGAACACTCTAGGATCGGTAGCACCATGGTAGAGCCTATTTTCACCAAAGCCACAGGGGCGTTGCCGACATGCCAAAGATCTCGGGGAATAATTACCTAGAGGACATGCCAGCACCTATCCAGTTTCAGCTTCCTGAATCATAATTACCAAGTAGACTCGCTAGTGAAAACCAATGGGAAGCCCCAGGTTGGAAGTTAAATTTGGTTAGCGCACCGAGAAGCCGCATATTCCAATTACCAGGCAAGTGTCAAAGTAGTAAGTCCCGGAGGAGTTGGGCTCGAGAAAATGAGCCGTGCTGTTTCCAATCATTAACGCGTAAGTTCCAAGATAAACGTCAACGACATTACCGGGAGGAAGCACATAATAATTGTTTCCAATCATTAATACCTGGATCAATGTCATCGGGAGTGCGCTCAACAATTGCATTAAAATGCAAGTCCTGGACCAACCTCCCTGAAAGGAATGTGGCTGGGTAATTTCAATTCCGGATACGAGATTTTGTATCTTGGATAACAACCAACAAAAAAAATCACACTGTTCCATGAGATTATTACACCCCGAAAACGTAACATCGGGAAGCATGGGTGAAACAACTGCAACCCTGAGAACCATAAGTCCCTTGTACAACGATAGTGGGAGTTGGACAATTCATATCATTCATTTTACACGGAGAATAATGACATGATAACCCAGACGGGGATTATACCCCACGCTCGAACTGAAACACCTGATATGGAAAGACTCGCTACCTTTGTCCATCGCAATAGCAACCCGTTCAAACATGTCCCGAGTGCAAACTTGGGGGGATTGGGACCGGGTACCCGTGGGTAATTTGACAAATCGTGGGCTATTTTTTCAAGTCCCCACTCAAGAAGTGTCTTGAATAAGAACTTGGGACGACTTGTAGTCAGTAGTCGGTAGTCGATAAATACCTCATCGGCCCATAATGCTACCGGAAGCCTAACATGAGGTAGATCAAGCAGGCCAAATAAACAGACCACAATAGCACATTTGTCCCACATCGTATAACAGATAAGATATAAGTCAACACAATGTTACAAAAACAATGTCAAGATCAATCAAAGAGGTAAGAAAATCTTCTAGCATTAAATATACTTCACCAATACTTAACTATCGGAGAAAGAATGACCGGAAAGTCCCGATCGGTCTCCTGTTGCAGGTAGCAAGTCGGCGAGGTCAAAGAAGAGAGGTCACACCAAAGCTTCATCTACGTCTATGAGATCTTGTAGAAACAATATCCTAATGTCTATGAAATTAGTTTTCAACTATATCGTCGTTGGAAGATAGATTGGACAACTCTCAATTTCACCCTAAACACGTTGAGCTAGTTATTCTGACATTGAAGGAAAAAAAGTCTGTTTTTGAAACCTTTTTTTTTGTTGTTGTAAAACTCTTCTTGGTTTCTCTTTACAAGAAAAGAAAAAAAAAATTAAGAAATTAGCTTTTTAAAAAATATGAAATAATAAAATTAAGAAGATATAAGTGGGGAGGTGATCTCTATATTTTATATTTTATCAGTGGTGTGCTAGTAAATGACAAGTTGGACATAAAAGTTGTGTATGATCATCAATCATCATGTTGGAGTTGCCGGGAGGAAGAAACCAATGACGCTCCCAACGGAGCACGTGGCAAACACGGTTGGTCACCACAGGACGCAACGCGACACCTCCCAAAATGAAAGCGCGTGGAATAATAATCAAAAGCAATCATCACCTCCATGATCTCCCACGCACCATGCACTCTCCTTGCTTCTTCCTCTTCCAGCACAGCAAACTCAGAATCTTCAAACTTACCGGTCTTACCCTGTTTAGCTTCGTCAATAATTAATTACAGTGCTCTGCTCTGTTCTTATTATTACCCGCAGTGGTAATTTCTGGGTTTTTGTTCATGAGGCTCTGTGATTTATTCCAGTTTGGAGATCCCATGTGATTGAAGCATGTGCACCTGGGAACTCGATGAATGTTTAACAGTCTTCAACTGCTAGCTTCAGTTTCAGTTCCAGTTTCCAGTTACCAATGTGGATAAGCCTCAGTTTGTTAGTCCAGTTTACAGTACCTTGTACCAGTTACTACTTCACTGCTTTACATTTAACTGTAACTGCATTCATTTTGAGCTCACTGCAGAAATAGAATACTGTCGACTAATAAAGGGACTTTTCTATTATATATATATATATATATATATATATATACACACACACAACATACATTAAGTCATGAATATATGTATATAACATACATTAAGTCATGAACCGTTCAATCGTCTTGAATTTTAATTTGTTAAACGATCGAACGGTTCACGACTTGATGTATGTTATTGTTGGGCAAAAATTGTAAATAACATATATACTCAACATAACTTCACCCTATCTTATTGACTAAGATAGAGTTTTAATTTATGTCTGGTTCAATCAATTCAAGACAGAGTGTGGCTCTTAATTACAATCCCTTGTTACAAGGGAACACCATTTGATTCCGTTTACCAAGAGACCGTTGTAGGTTTGTTTGTTTTTGTGACTGCACCCACATTTGGGAATGGGTTGCGTACGTACCCTGGAGAGGATCAAGTCACTCGTAGTTCAAGGATTCCAACAAGTGAATGACTCGTTGGAAGGCTTTGACTTTAGGATGTGTTTGGATTTATGTCTGAAGGCATTTGAGCTTAGGAGCGTGATTCTGTCTTCAGGCGATCCGGGGATTTATTTAGATTGGTGGTTGCATCTAGATTTAAGTCCAGACTGCCTACATACCCTTGTAAAGGGATCAAACCAATGTAGTTCGAAAGGTTTGGTTATGGATTTGATTTGTCTGGTGCTTTAGGAATTTGACCAGAATCATTTGGATTGGAAAAATTTGACTGGTGGTGTCAGGGATTCTGTTTGGAATTTTGGTTGCATCTAGTGGGTTGCTAGACTGCCTACGTACCCTTTGTGGGATCAAACCGACCGTAGTTCATAAGAGGTTTGTAGGCTTTATGACTTAATGCCGGCTTTTGGCTTAACAGACGTATTTGGAGTCCGTTAACTGTGTTTCTTATGGACACTCAATTTGGTAGAGTGTCTGTTGTGGCACCCGGAATAGATGAGGCAGTAGCGTGACAAAAAGCTTGAATGGCTCTGGCCATAGTCTTTGATAGTGGCGTAGGTGATCTGCGCGGGTAGGCAAACGGCTCCTTCATGCGGACTCCCCGTGTATGTTAGTGAGCGGGCTGCTTTTGCATGTCTGGGAGCGGGCTCCGCGTGTTCACCTGTGAGCGGACTCCGCGTGTATATCTGTAAGCGGACTCCGCGTGTATACATGTAGGCGGACTGCTTGTGCATGTCTGTGAGCGCGCTCCGCGTGTATGTCTGTGAGCAGACTCCGTGTGTATACATGTAGGCGGACTGCTTGTGCATGTCTGTGAGCAGGCTCCGCGTGTATACATGTAGGCGGACTCCGCGTGTATACATGTAGGCGGACTGCTTGTGAATTTCTGTGAGCGGGCTCCGCGTATTCACATGTGAGTGGACTCCGCGTGTATATATGTAGGCGGACTCCGCGACTTGCTTCATCTTCTGCATGAATGGATCTCGCCTGGCCTGGGTTTAGAGCTTCTGAATATTAGCTCGTCACCCCTTATGCTTCTGCTTCGATGTAAATTCACCTCGTCACCCCTTAGGGTTAAGTCACCTCGCCCCCCCCTTAGGGTTAAGTCGTCTGCTTCTGCTTTGGCGTGACTGTAGGTTCGGCACCACTTAGGGTTCCTGCCATGGCGTGATTGTTGGCTCGCCACCCATTAGCGTTCCTGCCTTGGCTTGATTGTTGGCTCGCCACCCCTTAGGGTTTCTGCCTTGGCTTGATTGTTGGCTCGCCACCCCTTAGGGTTCATGCTTTGGCTTGATTGTTGGCTCACCACCCCTTAGGGTTCCTGCCTTGGCTTGAATGTTGGTTCTCCACCCCTTAGGGTTTCTGCCTTGGCTTGAATGTTGTTTCGCCACCCCTTAGGGTTTCTGCCTTGGCGCGAATGTTGGCTCGCCACCCCTTAGAGTTCCTGCTTTGGTGTGAGGTTGCCTGGCTCGCCTGGACTTCCAGTCTTGTGAGGCCATCCTAGTTCGCCTAACAATATTTTAGCAGAGATGCTTGTTTCCTTCTCTTGTACGGCTTGTTGTGCGAAACGCACGGCGTTGTGTACGAGAGTAGGGGCCGAGCGGCTACATAATTATTGCAACGAGAGGAGGAGGGGGCGAGGTCATCTCGCCTTCTTTTTGATGGCTACCTCGCGTGGTCGTTTCGCCTTAGGGGGAGATGGCTTGCGGGCTTCTGGCGGAGTGAGGAACGAGGCAGAAAGATAGAGATGCTGCAAAAGAAATAAAGAGAGTTAGTGTGGGGGCTCCACCTTCTTGTTGGCTCGCCTAGATTTTTCTTCTCTCCTTCTGTTTTTGCTTCGCTTGTTTCTCTTCTCCTTCTTCTCCTCTTTTGTTCTGTCCGTGTTGACTTCGCCTGCTCCTGCCTTTCTCTTGTTCCCTGCTTTTTGCTTCGCCTCCCTCTGTTACGCTTTGTCCTTTTGTCCTCCACCTCCCTGTGTTCGCCCCCTTTCTTCTTCTCTGTGCCTCTTTATATAGAGTGCACGGTTTGGAAGATTGAGTTCGTATTGGACTTGGAAGACTGAGTTCGTATTGGACTTCGCTGTCCAGCTTTTTGCAAGAGTCACAATTGAACTCAAAAACATTGTGCATGTAGCACAAGAAAAATATTACTTTTTTTTTGTAATCCTTTTTTTTTATATTTTTTTATGCGTTCAACAGTGCCCCCTCAAGCTTTGTGTGTGGAACATGCTTTCCGTGCGCGAAGTTTGACCTTCTGCTGCTTCCTTTTAACATGTCTGCATACAACAACTTTTGACAAAAGGGTGCATTGTGTTGATCTTTTGTTGGCCTTCAATCCATAATGCATTTAAGCAATCCCATGGTTAGGTATGCAAGGAATACGTCTTGGCAGGGCGGGACATTTGAGTCCGCGTGTCTTGCTGCCAGTATTCTTCTCTTTTTTGATTTGTGGACTTGTAATACAAAAGTCACTTAATGCTTTTGTAAACTGCCGGTCACTTTGACGAACCGAATGCTTAAGCTGTCATCTATTCGAGCTCGCATGCCTTGGTGTATGCTCAACAATGGATGTGTCAAACCACCCTTGTTTTTACCTGTTTATAATCACAAGAGAGAAAAGGGTTAGTTTGAAAGTATGGCTGGATCTAGTTTTGTCACCAGACTGCCTACGTATCCTGTGAAGGAATCAAGCCAAAAGTAGTTCCCCTGATTGATTCAGGATGATTTTTTTTGTGGGGTAGCTGCATCTAGCCTTTTGGGACTAGACTGCCTACGTACCCCCTTTCGGGGGATCAAGCCGCCGTAGTTTGGGAGGTTTTGGGCTCTAACTTTTGCTTGGACCGCCCTCCCGGCTTTTCAGTCCAACGAGCTTTTTTTTTGTTGGGGTGGCTGCATTTAGCCTTTTGGGACTAGACTGCCTACGTACCCCCTTTCGGGAGATCAAGCCGTCGTAGTTCGGGAGGTTTTGGGCTCTAACTTTTGCTTGGACCGCCCTCCCGGCTTTTCAGTCCAACGAGTTTTTTTTTTTGGTTGAACGACCCCTTTGTGGGTTTGTTGTTCAACAGACATCATCATTTTTCCATGCGCCTTTTGAGACGCAGAGAAGTTCACCAACAAATTTGGATTTCACTTTGCTGGCGATGACTCCACCTCAATTTCCTTGCTGTCGATCATGTCTTGTATTACGTTTTTCAAAACAAAACAATCGCTTGTTGGATGACTGACAATACGATGGAAGCGACAGAATTTGGGATTCTTGGTCTTGTTAACTTCACTTGAATGTTTTGGCTTTGGAAGTTCAATGACATTTTCTTTGTAGAGCACAATGAAAATTTCTTCTACGTCCTCATCAGCGAAAGAATATTTGACTTTTTTCCTTTCCCTGAGAGTGAGTTCCCTTGACATATCATCTCTGTCACAGCATTTGATGTTTCACTAGTTTTGACAAAGGTAGCTACTGAATCTCCAGTACCGTCTACTCTCTCACTTTTGAAGAGCATTTCTATTGGGATCTTTTTACGAGCCACTTGTCTTTCGACATTACTAGTCTTTGAGACAAGCTCGTCGAATGTTTGAGGTTCTGCAGTACTAACGAAAGTTGCTATTTCTGGAAGGAGATTGTTTGAGCAAATTTGTACTGCAGATTGCTCTGTCAATTTATCCGAGCATTGGACATGTAAGCTCCTCCATCTAGAAATGAACGCATTGGCTTCTTCGTCATCCTTTTGCTTTGTGTCGACCAAGTCAATTATTGAGACCCTCTTCCTTGAAGTGACAAATTGTGCCAGGAACGCTTTTTGCAGGTCATCCCATGTGAGTATGGAGTTGGGTTGTAATTTAGTGTACCATGTAAAAGCGGCTCCTTTGAGAGATTGAACAAATTGTCTTACTAATAATGCATCGACTTGTGACGCTTCCCCACAAGCTGAGTAGAAATGGGCCAAATGTTCATGAGGAGAACTGTTTACTCCGTCGAACTTGTCAAAAGTTTGCTTCAAACATCCTTTAGGGAAAGGTAATGCATCATAGTGGGAAGGATAGGGCTTGAGGTATCCGGAAACTGGGGGATTTAAAGATAGTTGTAATTCTTTGATCCCGTCAGTTATCATAGTCTTGAAGTCTTGTAGCGAGACTGAATTTGAATGAGTCTTTTTGGGCTCCTCGTTTGCCTCTTTCTTTTTCTCCTTTTCCTTTGTAAGGAGGGCAAACTTTGCTACCAGCTCAGCAATTTCAGTATCTTTCTCAGCTAGTTGTTCAGCTGCTTTGGCCTCGGCATCAGCACGCCTCTTAGCTTGTACTTCTTTTTCAGCTTGTAATAAAAGAGCTCCTGCTTCAGCTTCAGCTAGTCTTCTTTGCAACTGCTTCATTTGTTCTTCTAATGTTGCCGTGTTGGTCATCATAACTGATATGGTTTCGGACTTTATGTCCATGTTTTGCTTGAACCATTTCGGGGCTTCCATCGGCCATATATAAGGTCTTGGCTTGACTTGAAACACGGGAGATGCTCCTTGTTGTGTCTTAGCTTGGAATGCCCCACCACTTTTTGGGTTTGAATTGCCCCCAATTGCATAGCAGCATCTTTCTCTTCCTTGCCGGCATTGTGAGAGGTTGAAATGAACTTCACTGTTTGAGGTCGGCTAGAAGTCATGTTGGCTGTCGATGCTTGTTGTAGGGGCTTGAGGTTATGGGCTTCATGCCTTTTTAGAACCTCACATTTTCCCTTGGTGAGTGTCACCATTTCTTCTTTCGTGGTATTTATACCGATTTGAGGAACCACATGTGGTGATGCCGTAGTGGTCAAGTTGATGGGCATTGAGCCAATCATAATTTGAGTGATGACAACGGCTTGATTAGTCTTGACAACTAAAGTCTTGATGACTTTTGAAGTTGTTGATGTGTTTTGAGTGGCTACAACTTTTTGGGTAGCTTCTCCTGATTGAGCCTTGGTGGCGTTTCTTCTTTGAACTCTTGCCGCTCTCTTTCTTGCATTTCTGAGAGCATTCTTCAAAGGTGATTTCTTCAATTGGGACTTGTTAATCATTCCAGAGGTATTGTTTACTTTATCGTCATGGTCAGGCCCCAAACTGTTGCTTAAAATGGAAGCTTGATCAATGACGAATGAGACACAATGACCAGCTCGTCTTGCATGTCCTCTTTTTGGTTGAGCGCTTTCAAGCTTACAGCCATGGATTATTCCTTGTGGTGCCATCTTATTTCTCCTGTGACAAACAAGTAACCAATTTGACAAATTTGTTAGTAAACGGAGATGAAAAGGAGAATGGGTCCCCAGCAGAGTCGCCAAAAACTATGTTGGACAAAAATTATAAACAACATATATACCCAACATAACTTCACCCTATCTTATTGACTAAGATAGGGTTTTAATTTATGTCTGGTTCAATCCATTCAAGATAAAGTGTGTCTCTTAATTACGATCCCTTGTTACAAGGGAACACCCTTTGATTCCGTTTACCAAGAGACCGTTGTAGGTTTGTTTGTTTTTGTGACTGCACCCACATTTGGGAATGGGTTGCCTACGTACCCTGGAGAGGATCAAATCACTCGTAGTTCAAGGGTTCCAACAAGTGAATGACTCGTTGGAGAGCTTTGACTTTAGGATGTGTTTGGATTTGTGTCTGAAGGCATTTGAGCTTAGGAGCGTGATTCTGGCTTCCGGCGATCCGGGGATTTATTTAGATTGGTGGTTGCATCTAGATTTAAGTCCAGACTGCCTACATACCCTTGTAAAGGGATCAAACCAATGTAGTTTGAAAGGTTTGGTTATGGATTTGATTTGTCTGGTGCTTTAGGAATTTGACCAAGATCATTTCGATTGGAAGAATTTGACTAGTGGTGTCAGGGATTCTGTTTGGAATTTTGGTTGCATCTAGTGGGTTGCTAGACTGCTTACATACCCCTTTGTGGGATCAAACCGACCTTAGTTCATAAGAGGTTTGTAGGCTTTATGACTTAATGCCGGCTTTTGGCTTAATAGACGTATTTGGAGTCCGTTAACTGTGTTTCTTGTGGACACTCAATTTGGTAGAGTGTCTGTTGTGGCACCCGGAATAGGTGAGGCAGTAGCGTGACAAAAAGCTTGAATGGCTCTGGCCACAGTCTTTGATAGTGGCGTAGGTGATATGCGCGTGTAGGCGAACGTCTCCTTCATGCAGACTCCGCGTGTTTGTTAGTGAGCGGGCTCCGCGTGTTCACCTGTGAGCGGACTCCGCGTGTATATCTGTAAGCGGACTCCGCGTGTTTCACTTGTGAGCGGACTGCTTGTGCATGTCTGTGAGCGGGCTCCGCGTGTATGTCTGTGAGGGGACTCCGCGTGTATACATGTAGGCGGACTGCTTGTGCATGTCTGTGAGCGGGCTCCGCATATTCACATGTGAGCGGACTCCGCGTGTATATATTTAGGCGGACTCCGCGACTTGCTTCATCTTATGCATGAATGGATCTCGCCTGGCCTGGGTTTAGAGCTTCTGAATATTAGCTCGTCACCCCTTATGCTTCTGCTTCGATGTAAATTCACCTCGCCACCCCTTAGGGTTAAGTCGCCTGCTTCTTCTTTGGCGCGACTGTAGGTTCGCCACCCCTTAGGGTTCCTGCCTTGGCGTGATTGTTGGCTCGCCACCCTTTAGCGTTCCTGCCTTGGCTTGATTGTTGGCTCGCCACCCCTTAGGGTTCCTGTCTTGGCTTGATTGTTGGCTCGCCACCCCTTAGGGTTCATGCTTTGGCTTGATTGTTGGCTCGCCACCCCTTAGGGTTCCTGCCTTGGCTTGAATGTTGGTTCGCCACCCCTTAGGGTTCCTGCCTTGGCTTGAATGTTGGTTCGCCACCCCTTAGGGTTCATGCCTTGGCTTGAATGTTGGCTCGCCACCCCTTAGGGTTCCTGCTTTGGTGTGAGGTCGCCTGGCTCGCCTGGACTTCCAGTCTTGTGAGGCCATCCCAGTTCGCCTAACAATATTTTAGCAGAGATGCTTGTTTCCTTCTCTTGTACGGCTTGTTGTGCGAAACGCACGGCGTTGTGTACGAGAGTAGGGGTCGAGCGGCTACATAATTTTTGCAACGAGAGAAGGAGGGGGCGAGGTCATCTCGCCTTCTTTTTGATGGCTACCTCGCGTGGTCGTTTCGCCTTAGGGGGAGATGGCTTGCGGGCTTCTGGCGGAGTGAGGAACGAGGCAGAAAGATAGAGATGTTGCAAAAGAAATAAAGAGAGTTAGTGTGGGGGCTCCACCTTCTTGTTGGCTCGCCTGGACTTTTCTTCTCTCCTTCTGCTTTTTGTTTCGCTTGTTTCTCTTCTCCTTATTCTCCTCTTTTGTTCTGTCCGTGTTGACTCCGCCTGCTCCTGCCTTTCTCTTGTTCCCTGCTTTTTGCTTCGCCTCCCTCTGTTACGCTCTGTCCTTTTGTCCTCCGCCTCCCTGTGTTCGCCCCATTTCTTCTTCTCTGTGTCTCTTTATATAGAGTGCACGGTTTGGAAGATTGAGTTCGTATTGGACTTCGCTGTCCAGCTTTTTGCAAGAGTTACAATTGAACTCAAAAACATTATGCATGTAGCACAAGAAAAGTATTACTTTTTTTTTTTTTTTGTAATCCTTTTTTTTTTATGCGTTGAGCAGTTATACACATATATATAGCAGCCAAACCCCTAAGATAGATGGTGTTAAAAAGATTTTGATTTTTTTTTTTCAGGTTTAGTATTATTCATTAAGGCATGGTGCATCTCCAATATAGTGCTTAAGCTATAGAATTTCTCCTGCGTATGGGTGACATTCTACATATAATTATGGTATTATGGTTAAGACATTGGTCTTTTTCACTATTTGTAGACCGATATTTGGACCAAATACCCTCGATTGAGTGCAGAAAATTAGGTGTAAAAGGAAGACTTTGCAATTTGGGTGGTCACTTGGCCTAGGCTTACAGGTTATTTTCGCTAATTAATACATGCAAACCTCAATTTGGTCCTACATTCCTACAAAAAGTCGTACATACTCTTAAATTATGTACCGTGTAAACGTAAAAATTCACATTTGGTAGGAGAGATACTGTGTACACCGTTTTAATTTCTTAATAGTCATGCATTCCTTAAGCTTGGCTTATTATTATTCCAAAATCAGAAAAGAAAAATATCAACTACCTTGGAATTGAGGGTTGTTGGATCAATTGGAGGAAACATTCGGCGGTCATCCACTTTCTTTTTTGAAAATTTCAAAGCTTTGTCCTTGGGTTGCAAGCACAAGCTCCTATTACTAAAAAATCGACCTGATTTAAATAACATAACATGGGCAGCCCCGAATGTACCTCGCTCATGTAGAGCACACCAGGGATCGATAACGTAGTCGTGACTGAGGGCAAGGAGGAGCCCCCCAGCGGCGACATGGTCAGGGAGGGCGGCGATAATTGTCATGGGGAGGGAGAGGAATGTAGTGTTGTCTGGCATGAAGGTGGTGATGGTCTTGAAGACGGTTGCGGCGTTGCAAGAACGTGTTGGAACAAGCGTGTTGGCCATTTATGAAACGAGGCTTCCATAATCCCATGATATTCGGTCGCTTTATGTTAGAACGTGTTGGGGGGTTTTCAGGACTCTACAATCTCATTTCATATCCTCCTTGTTGTTGTCAAACATATGATGACTTTCAATAACGGACTCAGAAATTTATAATAGGGTGGGCCATAATTTTTTCTTTTTATTAATATGGACTAAGTTTAATTACATATGAGCTAAATTTAAAAATTTGAATAGGAAAATGTTTTTGATCAAAAAGACGTCATTAGCTCTCTATGTAACTAATACCCACACAAATCTCATCCGGATCTGCTCTCTCTCTCTCTCTCTCTCTCTCTCTCCTACAACACTGATCAAGAAGGCTACGCCAACATGGAGAAGGCTACGCCGGAGATCTCCGCCGATCTTCTGCTCCAACCTAACGCTAGACTCACCCAGATCTAACTCACGAAGGCGATGTCAATATGTTGAAGGCTACGCCAGAGATCTCCGCTTATCTTCTGCTCCCACCTAACCCTAGGCTCACCTAGATCTAACTCACGAAGGCGACATCAACATCATGAAGGCTACGTCAGAGTACACTATGGAGATTGTTCAAGAGTATGTGAGCAAGTATGTTAGCCTATTGTTTCGATGATTGGAAGGTTCCTCATGTTGTTTCAGTTGCCTATATGTTCGATGAGGGTGAGCTTAGTTCTTAGAATGCAAATACTTGCTAGTATTTGGTGTAATCGAAATAGTGAATAATGCAAACGATATGACACTTGTATATAAGATGTTTCACCTTCATATGTTTGACATCTGTGGTTAAGTATTTTATTTTTCCATTGCAATTTTAACACAAATTCACATATGTGGAAAATGCCCATGAGTTGCACTTGTTAGTGTTACGTTTGGACACTATCAAGCTATCATATATTATTCTTTTATATATGGTTTTGGAGCTATAGGTTTTTCTATGTGTTAATAATTTATTATTAGGAGTTATTGAGGGTTAATAATTTTATTATTAGTGGTCATAACACTTTTATCTCTTCCTCTTTCTTTTCTTATTCTTCACCTATCTTCTTTGTTTGTCTGTGTTTTGATTGATTATTGACGGTCAATAACATGATTATTGGAAGTCAAAAATTGTATGCTGGGAGTTGTACCTGATTACTAAGGGTCAGTAACCCGATTATTGGAGGCTAGTAATCATTATCAGGGGTTCATAATTGGTTACTGGGCTTCAATAACCCGATTATCAAGGGTCAGTGACCCAATTACTGGGGTCAGTAACCCGATTATTGGAGGCAGGAATCCGGCAATGGTGACCAGAGAAAGTCTGAATACAAGATTCCGGTGACTGGTGACCGGAGTCCTGCGACAAGATTCTGGTGACTAGAATCTGGTGATGAGGTTCCAACCAAATATTCTCTCTCTTCCACTTTCTCTCTGTATGCATGTTTAAGGGAAAAGGCAAAATAGTCTTAAAATAATATAGTTTGTTAAGACTTTAGTAAAAATTAGTCCATTTAGGCACAAAAAAGGTTCCCTTACATTAGAATAGGTTCATAGAAAAGATTGTCATTGGAATAAGCAATGAGGAGTCAAAATTAGTATCAAATGGGCATTTTCCTTTTAATTTTTAGCCTTTTCAATTAAACTTTAGCTAGAAATGTAGTTTTTGAACTAACATGTACTAATTTATATCAAAAATGGACTAATTTTAATAACATATGGGCTAAAATCAGAAATTTGAGGTGGACTAGTTTTTAATTTTTAGCATTTTAAACTAAAATTTAGCTAGAAATCTATGT
This sequence comes from Fragaria x ananassa, assembly GCA_034370585.1. NCBI lineage: Eukaryota > Viridiplantae > Streptophyta > Magnoliopsida > Rosales > Rosaceae > Fragaria > Fragaria x ananassa. Next base: position 13,393,843 of record CP139760.1, read on the forward strand.
TTTTTTTCAAAATTTGGGGTAGGTTGTAACTTACTGGACCCGTGTGTAGGTACGCCTTTGATAATTTATCTTTCACTATCTAAGCATGCCCAACCTTGTCTAGTCCCCCTTACCAAATGTGCCCAATTATGTTAGCTTAGGCCAACACTTTAACTTTTGGCTTCAAGTCCAAGAAGAATCACTTGTCAAATATTTCATCATTCATAAGTAGTTTTGAACACGCCCATGATCTTTTATTATTGTTATTATTATTATTATAGGGGCAGGTGCAAGCTTTGTTTGATGAAATTGTAGAACACATGGGAGGGACGTAAGGCCTAAACCCCATACGGAGAATATCTTGAAATCATAACAAAATTCTCCACCAAGTCTATGTATTCAATCAAACACCAATTAGCAAAGACCGCATGAATGACTATTCTATTTGCTTTGACATATAGGCAGCATACTAGAAAGATAACTCTATCTTGAAAAAGCATTATTTCAAATAGTGTAGCTTTCCCACTATGTTACTGCTTAGAAATAATTCTAACGATACTCAATTTCATCAGCCTCTAAGAGGTAGCACCCATTTGATCAAACAAACAGCCTACCATCTCACTAGGCTAGCCAAGACATGTAAAATGTGCATATCGAGCCACACTCACGTCACCTTATTATAGAGTGATAGGGAATTATTGCCGGCATAAAGTCACTTCTTACTAAAAGTAAATAACAATAAAACAAAGCAGAAAAATAAACTGGCCGGGTTAAGGGTCAAAGTCTAGGCCCATGTACCACTAAGCCCAAGTCGTGGAACACTGCAGATGTCACGCCTCTCCCATCTCACCTAGGCCACCCTTATAATCCTAATTTTGATGGCAATGTCAACGACTATTGCCGAACGCTGAACCACCACACATCATCCCTCCATAATGCCCAACACGCCGGTAAGAGATGTTGAATCTACCCCGATCAAGATTGACTTGCCCTGACCATGTCGGATCCAGTCGATCAACTCTGATTATAATAGACCACATTGATGCCACACTTGGACAACTACCTCTGTTCTAGATAGAGTAGTCAAAATCCTAGTCGGCCAGCTATTAAACCACCTATGCGTAACCCTTACAGAACCTCCAGTCGATATTGGATGTTGATGTTATCCTATTGCGGTGTTCCTTCCAACTGAGCCTCACACGCCGCTCATTTACGTCCCTTCTAGCCTGTCTGATGCCGCCACAAAAGACGCACCATCGGACAAGCCGTTGTTCAAATAGTGTTCTCTCGATCTCTTTCTCTAAGATCTATTATATTTAGTTTACGTATGTCCTTGAATTAAATCTTTATTTATCCACAATAAAATAGTTTTGAAAAAAAAAGGTAATATATAATTTCCTTATTTACTTTTTTGTGTGAAAGACAATATTAAATGAGTCAAGTATTACAAATGTAGGATAGGAAGCTTTGAGCGGTGGATGGGACAACACCATATCAACGACAACTAGTCTCTGATAAAAAGAGCAAACTTAGCTGCTCCATGAGCATACAAATTGGCTTCCTTGTATACATGAACACAAAATGTATTGAAGATAATAGTGTTTTGGCCACGATCCTCAGTAAGGGCAGAGATGTAACTTAGTAGTACAAAAAGTAAACAAGGGTTACAGGCGTGCCACCGCGCAGGCGCGGAATGTGAATTGCATGTGTGTTTGACTTCTAATCAAACGAAAGGGGCTCTGGTGCAACCTCGCAGACAAGGGATTACGAGTAGCTCACCTATTCACTTTGCAATTGATACTCACTGTGAATAACGAGCAGAGCAACTAAATGGAAAAACAACCAGGAGCGAGACTGAACAGGCTCTATAAACTAAGGCGAGATGCGCTTAGCGTTAGAATTTTGAGAAGCTCGAAGAATTTTTATTGTAGTTGTATGATTTGATTGTGTGTGGAGTGTCTCCTCGAACTCCTTTATATAAAGTTATTTAGGGCCACATGTATTGACCCAAAGCATGTCAAAAACTTGTATAAGTCTTTTACGATAAATATAGTGTATGCGATGTTAATCACTTGTTGGACATGATTATGCTTCGGCGAAGTAACTAACTGCCTATGTAGAAGAGTTGTATTAGAACACCTCAAGAACACTTGCGAACCTTGAGGACTTCATACTACCAGATGCACATACACTTGCATACATGTGATTAAGGAATAGAAACATTAATACATGCAAACTCCTCCCCTGGCAAGTCGCACACATATAGCCCTTTATGCAATTAAAGATAATTGTTTTCTTATCTAATCAAACAACTATGCGGAGCTCGCCTCATCTAGTCTCCTTTTTGTATGCGAACTCCTCTTCTTGATCTTTCGTGAAGTCCTTCTCCTACGCAAAGTCATCACTTCACGTGTGAAGTATGCGATTCAGCTCGCATGACTTTGCTAGCGAGCCATCATTTGTAAACCAAATTATTTGGGCTCACCAGTGTGACATGGACCATGAATCTAACTAATATTCATATAGACAATTATTATCCAGTAAAATATTAATTTAGGTGTAAACATTGCCCCCCAGCCTCGAAGTCATGAATGTCAAGAATGACTGAAGAGGTTTATGCTTATACTACTCCAAAGCCACTAATATTGGCTCAGGTCATACACAAAATGAGTATGAGTAAACAAACCTATGAATAGGCTCTAAAACTCAAGCACCCAACAACAGAGCACTGTAGTGAAGCCGCTGTACAATTCTCTTAGTACCATATTAAGTTGATAATCATGAACTTAACATAGCTAGGTACCTTAGACTTGAACTTAACATGCTTGTTCTACTCAGAATACATGGTACATTGCATATGCCTCGAGTGGATGCATTTGAAAATGAATCGTCTGACCTCTAAGGGATGCCCCAAATGGATGTGTCTCGAAGGGATGCACCTTGAGTGGATGTACCTTGAATAGATACACCTCGATTAGATATAGTTCACTTCACTGCCCCCCGTGTGAATCAATGAGAGTCAAGCACAAGACACTTCGCCGCCCTCAGTGCGAACCGATGAGAGTCAAAGGAATTTTTTTAGAGGCCACAGTTGTTGACCTAAATAATGACCAAGATATTTGAAGAATGTCTAAAGTATGAACTATCTGGAACTCATCTCTATCCTATATGTGCCCCCCAGATTGGATGTATGTTCGATGATAAGTGGGAAGAATGAAGGACATCAAAACTTTAGTATGCCCCCTAGTGACAGAGTTGTAGTACCGTGCATCATTGAAATCGGTAAACACCAAAAAAGGTTGTGGATCGGCCGTGAGTAGATCTTGGTGCATGAATGAAGGTACACAAAAGCTTATGTGGATGCCCCGCAATAAAGGAAAGCATGTTGCAAGGTCATGAAAACACATTGCAAATGCGCGCATATCCTGACATGTCTGCATTCAAACTGCCATAACGCTCTCCAGGAATGTCGGAATGATGAACCGTAAAATCCTATGGAAAATAGATATCCAGGGCTTTCTGTTGATATAAGGCTCACATGCTAGTTCCTCCTGGATCTTTCTAGTTTAGTCCGCGAAGTTGACTGTCTCATAGTGCCTGTTACAACTTTTCAGCACTGTAATCTATTTGTATTTCTTGACTTCGCCGGTAGCAATTTTAAGGCATATGGAATGCCTGTTGTCTTCAAGCCTCAGGGATAGGCCTCTAGGTAAAGTTCAAGCCATATATAGGCAAGAAAGTTGTCTTGCATTTCAGTAAAACCAAGGATCTCTTTTTGTGTTTATTGTTATTAGATTTTTTTTGTTGTATTTTTCTTTTTTCAATGCGAGAAAGAAAGAAAACAAAAGGAAATTGGAAGCTAAGAGCAAAGAAAAGAAGGGATCATAGTATGATTAGTTACCCTTCGTACAACCACGGGGGAGGCCACCAATGCTTCACTCCAAGCTTTGACGCCGTTATGTTTCCTGCATGAGACTCTTGCTTCTGAAAACTTCCAAGTGCTGAGCAAAGAAATTTCGTGTCAACAACTTGAAAATTTCCAATACAGTAGCTCGTAGGGACTACCTTGTTGCTCCCCAAGCATCATTGTCATTTGGTAAAGCATGATTGTAGCTCGTAGGGACTACCTTGTTGCCCCCCCAAGCATCATTGTCATTTGGCAAAGCATGATTTTCAATTGCCTTCTTATGGGCAAAATGGAGTAAAGATATGCCTTGTCACCGACTATCATGTCATAATGCTGTTTTGGCCACGATCCTCAGTGCACGGAGCAGAGAGATGGTAGCATTCAATGCTTCTAGAGATGCGGGGCGTGCCACCTCACGGAGGAGGAAAGAGCTGTATGAATGAGTGTGAGATCTTGACTTCTTGAGCAAGCATGGAGGGTTCTAGGTGCCACCTCAGATGAGGAATTTATGAGCACAAGGCGGTCGATACTCACGATATATCGCGAGCAGAGCAATAATAGGGAGATTCAAAGGAATTGGGGTAAGTCCAGGAGGGCTTTGAAACTAAGGTGGCAGCGGCACTTAGTTAGGTTTAGGGTTTTCGAGGTAGCTCGAAAGAAACTGTATTGCAGTTTGTTTGTTTGTTTTGTTGAGAGAGATTTTGTGTAAGAGAGAGATACTTCGACCCCCTTATATAGTGATCCAACTTGTGGTAGAAGAAAGCTAGCTTGAAATCCAAGTCTGCTCTGAAACCCTAATCTCACACGGACAAAGTTTAAACCTCGCGGACCAATCATCTTATGACACATGTCCAGTTTGCACACTCTGCATAGGATACTGCCACCATGTTGCTCGATTATAGACTCCTATGCGAACTGGAATTAGGAGCAATCTTATCTTGCGGGGTGTCACAATCCATACGGGCCGCGGACTTAAACCATCTCGCATGCCTTAGTACGGCTTTTTATATTAAAAGGGCCACATGGATTGGCCCGAAACATGTCAAAGACTGGTTAAAGTCTTCACCGATTAATGTAGTGCATGCGGACTCCGCATTTGTCTTCCTCGCGAAGTCTCTCACGCGAACTAGTGAGCCAGTTCGCCTAGATGTATTCCGCCTCGCCTAAGCGAAGTGTCCATAAGTAATTCCTCGCGAAGGCATTCCGTGCGTGAGGTGTGTGTTCCGCTCGAAGTCCTTTAAATGTGCGAGATCCATACTCCACGCGAGTTATGTGTTTTGCCTGAAGTCTACTAAGCGCGTGAGATCTGTACTCCGCGCGGAGTCATTCCTCGCGCAGACCTTGTAATTCAGCTCGCGTGGTCTTGCGGGCGGGCCATTATTTGTAAACTTTAAAGAACTTGGGCTCGCCGGTATGACATGGACCAAGAATTTAATTAATATTCATATGGACATTTTACAGCCCAGTAAAGTATTGTTACGTGGACAAAAATGCCCTTTGGCTCAAACATTGCCCCATAGGCCTTGAGCTTTGAGACTAAACGAAAAGGCCTTATTGAACAAGTCCCGATGATTCTAGATTTGGAAGATGCTAACACTTTTGGGACCATTGCGACCTTCATCTTGCTGAAGGGAACCAAAGTTTTAAGGCGCGCGCACCCTCTAACCCGCGAGATAACTTGGCTAAAGGAATGTCTTACTTACTGCGTTGTGAGCAAGTATGTACCCTGATGTAAGATTGGCGAAGCGAATCGAGTCGTTTCGCTGGTAAACAAAAGATGGGCGAAGCGAACCAATCAGAGCAATGGACCTCGCCAGTCTTGACGCCCCGTGTGTACAGGCTGTAAAGGAAACTCAAGAGATTCTGGTCAAATTTCATTTCGCTTGTCGTGTTGCCCTCATGTATGAACCTTCTTTACTAGGCGACAAGCCTTCCATTGAGATGGGGTAAAGGTCTCTACTCAACTGTTTGTTTGGAAAGCATGAAGTCATTGTAGAATCACGCATTCACCTTATCTCTAAAGCCCAAATTTCGGAGCAAAGCTTTGCACGCAAGACACATGTCAAATAGAGTCAGTCCCTTCTTTCTATAAAATAATCTACTGGCCGGGGTTGGAACAACAATTAAGCCTTGCTACCCCCTTCGCCATGGCTCATTCTTCCCTGTTGTTCATCCTTTTGTCCCTGCTTAAAGCAAAACCACCATTTCGCCTGCTCATCGTTTGCTCCGATGAGTTTCGAAATCTACTCTTAGGTCGAAGGTGAGTTTTGAAATCCACTCTTAGGCCAAACCTTCGCTTGAAAGAGCAAACGGTCTGGGCACTTTTGACTTGTGTATGCTGCTCTATCCAAACGTGAGGTTTCAGAGGCCCTTTGTCCGTCTGTGTTCTAGGAGTTTGTCAGTGTCCTTGAAGCACTCCCCGAAACCTGTGCAGTAGCTTGAGGATCCATGTTCCAATGAACCGCCCGATCTGAAAGCTCAAGGCGCTTCTAACCTTCCCAGATCTATGCCTTTAATCGTAGGATAGCCATAATTCATTGTAAACATGTTTGCTTTGGCTACAAAGCCGCTTATATAACCTGTATCATAGTGTAAGAAGGGAAAAAAATGTAATATTATTATTTAGGGCCTCTGGAATAGGCCCCAATCTTGTACTAGTCTGTTGATTAGACCTCGTACGTTTATAATGAAATGAAGAGCGAAAATGAAGAAATTAGCACGATTAAATTGCATGTAAAATTTAATATATGGCCTCTGGAATAGGCTCCAGTCTTGTACTAGTCTGTTGAGTAGACCTTGCACGTTTACAAAAAAAAAGGTTTGAACTAATGACGTACTTCTCTCTCGGGTTGCCCCCTAGTGGGAGGCGGTGGAGTGCTAGTTCGATGGCGCGGAGCACTATAAACAGTGATCGCGGGGTCAGGAGGTAAAGGATTTACACGCTCCCAAACTCCAGCAACATGGCGCTTTAAGAAACGACCATTGATAGTATTGGGATGGAGTGTGCCTCAAGGTCGCAGAAATGGTATGCCTCCTTGGGCAATATGCGATGAATAATGAAGGGTCATTCCCACAGCGCGGACCACTTCCCGCGGCTTTCAGTCTTCTCTCCCAATGGTAACACGATTGGCCATACTGCTTGGCCCTCAGCAAAGCTCCGACCACGGGTAACTTTATCATAGGACCGTGCAATGCACTGCTTCTGAATGATGAGATTGTTAAATGCAATGATGTGGTGTTTGTCGAGGTCTTCAAGTTCTTGCCACATTGCCTGGACGTAATCGTCACCAAGCAATTGGTGCTGTTCCTAGACGTGAAGCGAGGCGACATGAACCTCAAGAGTAAGGATGGCGTCATGACCAAACATGAGAGCATATGGGGTAGTAGTTGTCGGATCGCGCTTGGAAGTTCGGTAGGCCCATAAAGTATGGTAAAGCTCTAAATGTCAGACGCGGGGGTTCAACTCTAGCATCTTGCGCAAGATACTGAGGATATCCTTATTGCTTGCCTCCGCCTAACCATTAGACTATGCATAATAGGGGGTTGAATGCAAGAGCTTGATACTATAGCCGGTAAGGAATGTGACTACAAAATCGGCCATAAAAGCTGCCCCCCGGTCCGTCACAATGCACTCCGGAATACCAAAGCGAGAGATAATGTTGCAGAAGATAAAGTTGTGAACCGAGTTCGCAGAAGCAACCTTGAGTGGCTCGGCTTCAACCCACTTGGTAAAGAAATCGGTGGCCACAATGATGAACTTGTGCTGCTATGAGGAATAGGGGTGAATGATGACAACGAAGTCTATCGCCCATCCTCGACCTGGCCATGACTTGATAATCGGCAGCAACAGAATGTTGGGAATGTGTTGCACTGGTCCGTGACCCTGACAATCCTGAAAACCTTTGGCGAAAGTAATATAATCCTTGAGAATGGTAGACCAATAGTAGCCGTGGCGACGGCTTAACCAACATATCTTTGGGCCTGCCTGATGCGAACCACAAACTTCGAAATGAACCTCGTGCATCAGCCACTTCCCCTCATCGCCATACACGCAACGGAAGTCATTACCGTCTTCGCCACGTCGGCGGAGCTCGCCGTTGAGCAGCATAAAGTTGAGGGCGAGAAACCGCATTTGCCGGGTTTGTGAGGTAGGCGATGAACGGTAACCACCAATCCTTATCGATAGGATCTAAGGCAGCGACGTCAGGAGAGTCAGCTTGATATTGCCCCCTAGCAATAAAAGACTGATGAGTGCGTCATTCGACCTTGAGTAGGCGTTTGTGCACTCCGTCTCACAAGCTGAGGCCAGAGGGAATCTGTGCAAGCTCATTCATTGCGAAGTTGAACTCGCGCGGGATGTGCTCAACGTGGACGTCATCAAAGCGGTTCAATACGTCAAATGATTTCCGCAGGTAGGGCTCAATGGACGAACTCAAGCATTTGAACTTCTCCACCAACTGGTTGACGACCAATAAGGAGTCGCCAAAGACGTGAACCTCGCGGACCCCTAAGTCCAGTAAAATCTCCAGTCCGATAATGAGCGCCTCGTACTCTCCTGATTATTTGTACATTTGAAATCCAGCTGGAAAGAGTAAGAGAAACGATCGCCTGCAGGGTTCTCAATGGCAATTCTGGCACCTGCGGCGAGTTCAGTACGCAATCCGTCAAAGTAAAGAGTCCATAAAGTGAGGGAAACAGCAGCGAACTCTAACTCGCGGAACGTTGTTAGCTAGGTTAGTGGGTGATGAGCGAGGAAGTCCGCTATGGCTTGTCCTTTGACTGCTTTTTGCGGAACATATTGCAAGGAGAACTCAGACAAAGCCAGTATCCATTTACCTATGCGTCCCCATAATATAGGGTGGGAAATCATGTATTTAACGAGGTCAGATTGAGCGATCACCACTGTGGTAAAAGCTAACATGTAGTGGCGGAGCTTGCAACCTGCAAAGAATAGGGCGAGACACAACTTCTCCATTGGAGAGTAGCGCGTCTCACAATCAGTTAGCACCCTGCTAAGATAGTAGACGGCGTGTTCCACCCCGTTCTCATCGTCTTGTGTCAAAAGTCTGCCAATGGACAAGTAAGCAGTGGCGATGTAAAGTTTAAGCGGAACGCTAGAGCGAGGAGGAACCAATACCGGCTGGTTCGTCAGGTAGGCTTTGATACGATCAAAAGCCTCTTGGTGTTGTGGCTCCCATACAAACTCGGTTGCCCCCTAGAGCTTTAAGAGAGGTGAAAAGGGTTGAACCTTCCCTGCCACGTTTGTAATGAAACGGCGGAGGAAGTTGATTCGCCCGATCAATTGTTGTAGCTCCCTCTTAGTTGTAGGAGGTGAGGCGTTTATTACCTTCTGCGCCTTGTCTTTGATGTACCAGGAATCCTAGGAAGTCACCTGCTTCTGCGAAGAATACACATTTGGCGGGATTAATCTTCAGGTTATGTTGTCGCATCCACGTGAAAACCTGTCGGAGGTCCTCAACGTGCGTCGCCCGCGTTTTGGTTTTGACCACCACATCTTCTATGTAGACTTCAATCAACTTGCCCAGGATATCATGAAAGATAAGGTTCATGGCGCGCTGATATGTTGCCCCCGCGTTCTTGAGTTCGAAAGGCATGACAACATATTCAAACGCACCTACAAACCCCTAACAACGGAAGGCGGTCTTGTGGCGATCTTCTTCGGCAACAGAAATCTGGTGGTATCCAGCGGTTCCATCCATAATGGATAGCACTTTTTGCCCCGCAGCCGCATTAATGAGGAGGTCAGCAACGGGCATGGGGTATATATCCTTAGGGGTTGCGTTGTTGAGGTCCCGGTAGTCAACACAGACGCGCATTTTGCCGTTCTTCTTACGGACATGAACTACATTGGATATTAATTCGTTGTACTTAGCCACGCGAATGATACCCGATCGATGCATGTTCTCAATCTCTTCCTTAACCACGATCTGGGTCTCAGTTCACATGAATTTACCGTCCTGTCGGACTAGATGTCTGTCAGGATAAGTAGGCAGCCATTGACAGACCAAGTCTAAAGACAAACCAGGCATGTCTTCGTACTTCTCGGTGAAGCAATCCCTATATTTGCATAATAGGGCAAGCAATTGTTCGCGTTCTTCCTCCGCCAACTTAGCACTAATGGAAATGAGTAGGGGCTTCTCTGCAGTCCCTACATCGACTTGTGAGATGGGGTCGCGAACTTGAGGTGGTGTGTTGTCCAAAGAAGCGGGAGCTAACTGAATAACTTCTTCCTTGGTATTGGTATAATCCACTATTTCATCTACGTATTCCATGGTCGTAACCTTTGCGTAGGCTTCGCGTTCTGCCCAGTATGAAAAGAGTTTTTCACATAGGGACTCGCCAGCCTCGCGCGCCTCTTCTGAGGAGGCACTAAACATTAGAGGGTTAGAGGGGGTCCGCGATGATATGAGGATGTTGTAAGTCGTCCTTCGCCTGGGTGAGTCCTCATCGCGTTAATTTGGAGGCTGTGACCCCATAAGGGCAGCCTTTAGAGTCAACGCCTTGAACTTCTAGCAGGCCCAAGTCAGTATTGTAAAAGCGGGCATCGTTGAAGTTGGCGGAGATGGAGAAGGGACGCGGATCCGCTTTGATGAGGACTGCCTCGCATGTCTCAGTATCCCAAACCATGAGTTCTTGTTGCATAGAGGAAGGCACGCAAAAACTTTTATAGATTCAGCCGCGGCTAAGAATCATACTGTAAGATGAGGAGCATTCAGCCACGAAGAATGTATAGACCCGTGATGCCGTACCCACCTTGACTCATAGAAATAACAAGCCTAGAGTTCTGGAGACTTATCTGGTGAAGTTCTTGACTGTCAAGGACGCGTTTTGAATCATTGAGCGTTGGATACCAAGGAGTCCCATGGTGCGGGTGGTAAAGACATTTACCGCAGCTCCAGTATCGACCATGACTTTGTTGACCATAATCCCTTCAACTTCAGGCGAAATGTATAATGGCCTCATGTGAGTGGCCATGTCTAGGGTCGGTGTGGAAAAGGTCAGAGTCGGCATGCGTGTGACGCTGCTTGTAGCCTCCAATGGTGGAGCATTCGCGGGTTTCGCTAGGACTGGACCCCTCTCGCTGTTGCAAGGCAGGGACATGTCGCAGACATTTTCGCTACTGTCTGGAATATCCGCCGTGTTGCATGTTGTGTTTGGCGGGAGAGCATATTTTTCGGATATGAAAAACACCATTCCGACTTGAAAGGAAAATTGCTCGCGGACGGGGATCAACAGATCTTCAACTATCTCATATTCGCCTTCAAACATTGCGAATGTGCTTTCCACAGAGTTGACCTCTTCGTTCTCAGGCCATGTAGAGACTTCAACCATGTTGCAGGTGAATGATTCCTCCTGCCCTTCTTCTTGGTCTTCATCTAAGCGAACGTGAGGCTCGGAGTGGGCCTCGTTATCCGGTGAGTTTCCATGGAGAAGCCGAGCCATCTACTGGGTGAAGTTAGGGCTAGCAGGGGCACTATCAGCGACTGGTGGCGCGTCAGTCTCCGGCTGCAGTGGTCGCCACACGAGTTTGGTTGAGGACTGTTTATCCTCGGTTGTCTGCTTACCCACGGCTAGAGAAACCTTAGCATTATCATCTTCCCTTGCCCTAGAAGGGGCTGGGACTCGTGGTTCCCTCTTGTCCTCCAACTCCGGGTCAGATTGTGGTCATGGCCGATGTGATCGTGGAGGTTCCCTCCTTGCTTCAGGTTCCTGGCGAAGAGGCTCTCAGGGCTGTGATGACTGAGGCAACTCGCGCCTTGGTTCAGGCTCTGAGGTGGTGAACAACCTACGACTTACTGGAGGAGGCTGCTCCCTCCTTCGTTCAGCCTCCAGCGAATGCTTGCGCCTTGGTGAAGTTAATGGTTGTCTTCTTCGATCAAACTCTGGTGATGGCCTACGTCGAGAGGGCTATGGATCCCTTCTCTTTTCCGGTTCTGGAGATGGTCTATTCCTTGCAGGGTGTGAATCCTGCCTTGGTGGTACGGTGAGGCGACATAAGACATTTACCTTTGGGGCAAGGTCATCTGTCATTTGTGCACATACCCGTGGAGGTGTGACATGTGGCCGTCGAAGTATAGCGCGTAAGCCTTCGGCTTCTCTCCACATCCTTTCAGGTGTCTGTGCGAGCTGCGAGGGTCAGATGGCACCATCGTCTATAGCTCGCAAGGCATGTAGGATGCTACCAAACTTCTTCTAGAGCTTCCGCTTCCTGGATTTGGTGATAGTGACTGGCCTACCCCTTGTTGCGTGTACCATATCCCCTCCTTGATTGTCGATTTGGATGCCGGGGAAATGTAGGGATCAGTCAAGATACCTTGACGAGGGCTTGATGCCTCGTTTTCGTGGTACCCGCTGTTGGAATCTGATATGTCCATCTCACTTGAAGCTGAAGACGAAGGTGCTTCTTCTGTCCAATGTGATTGGACGAACGTCTCGAGGCGCTTGATCCTCTGTTCCAGCTCTTCTCGAGTCTTGGGGCTCATGATTTAGAAATTCTCGGCGGGGGACGGTTCATCGTCCCGCATGATAGCTTTGCCCTTATCTTTCCTTGAAAGGCGATCGGGCTGTGGTCTGGCGACTAACTTCCTTGCCGGGTTATGGTTCCCACTAGGGTTTGCCCGCACTGTATAGTCATTTGCTGGTATCTTACGGTTTCAACCTAGTGGTTTGCGCGAGCCTGCATTTGGAGAGATGTTTAATGTGATTACGCTGGCTGATGCGAGGTTAAGCAATGTCAGTGGTTGCGATCATGAATCTGCCTTTGTCTTCAAATCGAATATATTTAAGGTCGAGCCAGTCCTGGAATTGTTTGCGAAGCTGGTAGCACTCGCAGGTTCTGTGTCCCCAGCTATTATGGAACTTGTAGTACACGCGGCCCTCCTTGTATTCAATGTAGGGTAGGGCCCCGACCACTGTAACAAGTCCATCATCGATAAGGTCGTCTAGAACCTCGTGTGCGAGGTTGACGTTATAGGTGTACGGGCGAGATGGTCGAGCTGTATCAACATTGTCCTCCTCGCGGCCTCTCTTAAATGCTCGACGCAGATTTTCATCCTCTGGGTGGTCAGACAGGTCCAAGGTGATTCTTCGTTGGCCTGGCTTTGGTGCGCGGCGTTGGCTATTCTCCTATGGGTGGTCGTTCCAATTCACTTGAACCATACCGACCACGGCTGGAAAAGGATCCACATCCACCAAAGAGGCTGAGCTCTCCGGCGTCTTCATTTTCAAAGCGTCAGAGTTCAACCATGTCTGTAGCTGGTCACGGAGCTTGACACAGTCTTTGGTATCATGATTGTGGACGTTATGGAATGCACAATAATTCTTGTCCTTCAGCTCCTCTTTAGATGGGATCTTGTGATCCAAGTGCACGTACTTCGCCTCGATCAAGTCATTAAAGACAAGATGGGCGTTTTTCGCGTCATAGGTATACAACTCGTATTCGGGCTTGGTCCATGCAAAAAACTGAATGGTGATTGGCTCGCGGGTCATTTTGAGATTCTTTAGCTTGTGAGACAATGGCTTCCCAGTCAGTTCAACCGCTCTGACATCTTTATAGTCCTGTGCGGCCTCAGCCTCCTCCCTCTGGTAATGAGGATCGAACGTGGAGGGTTGGAGGCTTAATGCCCCCACTGTCCTGTTTCTTCCTGGTACGTATGTCCCCTTGGAGGCATTTGCTTTCTCATCCATCTCACTGAGGATCAGCTCAGAACTGCCGACCTTGTTGATCAGGTCACCTATAGATGTGAAACGCTCCCCATGGTGCTTCAACCGCTGGCGATGCTCGAGGCCACGGACAGCCAACTTAATGGCTTCCTGCTCAGGTAAGAGGAAGTCACACTTTGCCTGTTGGATCTTGAAACGCTGGAGAAAGGAGACTCATGACTCCATGCTCTGCTTGCTCATTTGAGTGAGAGAGTCAAGGCCGACCTCTGGCTCAATGGTACCGTAGGTTTCTCGAAACAATCTCTCTATGGTAGGCCAGTTCGCAATGGATCCTGGTTTCAACCTAGAGTACCAACTGAATGCAGCTCCGGACAGAGAAGTCCCAAAGAGCTTGAGCTTGAGAATGTCATTGTTCCCATATTGGCCGTACTAAACTTTGAAGCGAGCCATATAGGATCTTCCTTTGTTTCCTTGGAGAAGGTGGCGAAGACGATGTTCTTGAAAACATGGGGAAATGTATACTGCGCCACACTATCAAGGTAGGGATCGCGATATTGTAAGTCAGCATCACCTTTTCCGGTTTGCTCCTTGACGATGGATGGGATAAGCTGGCGCCAGTCGGCCGCAGTCACAGGTGTAGATTTGGTCCCTTCCTCATGGTTAGGCCATGTAGAGAAACTGGCGGCATGTTCAACATTCTTGGGAGCTGGGCAAGAATAAGCAACAAACGGGTCTTCTACTGTTCCGCTTCCTTGGCGTGGCGAGTTGTTAAATCCCTTGAAGGGAACAGATGAGCCACGCGAGGGCGGATTCTTTGAAGTGCTAGCCCCTAGCGCAAACTGCGGGGTCTTCTGAGCCTCGACTTTTGGATTTCCCCTGGCGCGCTCATTTGGCGGGATATACTTAGATGTCCCCTCATTCACGCTTGCGCTAGTAGGATCTAGGGCGAGATTCTTTGATGCTTGCTCCCTCATCCAATCTTCAACTTCAAGGACCCGCAAGCTCAGCTGGTCCTGTTTTTCCTTGAATTCATCTAGTTTTTCTAGATTGTTCTTGCTTCTAAAGAATGAAGCATTCTGCTGGTCCTGCAGCTTGGTATCGTGACCGTCCAAGCGGCGAGTTTGCTCATCCACTGTCGCGTGAGTGCGAAACAGGATCTCTGCATTTTGCTTCACGGTTTCCGCGTTCTGGTCTAGATCCGTGCGGATCCACTGGAGGCTACCTTCGACGAGGCCTTTGGTTTCTATGAATTCGCCCGCTAGGTGGCCATAATCCTCACTGAGTGTGGTGAGTTTGTCATGGTTGGCTTTCCAGAGGGCTCTGTCTTACTTGACCTGCTCAGTTAGGTCAGCAACGCTTTGTTGAGTGGCCAGATTCTGACCTTTGAGCTCCGCAAACATCTGGATGATCTGTTCCATAAGAGGAGTAGATCCCATGTCTTAGGTTGGTTGTGAGCCTGCCATGGCGGTTTCGCTGAAGTCTGGATTGCCAAACTGAGCGAGAACCTGCTCTTGAGTAAGGGAACGGCAAGCCGCGCTGTTATGAGGGTTGTACCGTAGTGATATGTGTTTGAGACAAGAAGGCTGAGGCTTCCTGTATGGTGTTTCCTCAGGCTTCCCTATATTGTCTCACTTGTACTCCTGAGTCCCACAGGGCGTGCCAATGTTTTGGCCACGATCCTCAGCGCGCAGAGCAGAGAGATGGTAGCAGTCAATGCTTCTAGGGATGCAGGCCGTGCCACCTCGCGAACGAGGAAAGAGCTGGATGAATGAGTGCAAGATCTTGACTTCTTGAGCAAGCGGGGAGGGTTCCAGGTGTCACCTCAGATGAGGAATTTACGAGCACAAGGCGGTCGATACTCACGGTATATCGCGAGCAGAGCAACAATAGGGAGATTTAGAGGAATCAGGGTGAGTCCAGGAGGGCTCTGAAACTAAGGCAGCGGCGCACTTAGTTAGGTTTAGGGTTTTCGAGGTAGCTCGAAAGGGACTGGGTTGCAGTTTGTTTGTTTGTTTTGTTGAGAGAGATTATGTGTGAGAGAGAGATACTTCGACCCCCTTATATAGTGATCCAACTTGCGGCAGAAGAAAGCTAGCTTGGAATCCAAGTCGGCTCTGAAACCCTAATCCCACACAGACAAAGTTTAAACCTCGCGGACCAATCATCTTATGACACATGTCTAGTTCGCACACTCCGCATAGGATACTGCCACCATGTTGCTTGATTATAGACTCCTATGCGAACTGAAATTAGGAGCAATCTTATCCTGCGGGGTGTCACAGTCCATGCGGGCCGCGGACTCAAACCATCTCGCATGCCTTAGTAGGGCTTTTTATATTAAAAGGGCCACATGGATTGGCCTGAAGCATGTCAAAGACTGGTAAAAGTCTTCACCGATTAATGTAGTGCATGCTGACTCCGCATGTGTCTTCCTCGCGAAGTCTCTCACGCGAACTAGCGAGCCTGTTCGCCTAGATGTATTCCGCCTCGCCTAAGCGAAGTGTCCATAAGTAATTCCTCGTGAAGGCATTTCGCGCGCGAGCTGTGTGTTCCGCGAGAAGTACTTTAAATGCGCGAGATCCGTACAACGTGCGGAGTCATTCTGCACGAGTTATGTGTTTTGCCTGAAGTCTACTAAGCTCTTAAGATCTGTACTCCACGCGGAGTCATTCCACACGCAGACCTTGTAATTTAGCTCGCGTGGTCTTGCTGGCGGGCCATTATTTGTAAACTTTAAAGAACTTGGGTTCGCCGGTATGACGTGGACCAAAAATTTAATTAATATTCACATGGACATTTTACAGCCCAGTAAAGTATTATTACGTGGACAAAAATGTCTTTTGGCTCAAACAAATACATGGTCTTATCAGGTATAGCCACACATTGGTTATGGAAGGGGACCATATCAAGAGCTTTACTGGTTTTGAACTCTTGTGGAACATGATTATGAAATAGACGCACCAACATATAGTCTTCATCATTTTTAGCATAAGTTGGCTCTATGTTAAAAACACATATATAATCAACAAAGGTCGGTGGCTTGACCTTCTTTGCAACCATAGGCATACATGGGACATATACGTACATCGCACATATATGTCTCGCATAAAAAAGCAGACTCTTTGGTCACCTGTTATGGGAAATTGTGGTTCGCCATTAGTGTCTGAACCAAATTTTTCTTCTAAGATGGACTGTTCTGTCCTACCTTCAAGTTCATCTTTTTGAGGAACACTGTCAATTTTTGAGATAGAATGATTATACATAATCTCAACGGCCTCGACCTCAGGTTCTTCATCATCGATTGACAATGTAATTTCTTCTTTGGACATAGGTTCATCTAAAGAAAAATCTTCGCCATTAAATTGGCTGCTAGGCAGTTCAATCTTTTTGGCAATGATATGTTGTCAACTGTAGCACAGGCTATCTTCAAGGCGTTTATGGTTTGCCCTAGCTCTTTTTGGGTTCGTTGGAAAGACCCTTCAAATATGTCCTTGTTTTCCCTAATGTCACATGCAAACGTGTTGAACTCCTCACTGAGTACAACGAGGTTTTCCTAGTCAGCCTTCTAGAGGACTCTATCCTTTTTAAACTGTTCAGCAAGGTCTGCGACGCTCTGTTGAGTGGTGTTGGCTTTCTTTTCCAGACGAAGAATGGCATGTTCGGTATCCGAGGTCTAGGTTGTCAAACCCTCAATCTGGCCTTTTAGCTCCTTGAATATTTGGCGGATTTGCTTCGTAGGCTAAGTAGATCTTAAGTCCTAGCTTAGTTGTGGACCTACAATTGTGGTTTCGCTGAAGTCTGGGTTCCCAAACTGAGCAAAAACCAAACTGCGCTGTTATGGGGCTTGTACCGTGGTGACTTATGCTTGAGACAAGAAATCTGAGGTTTCTTGTACAATGATTCGCCTGGTTTCCCAATGGTGAATAAGATGTTGTACTTTCGGTCTCATTGGGCGTGCCAATGTTTTAGCCACGATCCTCAGCAAGGGCAGAGAGGTAACTTAGCTGTACCAAAAGTAAACGAGGGTTGCGGGTGTGCCATCGCGTAGGCACATAATGTGAATTGTTTGTGTGTTTGACTTCTAATCAAATGAAAAGGGCTCCGGTGCCATGTCGCGGACGAGGAAAAGTAGCTCACCTATTCACTTTGCAATCGATACTCACTGTGAATAGCGAGCAGAGCAACTAAATGAAAAAATAACTAGGGGCGAGACCGAACAGGCTCTGTAAACTAAGGCGAGATGCGTTTAGCGTTAGGATTTTAAGAAGTTCGAACAGTTTTGTTGTAGTTGTATGATTTGATTGTGTGTTGAGTGTCTCATCGAACTCCTTTATAGAGTTATTTAGGACCGCATGTATTGGCCCAAAACATATCAAAGATTTGTAAAAGTCTTTAACGATAAATGTGGCTAGGTGATGTTAATTACTTGTTGGACATGATTATGCTTCGGCAAAGAAACTAACTGCCTATGTAGAATAGTTGTATTAGAACACCTCAAGAACACTTACGAACCTTGAAGACTTCATAATACTGGATGCACATACACTTGCATACATGTGATTAAGGAATAGAAACCTTATACATACAAACTCCTCCTCTAGAGACCCGCACATATATAGCCCTTTATGCAATTAAAGATAATTGTTTTCTTATCCAATCAAACAACCATGCGGAGCTTGCCTCATCTAGTCTTCGTTTTGTATGCGAACTCCTCTTCTTGATCCTTCGTGAAGTCCTCCTCTTACGCGAAGTCTTCACCTCGCGTGCGAAGTATGTGATTCAGCTCGCATGACTTTGCTAGCGAGCCATCATTTGTAAACCCAATTATTTAGGCACTCTAGTGTGACATAGACCATGAATCTAACTAATATTCACATAGACAATTATTGTCCAGTAAAATATTAATTTAGGTGTAAGCAAATAGATTAGTACTTAGGACCGTACTTGGTTGTTAAGTCATTGTATCTTCAGCATCTTGCTTACTGTTTAGGCTATTGTAGCTTAAGCATAGTGTAACAGTCCTACACCAGTACTTCTCACACTTCTTGTAATCAGCTTAGTCATCGCCATACCAGCCTCACCTATTAGGTAGAAGCCTTACCTCCCTTCTAGTTCTATGTTGTATAAGTATAGTTAGCTTTGTGTACATAAAACAACACAATTCAATCAATAGAGAAACTTGCTCTACTGCTTATTGTTTTCTATATGATATCAGATCAGGAACTTTAGTGTCTTGTTTCTGTTTATCTTTGTATTGTTCATCTTTTAGACCTTGTTTTCCTTCTCCAATTCTAAATGTCTAGAGAAGATTCTCCCGCTACTAGTATTAATCCTTTTGGATCTGAAACTACCAACATGCTTGGTAGTTCTGAGGTTGAGGGAAATCCCAACCAACGATTGTGTTCGATATTATTGACTGAATACAATTACATACCTCGGTCTAGAGCAGTCACCTTAGCTCTTGGTGGCAAATCCAAGCTTGGCTATGTCAATGGTGTAATACCAATGCCAGCAGCAAACTCAGCCACATATGATGCTTGGCTATGCAAAGATCAACTGGTTATGTCTTGGTTACTCAACTTTATGGATCCCAAGATTGCTGAAATTTTCAACTACTCAAAGTCATCCATGCACCTTTGGAATCATGTCAAAGAGATGTATGGTAATCAAAACAATTTTGCTCATGTCTTCCAACTGAAAAGAGATATTGCTAGTCTCCAAAGAGGAGAAAATTCCTTTGTCCAATATCTTGGAAGCTTAATAAGCATGTGAAATGAGTTAGATGTATATCAACCTCATACCACTGATCGTGCTATGCTGATGAAGAGAGCAGAAGAAGACAATATTTTTCAACTCTTGGCCAACCTGGGTTCATACTATGAGGACTTGAGAAGTCACATACTCATGAGCTCAGAACTTCCCTCTTTTAAAGGTGTATGTGGCACTGTGCAAAAAGAAGAACTAAGGAGAAAAGTGATGAGCATGGATGTCAATGTTAACGCTACAGAAGCTACAGCTTGTGTCTAAAAATATAACCATGCTGAAGAGAAAGTCTATAAGGGAAGAAGACCAAAGTTGAAGTGTAGCTATTGCGAAGGCATTGGCCACATGAGAGAGAGAGAGAGAGAGAGAGAGAGAGAGAGAGATGTTGGATCTTACATCCATAATTGAAGCCAAAATATTTCAAGGAACACAAAAGTACTTTCAAGGGTTGGAGTAACAACACTCATAAGGCCAACCTTGCTTCTACTGCTTCTTCTTCAAACTCCAATGGCATGTTGGATTTTACTTCTAATCCAGTCACACTCATCAACGAATTTGTTGTGTATCTTCAACATAAGAAGAGTGAGACTGCAGTGGTAATGGAGCTGCCAATCACACTACATTACTTGGAAAATTTGCAGGCTTTCTGACAGAATCTGACAATATAAACCAAAGTGAAGTGTCAGGTATTCTCACAGCTTTCAATACTACTCTCAATATGGATATTGAACATAACTGATGGGTTATAGATTATGGAGCCACAGATCATATGACCAACCAGATTTCAAACTTGCATGATTTTGAAAAAATGTGTTCACAAGTTTCTGTTGCAAATGGGAAGAGTGCATCTGTGTTAGGAAAAGGAAAAATAAAATTGTTTTCAAATCATATCATATATGAAGCCTTGTATATTCCTTCCTTTCCATTTCAACTGTTATATGTTGGAAAAATCACTCGGTCCTTAAATTGCTTAGCTATCTTTTCTCCTCATAATGTTATTTTTCAGGATATCATCACCAAGAAGACGATTGGTGAAAGTTATTTCTGAATGGACTTGATTACTTGTCTAAAATGTCCAAAGTTTTCAAGTTAGTTCTAGTCTCACTCAAGATTATAACCTTTGGCATCAACGCTTGGCTCATCCTAAATTGTTATCTATTTTGTTTCCAGATTTGAGTCATGACAACAATCATTGTGATGTTTGTCATTTATCCAAATTTGTTAGATTACCTTTCAGTTCCTCTATGTCAAGAGCTAGTAATCAATTTGAAATCATACACTCAGATATTTGGGGCCTGTCCTAGAATCTTTTGATGGATTTAGATATTTTATAACATTTGTGGATGATTTTACAATGATTACATGGTTGTACCTTTTGAAACTTAAGAGTGAAGTTTTTAATGTATTTAAAAAATTTCATAGCCTTGTTAGTACTCAATTCTCATCAAATATTCAAATCTTAAGGTCTGATAATGACTTAGAATATATGTCTCATAACATGTCTCAATTTTTAAACTCAAATGGAATTGTGCATCAAATAAGTTGTGTTCGTACACCTCAGCAAAATAGAATTTTAGAAAGAAAAAAAACAGAGATCTGCTTGAAAAAACTAGAGCTATAATGTTCCATGCCAATGTTCCAAAGAGATTTTGGTCACAAGTTGTTCTCACTACCACATACCTTATAAATAAGCCGTAAAGTAGAGTTTTGAACTCTAAATCCCCTTATGAAGTATTGAAGGGGAGACATATTGATTTATCTCACTTAAGAGTTTTTGGTTGTGTGTGTTATGTTCATATACAATCCACTCATATGGATAAGCTTGATCCAAGGACTGTGAAGTGCATTTTTTGGGGTATTCAGCAACATAGAATGGGTACAAATGTTACAATCCTGTCAGTAAGAAATTCAGTGTTTCAAGGAATGTCAAGTTTGATGAGTCTATTCCTTACTTCACCAAGAAATTTGATGATGGTGGTCAGGGGAGTTGTTTTATGATTTATTCTCTTTTCCAACTGTTATCTCTATTGTTGAAAGCCTTTGAATTACCACTCTACCAAATCTTGTTCCTGCACAAGGCGAAGTTGAGTATATTGCAGTCGAACATGATGATGTTGTTACTGATCCTCTCATTCAAAATGAACCTTTTGTGCTTAATCCTAATCCTCTAGTTGTCCTTAGAAGAAATCCAACTAGACAAAGAAATCCCCCTGCCAAGCTTCTTGATTATGTCACCTACACTTCAAAGTATCCTATGACTGCTTTTGTCAACTATAAGAAGGTGTCCTCAACTCACTGCTTATTCCTTAGTACAATCGATCAAGTGTGTGAGCCTCAAAGTTTTGAAGAAGCAAGTCAACATGAAGTCTGGACAAATGCAATGAAGGATGAACTATATGCTCTTAGTAAAAATAACACTTGGAGTGTTATTACTCTTCCAGAAGGCAAGAAAGTTGTGTGGAGCATATGGATTTACAAAGTGAAGTTACATTCTGATGGATCCATAGAGAGACACAAGGCTCATTTAGTCGCTTAGGGATTCACTCAAATGTATGGAGTGGATTACAAGGAGACATTTGCTCCTGTTGCAAAAATGAACACTGTGAGGGTTTTATTGTCTGTTACAGTTAATCAAGCTTGGTCTTTACATTAGATGGATGTTAAAAATGCATTCCTACATGGAGAATTGGAAGCGGAAGTGTACATGAAGCTGCCACCTGGTCACCCCAAGGCTAAGGATCCTGAATTGGTATGCAACCTTCATAAAGCTATTTATGGCTTAAAAAAGTCTCCACGAGCCTGGTATGCAAAATTAAGTTATGTTCTTGAAGATGTGGGATTTCACAAGAGTAATGTTGATTCTTCTTTGTTTGTTCGTAATGGTACTCATGGAAAACTTGTGGTTCTTATATATGTTGATGATTTAATCATCACTAGTGACAATACTGATGAGATCAGGTCACTTAAAGAAGCTCTCAACAACAAGTTTGCTATCAAGGATCTTGGCACTCTCAAGTACTTTCTTGGTATTGAGATGACATCTGCTGCTAAAAGAATTTTTCTAAATCAGTGAAAATATACTCTTGATTTGTTGAAAGAAGCAGACCTGTTAGACTGCAAACATGCACATACTCCACTTGACAACAAACTCAAACTGAGTGTTGACAGTGAAGATCTTCAAAACTTCAGTTGTTATCAAAGATTAGTTGGGAAGCTTATATATCTTACCATTACTCGACCTGATATCTCATTTGTTGTGAGCATTGTTAGTCAATTTATGCATGCTTCAACAATTGCTCACTTAAACATTGTGAAGTGCATTCTTCGATATCTTAAAGGGTCAGTTGGCAGAAGTATTATGCTTAAGAATAATGAGCATACCACAATCATGGAATATGCTGATGCTGATTGGGCATGGAATGATCTTGATTGAAAAATTACCACACGGTTTTACACATTTGTTGGTGGCAACTTAGTCACTTGGAGGAGTAAGAATGTCATTGCTAGATCAAGTGCAGAAGCTGAGTATCATGCAATGGCCTCAGCTGCTTGTGAATTAATCAGGCTCAAGGGTCTTCTCTTAAACTTAAGTTTTTCAAGCACTGAACCTATCTCCTTATTTTGTGATAATCAGACGACCATGCATATATAGCATCCAGTCCTGTGTTTCATGAGCGTACCAAACATATTGAAGTGGACTGCCATTACATTCGAGCTTAAGTTCAATCAAAAGTGATCAACACTTGCTACACAAGAAGTGAAGATTAACTTGCTGAAATCTTCACTAAGTTTGTCACGCCCCGACCCTTAATTTTTACCTTAATTACTAGCACGGTGGTAATAAGAATTTTACCGTCTTCGTCAGTAAGTGTTTAATTTAATTGGTCCCCAGAGTAGTGTTAGGGGACGATTATTTGGAAGGATTTATTCGAAGGAAGAAAATGTGACGACGGTAAAAATTGTAATTTTTTCTAGTAAAAGGTAATTTTTATTGGGGTATTATTTTTGGGGTGTTGAATTTTTGGATTGGGTATATTTGGAGATGTTGGTCCAGTTTGGGCCATGCCCATTTTTCTTCTCCTCTCTCCTTTCTCTCTCCTCCCACCCGATTCTCTCTCCCCGATCTTTCCGCTGCCGAACTTCCTGTCGCCAGCCCGTCGCCGTCCGGCCTTCGTTCGCCGCCGCACCGGTCCCAAACGGTCAGCCTCCGACCCAGCATCCATTCTAGACCAGTGGCAGCCTCCCCAGCGCTGCCGTGAAGGAGAAATCAACCCCGAAAGGTCCGACTGCCGTAGTGGTTTTCTCGCCGGAACTCCCTCCTCCGGCCGCCATAGCCGGCAAGCCTTGGCTCAAAAGAAAGCCCTCATCCCATGCAGCAATCCCTCCAAATGGCTCCCTCCATCTCGAGCTAGGTAAGGAGAAATCGGTAATGGAAATTTTAGGGTTTTTGTGTGTTTTCGTTCGATTGTCATAGTTAGGCTACCAATTGTTATTTCTGCTAGTTAGGAAAGTTGTATAGGAGGTTGAGAGGAAGGTGCTGTCAAATTTTGGTGGGCATTGGAGGTCGCCGGAGTTGTCCGCCGGCCGCCGGGAAAAATGTTTTTTGTAAGGAATTTTATGAGGAGTTTAATGGAACAAGTTTTATAATTTTTAGAGGAGTTTTGGATAGGTTTGGGAATTTTTGAAGTTTAGTATTTTTGACGGATTATTAAGTTAAAATCCAGCCACGTGATTATTTAAGGTTAGAAAGGTGAAATGTGTTAGAGGATGTCGGTTAAGATTTTGTGGAGGTTTTTTTGGTTAGTAGTGAAATTAAGATTTTGGGCGATAGACTTGGTTGAGCGAGCGGAGCTTCTTTTTGATTTCGCATATTTTCTTTAAGCGTCGGTGTGTTAATTAAGGATTTATTTATGTTTTTGGAACAAGACGCGAGGATGCTCGAGCTGACGAGGCCTCTGACCGACATCAGGCTTAGGCTTATTTTGTGAGTAGACCTTTGTTTTAAATAATGTGTTTAAAATGCTTTATTTGATGAATGATTTTCTGTTGTTGGGAATTTCCCAAAATTGAGAATTTCGATGATTATACTCATATATAGTGGATTATGAGAATAGTATATATATGATTAAATGCTAGCTAGCTATACGTGATTTTCCCTCATACTGAGGTACAATTCCAATATGGGGTGACGTGAGCGTTAGACGCCAGCGTCGTAGCCTTGTACGACTTTCTATTCTTTGAATTCATTCATAGAATTCGTACAAGGAATCAGCACGTATATATACCACTCGGACGAGTCCCCCATACTGAGGCACAATTCCAGTATGGGGTGACGTGAGCGTTAGACACCAGCGTCGTAGTCTTGTACACTTATCTATTTTTCGAGCTTATTCATAGATATCGTACAAGAGATAATCGAGTGTGAATACATACTGATATATATATATATATATATATATATATATATATGATATTCTAGCATGAGAGGCATTCTTTCTTAAAGTTTGGGAGTTTAGCGAGGCTAGACACCAGTTCAGAATTTCTGAGTTAAGATTTTAAGTTATCGTTGGTAAAACATTTTCTTTGAAAGTATTTTTAAGGGAAATATTTATTTGTTGTCGGAATTGCTTGTGTCCACTCACTCTGACGTTTTTGAATATTTTCCTCTGGGCTCTTCGTTTTTAAAATGCCCAGTCTGCAACGTTCGCGTGAGGTTTAGAAGGCGACGTCGAGGCATAATGACCCATATATCCGCTACATTTCGCTAGTAGGTTACCTGTTTAATCTACTAGGAGATTGTTAGTTTCCGCTGTATTTTAAATTTTTAGTAACTCTGAATATTGTTGAGATTTCTGTATATCTTATTCGAGCTATTTTTGGGTTGTAGCGGAGAATCTTAATTTATTTTGGTTATTTAAGCGGTTCTATTATGTTATTCTGAGTTAGGGTTGTCCATTTTCAAGGGAGGTTGCTGAGTCCTTCGGTAAATTTTCCTTGGAGGTGGTCCCCGCAGGACTCACCTCGGGTTTCAGGGTGAAATTCGGGGCGGGTCTTGACAAAGTCATTGGCTTCTACACACTTTATAAAGCTTCTTGGCAAGCTTGGTTCAATCAATCCTCTTGAACTAGCTTGATGGGGAGTATTGAAGATAATATATCAGTACTTAGGACCATACTTGGTTGTTAAGTCACTGTATCTTCAGCATGGTGCTTACTGGTTTAGGCTACTGTAGCTTAAGCATGGTGTAACAGTCTTACACCCATACTTCTCACACTTCCTGTAATCAGCTTAGTCATGGTCATACCAACCTCACCTATTAGGTAGAAGCCTTACCTATCTTCTAGTTCTATGTTGTATAAGTATAGTTAGCTTTTTGTACATAAAACAACACAATTCAATCAATAGAGAAACTTGCTCTACTGCTTATTGTTTTCTACAAACTGAACAAGAAAGAAGAACCACATTGTGTCTAATATATACAACTGTTATCCTAAAAGCAAAATCATCATCACCCTTTGTTTGAGTAGCCTTAACCAATTTAAGGCAATCAGATTCCAAAACAATGGGAGATAAGCTAAACTCCCTTGCCAATTCAGTAACAACTTTGACTGCTGCAGCCTCCATTATGTCAGGCGAGTAAATCCATTATGTCAGGCGAGTAAACATGCTCCGATCTCATACACAAACCACCCACAATAGTTGCATCTGAATTCAGTATCACCACTCCAAATACCACAACAATGACCAGAAGAATCAAAAGCTCTATAAATAATTGTCTTGAGCCAACTTGGAGGAGGAGAGACCCACAGTTTAGGTTGTCTATATGAGAGCATGTCTTAAGTGTTCGTGCACATTTCAATATAGACACATAGGAGCGTTGATATGATAAAACAACTGTTGCATTAAGATACCTTTATCATTCCATAATCTCTAATTTCTCTCTTTTTGCACAAACCAAAGCACAATAATGAGAAGGGAAAAGCCTCTTTACTCAAATTTTCGGAACAACCAACCATCCAACTCATAAAGTTCATAAGTTGCACAATACTATGAAAAACACATATAAGCTTAGGAAATAATTTAACCAAATCCATGGTAAAAGAACAATCTCGGCCAACATATTTTACAGACTCATTATTATCATTGCAAAAGAAGCAGCCATTTTTGGAAAAAAAAAAAAAAAAACCTTTTTCAAGCGTAAAGAGACTGTAGTTGGGAGTACGACAGACATGCAAGTACACCACATATGGACTTTAACCTTACCAGACATACCAACAAACCATAATCGTTTCCAAAACTCCACTGACGAAGAAGCACTAACCTAGAGCAGTTGCCGTGTTAGGTTATAAGCTGACTTGGTAGAAAAACGAACCTTTAAATCATAATGTCATATCAGTTTATCCTGAAAGAATTGATAGCTAAGAGGGATAACCATAATCAATTCCACATCAATGGGTTTAAAATGCTCTTCCAACCCACTAAGGGCAACTCCAACAATGACACTATAATTGGGTCTTGGTCTTAAAATAAGACTTTTCATCTCCAACAACACATTTTTGGTGTCTTTGGTCTTGGATTTATAGGACTTGATCCTATTTTGAGTCCTATATTTGATGGTTTTCCAAGACTAAGACCTAAATAGTGCATTGGGCCCTCATCAATTCAACTAGGCCAAGATACAGATGAACTGACGCGCTAGAAAGAGAGAGGAGAGAGACGCGCGCGCCTTTTCTTCTTGGCGTGCATGGACTCGCTTCTCCTTGAATGGCTTTTGGGGAGTTGTGGAGCTGCGTCTCCTAGTGGCTTTTGGGGTTTTCCAATAATACTCTTCCTAATGACCCAATTTGTTACAATTTAGGAATCAATGATTAATTTAATTTGTATCTTTTCTAAATCGTCTATTGGTAAGAATATATTAATTAAAAGATATGGCCTCTATTAAATACATCATGAAGAATGCCAATTTTACTTGAAAAAATAAAAAAATGTACTAGAAATATTAGAAAAAAAATACATAGACACATGTAGTAACAGTTTTTTTGAATAAACTCTATTAACTGATAAGAATAATTTAATATATTATGATAAAAATAAAAATTATTAAATTTTCTTTATTGAATAATGTTAACATATTATTTAATATAATATTCATGAACCATTGTATTCAAAACTTATTTTAATCAAGTAAAATGAATATAAGACCATAAAATAAGACTCATTGTTAGAGATGAGAAAATGAGTCTTATATGAATAGTGTAATAAGAGGTCCTATAATAAATATACGACTTAATTATAGGACTATGGTTGGAGTTGCCCTAAGGTTCTATGTCGGATTAGAATTTCCTTATTTACTTCAATCAAATAAAGAAATAAATCAATCAAAAAAACAAGTAAAAGAAATAAATGAATGAAAAGCTTAAAGTTATCAAATCCCAGTTTGTAATACTATTTTGCAGATAATTGTAAAATAGATTATTTCATTTTTTATTTGAAGAATATAATACAAAAGTACCCCATCTCTTTCCCTTCGCTGCTTTGTCTGTTCCCCCATATTTTACTTCTTTCTGTTTTTCTCTGTCTCTCTCCTTCGCTCCAAAGTCTCAAACTTGAAGTGCAAAGCCGTTCTGGGATTCTTTCTCTGACATCCAAAAGCACTCCTCTGTTCCAATCTCAAATCTTCGAAACCCAAGAACAAAAACCCACTTCAACTCCACTTCCAAAACCCATTACTTTCTTCTCTCCAAGATTCTATCTTTTCTCATTTTATATGTTTATATACATTTCCTAGGAAAACGTTTGAGATTACCGCCTTCTTAGATCCCCCAAAGTTTTGTTCTTTTCCTTTCGATTACTTTGAAGAAGTTATAGCTTTCTCTCTGTGATCTGTAAACTCTTCGTTTCCAGCTGACTTAGATTCCATTCCAATACAAGGAGTAGCCATTTTGGTCTCCCAAGAACTCAAAGACTGTTAGTTGTGTAAAGTTACTTGCTTTGTTTCACAAGTTGCAATTGGAATTCTTGGTTTGGATCATTGCTTGGTGATATTGAGCATCTGGGTACTTGAGTTTGTGTGAAATTTTGATACTTTGGTGCTTTTTGCGATCTGGGTCTGAGTGTAAATTCAGGGTGTTAGGTGGATTGTTGCGTTGAAAGTTTTTGGATGCTTTGTTACTGAGATGCAGCCTGATCAAAGAAAAAAGGTAATTTCGATTGATTCTGATCTCTTTTGATGCTTAAACATGGTCTATGTTTTCTTTCTTGTTGTTTATTTTGTAGGATGAATTGATTTGTATGTGTAACTTGTATTATGTTCTGATAATTAGAATCCGAATTCTCCTGCTTAGTGTAGACTTTTATGTTCTCAATTCGATTTTGGTTCTCTGATGGTATTGTGTGGTGCATAATCAGTGGTTGTATTATGGTATTATTTCTATCTGTGGATTGGATTGAACATTGTGTCTTGTTCATGTCTCAGTTTTATGCCATATGCTTTTGGAGTTTTGGGTATATTGCTGTCTGACAAGGGCCCACTTTAAACATTTTCATGTAAAGCTGTGGCTGTTTGCCTCTTGTTGAGTTCATGGACCAAAACTCTCTAGCTGAACTTATAGTCTTATATACATGACAATGCATACATTATCTTGATACTTCATATAGCATCACTATCTATAATAGATAATGTTTAGCATCATATAAGCCATCTCTTATCCTTCTGTTCTACTTCTACCTTTTCTGCAGTTTACCTCCTTGATCGTTATAAGTTCTTCTAGTTGCGTTGGTAATCTTCAGTCAGAATTTGGGAAACTGTCTTGAAATATAATTAGTAGCATGGTGGTTTTGAAGATGCTCTTATTTTCCATGGCTTTGTTTTCTATCTTCCTCTGCTTAGTTTAGCAAAGTTTAGTTATTTAGTGTTCTTAAAGTAATAATAATGACAATAATAATAAACTACAATTACATGCTCTTTTAGTAATAGTAGCATTGCGGAAGGTACAGAACAGCCGTTGACACAAAATGTTGCATAATGACGTCAGACTTATGGTGTGTGTTCTTTGTTTTGGTCATGCAGTCTGTGGATGTGGACTTCTTCACTGAATATGGTGAGGGGAGTAGGTACAAAATAGAGGAAGTAATTGGTAAAGGAAGCTATGGAGTGGTTTGCTCTGCATTTGATACACATACTGGAGAAAAGGTGGCTATCAAGAAAATAAATGATATTTTTGAACATGTCTCAGATGCCACCCGCATCCTTCGTGAGATTAAACTTCTTAGGCTCCTACGTCATCCAGACATTGTGGAGATCAAGCACATTTTATTGCCTCCATCCAGAAGGGAATTCAAAGACATATATGTTGTTTTTGAACTCATGGAATCTGATTTACATCAGGTTATCAAAGCAAATGATGATTTGACACCAGAACATTATCAGTTCTTTCTTTATCAGCTTCTCCGAGGCATGAAGTACATACACACGGGTCATTATCTTAGACTTCCTGTGACTTAGTCTCAACTTCTCAGTGCAATTATTACAATTAGTGTCGGTGCTGAATTTTTACTGCCTTATACTTACGGTAGATGACAATAACGTTCTTTCTGATTTTCTTCATTTGTTGGTCTTTTAGCAAATGTCTTTCACCGAGATCTAAAGCCCAAAAACATTTTGGCAAATGCTGACTGCAAACTCAAGATCTGTGACTTTGGTCTTGCCAGAGTAGCTTTCAATGATACTCCCACTGCTATATTTTGGACGGTGAGTTTCCTCTTGAGCAGCTAGTGAGTTTCATCCAGTATAGCAGTGCATATATCCTAACTAATGGAAGCTATAGTTCCATTCTCATAAATTTTTTATTCCATTTCGAGCAGGACTATGTTGCCACGAGATGGTACAGGGCTCCTGAGTTGTGTGGATCATTTTTCTCAAAGGTGCAAGAGTCATTTTCCCTTTCATTGTCATAATTGTAGTTGATATGTCTGGTTTTGTAGTTTTCCATAATCATTATATGTTTCCAACTTCTTTCATGTTATACTGACTTATTACATTGTAATGTTTCTATCATCCTCCATGTTCTCACCAAAGTATGCTGAAAATAATCTTGTGCTGAAATTTATATTTGTATGGTTATAAGTGGATTTAGAACACTGTTCCCATTTTTTTTTAACTCACTTTGATACTAGAACTATTGTCATGCTTCTACATATAAGGAACTCAGCTCCTACCAATTTATGTTGGCAAGTTTATATGGGTTAAAATGATTTCTCTCCGTTGCTACATTTGTAACTTCACATATATTGGTTGCTATTAAGCAGCTTGTGCATTTATACAAGAGATAGTAACTGAGTTGTACCTTTCTACCATCTGTGATAAGGACTACTCTGCCTTGCATTAATGCATTTTCTTCGGATATGATAAGATATACCTATACTTCCTCTTATGATATCAGACATTAACCCTTGCAAGTTTATGAAGTAAAATTCTCATACTACGCAGTAATAGTCATCATGTTCTATCCATTAAAATTCTCAGACATTAACCCTTGCAATGAACATTGGCTGTTACTCTTTGTCTTTGTCATTTTCTTTTTTATGTTTTTTTATTGTATTTTATTTTATGCCAGGTTGTTCAGTCAATTGACATTTCTTTTTCTATTTTCAGTATACACCTGCTATAGATATATGGAGCATTGGGTGCATCTTTGCAGAGCTTCTAACTGGAAAGCCTCTTTTTCCTGGCAAAAATGTTGTCCATCAGTTGGACCTTATGACTGATCTATTGGGAACACCATCTGCTGAAGCAATTGCCAGGGTTAGTTTTCTGTAATTAGTTCAGAGATTTTATGATTTATCTCATTTATACTTGTACGTGTCTGTATTTACCCATTTCTAGTGCATTTTATCATGTGAGAAGCTGTTGCCTAATTTAAATTTTTAAACAGGTACGCAATGAGAAGGCTCGCAGATACCTGAGCAGTATGAGAAAGAAGAGGCAGATTCCTCTTTCCCAGAAATTCCCAAATGCAGACCCACTTGCTCTACGTTTATTGGAAAGAATGTTAGCGTTTGAACCAAAGGATAGACCTACTGCTGAAGAGGTAAATGTTTAGGCAAGTTCAATTTAATTTCCAGTATGTACTCTTTTTAGTAGCTGGGCCTATTTCTCTTTTGATTTTTTCTAAGGATATATATTGTTGCTTCTTTTAGGCTCTTGCTGATCCCTATTTTAAGGGTTTGGCAAAAGTGGAGAGAGAACCTTCGGCTCAACCAGTTACCAAGATGGAATTTGAGTTCGAGAGGCGAAGGATAACCAAAGAAGATGTCAGAGAGCTTATTTATCGTGAGACTCTTGAGTATCATCCAAAGATGTTGAAGGAGTACTTAGACGGATCAGAGCCAACAGGATTCATGTATCCAAGGTATAACAAACAAACCTCATATATGTCAGTCTTACAAATACCTTTTTCTTATTGATAGAAATCCCTCATAGATATGGTTGTAAATATTGCCTTGCCAACTGTCTTTATTTCTGAAATACAAATCCTGGTCAACCTTATCAAGCCGGTTATTGTTTGTGGACATTTTTTTGTCATACTACTGAGTTTTCAAACGTTGAAGTGATTATATCATTTTTGTTTAGATGGTTGAAAGTTTTCAGAAGTTGACGTCTTTGCTAATCCTCATCTGAAATGTATAATCAAATAGCTAGATTCCATAACCTTAAGTATGAATTGCTTAGGCGTTAACCCAGTCAGTAGTTTATTTTCAAGCTAGGAGCTTTGTGAGGAATGAGGTGCAGGAATGAGGATACTAGTTAGGTTGATATGTACTGGTTACAATAGTTTTTGAGGTACAGTATAGACCTACATTATTTCTTCAGTTAAATGGCTTAAACATAAATAAATATAGACCTACAATAGGTCTCTTAGATATTAACTATATTAGATCTGTAATACGGTATTTGCATTTAAAGTTTAAACTTTCTAACTCTAACATACTTCCCATGTATCCTGATTTTTCCTTGTAAAAAAACAGCTTTATCATAATTGCTAATATACTTACTTTTGCATGATAGTGCTGTTGACCATTTCAAGAAGCAATTTGCTTATCTTGAGGAGCACTATGGAAATGGCACAGTTGGTGCCGCCCCTGAGAGACAACATGCATCACTACCCAGGTATACCTTGTAGCTGATGTTTTATGAACATCATCTGTGATTGGATTAACTTCATCTAACCTTGACCCTGGGTTTGACTGTACTTTGCGCATGCAGGGCATGTGTTTCATATACCAATAACTCAGTGCAGCAACCAACAGAAGTCACAGAAGACCTTGCAAAATGCTGCATCAAAGAAATTGAGAAGCCAGTGGACAGGAACTGCGGATTCCCTGCGACAAAGCTTCCAATTCAAGCTGCTCAGACCATGCAAGGTATGGATTTTAGTTTTAGATTGTTTGTGCTTCTTTTGGTCCGAAATACACTGCACTTTTTCTACACTTTTTTCACTTTGGTTTTCTTATATATGATTGTCCGGTTCTGAGTTGTTACCAATTATGATGCAGGAGCTGCAAGGCCTGGTAAAGTTGTCAGCTCAGTATTACGTTTTAATAATTGCGGGGCAGCAGCTGCAGCAGAGACTCTTGAGCAGCGAAGGATGGTTAGGAATCCAGCTGTTCCAACTCAATATACAGCTGTCGCAGGCTCTTCATATCCTAGAAGAAATGCATCCTGTAAAAATGAGAGGGAAGACAATGAAGTGGAAGGTTCAAATGGGTTGCTGCCAAAGCCCCCTCAATACATTCCAAGGAAAGTTGCTGCCACACAAGGTGGATCTGGAAGTCAATGGTATTGACTACACCATGGGTTCACATGGTGGAATCCACTGGCCACAACAAATGTTGGTTGGGACGGTCATGTACCACATGCTAACCAGGATTAATTCATCACTAATTGGAACTTCAACGGCTAAAGTGATACAGTTGCCGGTTCCAGGTATTGCATATTGTCTCATCGATGGAAGAAATTTAGCTACTAAGTTCTACTTTCACTAATTTGAAGTGAAAGACTGTGATCTGTCTCTCACATTATGTTCT
The DNA here is from genome assembly GCA_034370585.1 of Fragaria x ananassa. NCBI lineage: Eukaryota > Viridiplantae > Streptophyta > Magnoliopsida > Rosales > Rosaceae > Fragaria > Fragaria x ananassa. The sequence continues at coordinate 13,427,261 of CP139760.1, forward strand.
CTGGTCAGAACTAAGAATATAGGGGCATGTGAAAATTTAACTGAAGTGTTCAAGTTATTCATTAGCTTATCAAGTTGTTTCTAGTCTGTCATTCTTTGCGAGCTAAGTTGAGTTCTTCTGTATGTTATCACATCAGGCATAAAATCAGAGACTGTTATCACCTATCTTAATGAAATAAAAGGATCTCTGCTTTTGTTCAAGTTACCAAACACTAAACATGAGAAAGGCAGCACATTTTTCGTTTCTGAACTTCAAATTAATTGGTGGAGCAGATGAGGGATTAGGGACTTGGAGTTTTTTTTGGGTTTGTAGGTTTAATCTAAGCTAGTTCCAATGTTTCTAACGACTTTTATTGTTTTAGTTGTGGTGTTTAGTTTGTACGTTTGATCTATAGCTAGTTCCAATGTTTCTAATGAGTATTATTTTAAATGTGGTGTATGCCCCTCTTTCTAGCTAGCAATTTGCCTCCATACTATTTTCATCAACTGGCGGGGTTCTAACAAGGACTTGTTAAATGAGGATCTAAGAGGATATTTAAAATCAATGGTAGGATTAATTGTGTCGAGGAAATAATATCCTGTTCATGTGCGTTGCCAGAGGTTCAGTACAGGTTTGAGTTAGGAGGTACCGCTCATAATTTCCATATGTTTAGTCAAGCTATGGCTGCATTTTACATATGCCTCCTGAGCTATCATTAGACCATTACATACATTTGAATCAGAACAAGAAAAATGCAAGATTTCATTCAGATGTTCCTTAAATTTCTTCATAAATGAGATTATGCGTCTTACACAGCTTTAGGGTAACTGTAATGATAGAAGGTGAAACTGTCGAGGCGACAACCATCATAATCGGAATACACAGGAACTGTAAGATCGGTACCATGCAAGGATCTAATCCTCAAGAAAAACTAAAAAGATTTAAATGTGTCGCCACCAAGCAGAAAGACAGATCAATCTGCTGAAGCTCAAAGTAGGCACCTCAAAAGTTCATTGTAAACAGAAGCATAACTCCCAGTTACTTACCATACTGCTTAATCCTGTATTCTTAAACTTCATTTGCAGTGACAAGCAGTCTCAACCAATCTCAATGGAAGAAGAATCAATCGAGGACAGCTCCGAAGAGCTAATGTAAACTCTTGGTTCATATCACAAATGTAATATATTTTTGTTTAATCTACCTACTTTTGTAACCAAGCTCAGTGGTCAGAAAAGCCATTCTTGGAAAAAGAGTGTACATAGACAAGCCAGGTTAGAATACGACTTTTGCTATCCGTTTTTTGCTACATGTACACATACAATAGTGTTTAAAAACACCAGCTTTTGGAAAATACAAATACTCGATGTTTAGCTACGAAAAAGATCCCAAAACCGCAGGCATTTTGCAATCACACACAACAGACCCAGGATTCACAATTACATGGTAGTAAAAATTTATCATAAAACTTCCTTAAAAACTGCTTTTGCAAGACTAGAAAGAAACATAACAATACAAGACAATATGATATTCTTTCAGAATCAGTTATAACTGGGAAATACCCAAAAAGTATAGCCATGCAATTTCAATAAGCACAAGTAGGTGTAGATAACCATAACCTATACATTTATTATTCTTGTGGTAAGATGTTTGCTTCTGGTAAATCATTGATCCGTACTCCTCCAGTTGGACTTCCTCCCTTTGGAAGGAAGGGGCAGACGGATATATCAGGACCGGCCCAGCCCAGCCCAACAAGCCTTTGCTTTGGGCCCCCATAATTTAAGGGCCCAATAAAAAATCTAAGCATATATATAGTAAAAAAAAAGACCAAACATCACCAGATCACCTACGCATCTTGAAGTTGCCAACTTTGATTGAAGGTTTCGAATCGAAGCCATTGGTTGCCGACTTGCCGTCTGCTCACTTTGCTGCAAGCCCATCGCTCGCTCGTCGTCGCTGCCCCATCCGGCAGTCCGCCCGCACGGTGCACGTGTCCTGCCGACTTGTTGTCTCTCGGTCTCTAAGTCTGAGTTCTATCAGGTAAGTTTGTGGATTTTGGTATGTCCTGAGTGTCCTCTCCTCCACTCCTCTTTAAGTCTGAGTAAATGAGTTCTCTCTTAGTTTCTTACTTCTACAACTTTATGTCTTTTTCTGATTCTCTTTGATGTTTGATCTAAGGCTTCGAAGCCATTGGTTGTCGACTTCCGGTCTGCTCACTCTGCCGCACGCCCATCGCCCGGTCACCCGCGTTGCCCCATCCGGCCGTCCGCCCGCACCGCAGCACGGCGCACGCGTCTTGCCGACTTGCCATCTATGAGTCTGAGTTCTCTCAGGTAAGCCTGTGGTCTGTCCTCCACTCCTCCACTCCTCCTCCAGTCCTCCTCCAATGGTCTAATGATTCTAATCCCATAGTTAATAGTTTTTGCAATTTCATAGTTAAGAACTTGAATTTGAGAATGAGAAGAGTTTTGATTTCAATTTGGAAGACTGGTTGTGAGACATGTTTTGGTTTGGTTTTGATTTCATAACTGATTGCAGGGTGCTATATGGCCCCAATTAGGAAGTATCCTTCTGGGGCTAAAAAAAGAAAAGAGAAGCAGAGAAGAGAGGCATTAAAGAAGCTTCAAGCAGGATCTATTTGCAATTATTTAAAGGCAAGTGTTAAACAAGCACAAACTTCTACCGATGAGAATGTGAATGTGAATGAGAATGAGAATGCAGACGCAAGTCCAAGTTTGAATGCTGAACTAGATTTGAATGAAGAACAAGGTTTGAATGAGGAAGCAGATTTGAATGAAGAACAATGTTTGAATGAGGAATCAAATTTGATGAGGAACCAGTCTTTCATGTTAATAATAGTGGCGGAGGAGAAGAACCAGATATGCAGGTGAATGAGGACAACATGATTGTTGTTGAAGATGATCAACAAAAATGCTGAATTTAATTTTCCATTTGACATCGATGATCTTGGAAATTGGGGTGACATTAAACAAAATTTTCAAGACTTTTTGGTCGAAAGGGGTCCTAAAAGAGAGAATAATTTCACATATCATGTTGATGACTTGGGGAGACGTTTTAGTTCCGCACAATATTTTCGTATCTTTCCTAATGGTGAAAAGAGGAATAGGAGGTGGCTAGTGTACTTGGTTTCCTTGGACAAGGTATTTTGTTTTTGCTGTAAATTGTTCAAGCAAGATCATAACAAGAATATATTGGGTAAACTTGCAAATGAAGGATTGAGTGATTGGAGGAATATGGGTTAAAGACTTGCTGGTCATGAAAAAAATGGTCATCACATCAAGTGCTTCACTAGTTGGATTGAACTGGAAACAAGAATAAAAAAAGAAAGCAACAATTGATCAAGCTCTAGAAGAGCAAATAAAGAAAGAGAAAGAACATTGGTGGCAAGTACTGTTGAGAATCCTTTTGGTTGTGAAAAGACTTGCAAAAAACAATCTGGCCTTTCGTGGGGAGAATGAGAAATTGTATGAGGAGAAAAATGAGATTTTCTTACAAATAATTGAGATGATTGCTGAATTTGATCCGGTGATGCAAGCACATGTCTGACGTATTTCAAACAAAGAAACTCATTACCATTACTTGAGTCACAAGATCCAAAATGAAATGATTCAATTACTAGCAAATGAGGTAAATGTTTCCATTGTTGCAACAGTCAGAATCCTTTTGGTTGTGAAAAGACTTGCAGAAAACAATTTGGCCTTTCGTGGGGAGAATGAGAAATTGTATGAGGAGAAAAATGAGTTTTTCTTACAAACAATTGAGATGATTGCTGAATTTGATCCAGTGATGCAAGCACATGTCTGACGTATTTCAAACAAAGAAACTCATTACCATTACTTGAGTCACAAGATCCAAAATGAAATAAATGAGGTAAATGTTTCCATTGTTGCAATAGTTAAAGAAGCGGTGTACTTTTCGGTTATACTTGATTGCACTCCAGATGTAAGTCATGAGAAACAAATGTCTCTTATTGTCCGTTGTGTTGATGTTACATCAAGTCCGATTGTGGTAAGAGAGTTCTTTTTAGGGTTTCTAAAGGTGGATGATACATCAGGGCTTGGATTGTTTAATGAGCTTACAAATGCACTGCACACTCATAAACTTAATATTGGTGATATACGAGGACAAGAATATGACAATGGTTCTAACATGAGAGGCAAACACAGAGGTGTGCAGAAACGGCTTCTTGAGGTAAATCCTAGAGCATTATATACACCTTGTGGTTGTCATTGTTTGAATCTTGCTATTTGTGATATGGCTAATTGTACTCCCAAAGTTGACTATTTTTTTGGAGTGGTGCAACGAATATACTCATTCTTCTCATCTTCTACAAAACGATGACAAGTTTTAAAGGATCATGTGTAGGGGCTTACTCTTAAACCACTATCTGAAACGCGATGGGAAAGTCGTGTTGAAAGTGTGAGAGCATTTAGATTCCAAGCTCCCAAAATAAGAGATGCTTTAGCTTACTTGGGGAAATATGGTGTTGATTCTTAAACAAGGGGTGATGCTCAATGAATGACAACATATGAAATGGAGAATTTTGAGTTCTTATTTGGCATGGTTATTTGGTATGAACTGTTGAATGCTATCAATATTGTGAGTAAAATTCTTCAAACCGAAGACATGCATATTGATGTTGCTATTCAGGAATTGGAGAAGCTTATTTCTTTTGTGCAGAACTATAGATAAAATGGATTTGACATGGCCTTGATCATAACTAAAGAGATTGCAAGTGACATGGGAATTGAAGCCGAATTTCGTAAAAAAAGAACAATTCAGAAGAAAAAGCATTTTGATGAAAACGACAATGAAGAGGTGACACAATCTGATTTGGAATCATTTAAGATTGGTTACTTCTTTTATACTATTGATCAATCTCTTTCTTCACTTCAAAGTAGATTTGAACAGTTCTAGAAATATGAAGAAGATTTTGGACTTTTATTTAAGTTGGAGAAGTTGAATGTTTGATGAAATTTTGTATGAATCTTGAAGAGTTGTTCAAGGATGGTGATGTTTCTGATATTATTGGGGGTGAGCTATTTTATGAGTTGGGTTACTTGAAAAGGTCTATACCAAAAGAAGCAAAAAAAAGCAGTTGATGTGTTGAGCTATTTGAAGCAAATGGATGGTTGCTATCCAAATGCTTGGATTGCTTACTGTAGTCGGTAGTCGATAAATACCTCCTCTGGCCCGTGATGCTACGAAGCCCAGCATAAGGCAGACCGAACAGGCCTCATTCTGGATGTTATAGCAGTCTAGACCGGGAGGGGAAGACTCCACAGAAGGCCAAAACAAACAGAACATAAACAGTATGCTTGTCCCACATCGAATAACATACAAGACATAAGTCAACGCGGGGCTATAAATATAGCTGAAGTCAACCAAAATGGTAAGAAACAACTCCTAGCATTTAATACTTCACATACCGATACTGACTTTATCATCGGAGAGAGAAAGACGGGAAAGTTCCGATCGGTCTCCTTTTGCAGACAAGAAGAAGCTTCTCCAAGGACGGATCACGTGCGGCAGTTTCTACAAGGTCTACGGGATCCAGCAGAAACAATTGGAGCCGTCTGTGGGAACTCTTACGAAAAGCCAGTCTCGATGACGGAGTAAAATGAAGCAGGAGTCGGAAGCAGGATAATGTCAGGAGATCACAGTGGCCTTAGTGGAGATAAGACATCGGGAAGCAATACCAGGCCGGGTGTAATGGATGAAAGTCAGGAGTGCGCACCGTCGACAAACGATCCGCAAGCGACCCCGGATGGAATGATGCGCGATCTCACGTAGGAAGAAATGGAGGACATGGTGGAGAGGTTGAGAGCAGACTTGGCGCGCATGGAGAGAGAAAGAATGCGGGACCGCTTAGACGCAGTCGTCCGGGAGAAAAAGCTAGAGATGGACAACGCAACGATAATGGGTGTGTTATCGAGAAGACTGGAGAGTGACGAGGCAATTGAGCGGGCGGCCAACACTGTCCGAGAGGCGTAGGGCGAGGGCGGAGGTTCCCCGGTAACACCACCCACGGTCACCCGCAGGATGGTCGTTGTCGGGGCGAACCTGTTCCCTGAAGTTATGGAAAGAGAAGGCCTACCCCCGCTCCCAACGCCCGTAGAAGACAGAAGGTTGGAGACAACGGGAGTCGAGGAGGCCCTGATGGCCATGCAGGACAGTGTGATGAGCCTAACCATGAGGGTAGACGAAGCGGAAAGAAGGGCGGCGCATAATCCGCTAGACATGGGATTTGAAGAAAGAGGGGGACCATTCACAAAGACCATCACGCAGACCTTACGTTCTCGCGCAGCCAAACCTCTTAAGTTGAACTACGGGGGGGGGGGGGGGGGCAGGGAGGAGGGGACCCACATCTCTTCCTTGACAGCTTTAAATCCCATACAAACGCAAAAGGGTTATTCAGATGCCATGTGCTGCAACATGTTCTAGGAGACGCTGTCAGGAGAAGCACTAAGCTGGTTCTACGAGCTCCCGGTCGGATCGATAGATTGCTTTAGGAAGCTAGCAGACAGATTCGTGAACCGATTCATACTGCATACAGACGTGCAGAATACCGCCCAGCTGTTCAAGGTAAAGCAAGGTCGCGTCGAGGGACTGAAGACTTTTGTAAATCGTTGGCAGGGGGCCACAGCCAAGGTCAGGAATTTCGACAAGAAGGTGGCGGAAGAAGCCTTCGTCCAGGCCCTGTTGCCCAGGAAGTTCTTATACGCAGTACAAATTGATTATCCCCGGGGCTATGATGAGCTAATGGAAATGGCGATCAGGCACGCACAAACAGACCATGACACATACGGGGATCCGCACGCGGGCAAGAGAAAGGAAGACGGGAGGTCCGAATCCCAAGGACAGATGATCCAAGAAGAACCTGGAAAGGGGACCATGAGGGACAAGCTTTCACACCTAGCAAGAGGTTCAAGGACGGAGGCAGGAAGCAAGCCAAGCAAATATGGGGTCCACAGGGGAAGAGCAAGGGGAGCTATCAGGACAGTGGATCTAGAGAAATAGTTCCCGCAGCCAGGACGAACTTTACCACATTAACGCCAACCCCGGAGGTGATGTGGAACGAGAACAAGGGAGCGATCCTGGGACCAGCATCCAGAAAGTTTCTACCATCCCAATTGACCCGAGAGGATACCAGAAAGTATTGCAGATATCACGGGGAAGCAACACATGCAATAAATAATTGTGTTGAGCTAAAAAAAACAATCGAGAGCCAACTAAAAGCGGGAAAGCTTCAGTAATATGTGTCAGGTCCACGACAAGCAGCAGGGGAATCCGTTTACGGGACAATCAACACGATCCGTGGGAGAGCATGTATAGACCAGAGGAGTAACAAGGCCAAGAAGAAATGCCCTGAGATCAGAGATGGGCGAGAGATATACGCCTTTGGAAGCTGTAACGTTCAGAATGTCAATGTGAGGTGAGAATTAGTGACGTTCGAAGAAGAAGAAGAGCAAGGGACCAGACTGCCTCACGAGGATCCATTCCTGATCACTACACAGCTGGATCATTATCTCTGCAAGAAAATTCTAATCGACACTGGGGCGTCCGTAAATGTCCTGTTCAGAAATGCTTGGCGTGCGCTAAAGAAGGGGAGCAACAAGCTCACGCAGGATAATGAACCATTGATAAGCTTCTCTGGGGACGTGGTGCAGCCTCTTGGATCTGACTACATACCTATGATCCTCGGGGGTCTGGAGGTAGACATACGCGGAGTTCGCGCGAGCCCTTTTTACAGTCTTTGACACGCTTTGGGCCAATCTCTATGACCCTTATTGATGAAAAAACCTTCTTTTTGGCCCGCGGGCTGCAATAGCCCGAGAGGTGGAATTGAGCTTCAGGAGTCCGCGGTCACTGGGAGATTTGACAAGTTGAGCAACAGTCTGCTCAACACTTAGGGGATTTTCAACAGCAACAGTCTCACGATGGAAACATGACGACGTCGAGACTTGGAGTGAAGCATTGGCGGCCTCCCCCGTGGCCTAACGAGGGATCACTACTCAAGCTATGATCTCTTCATTTCTCCTAGCTTTTATTTCAGCTTTTACTTCTGTTTTCTTTCAGTTTCTTTCTTTCTCGCATTGGAAAAAAGAAAATACAAAAAAAATCAAATAGCCAAAAAACACAATAAGAGATCCTTGGTCTTGCTGAAATGCAGGACAATGTTCTTGCCTATATCAGGCTTGAACTTTACTTAGGAGCCTATCCCTGAGGCTTAACGACAATAGGCATTCCATATGCCTTGAGTTGTTGCCAGCGAAATCAAGACAGATTGCAATACTGAAAGTTGCAACAACCACTACTGAACAGTCGACTTCACCGATTAAACTAGACTGATCCAGGAAGAACTAGCTGGCGCGCCTTATATTAACAGAAAGCCCTGGATGTCTACTTTCCAGAGGATTTTACAGTTCGTTATTCCGCCATTCCTGGAGAGAGTTATGGCAGTTTGAATGCAGACAGGTCAGGATACACGCGAATTTGCAAGGGGCATTTTCAATGTGTTTACATGACCTTGCAACGTTTTTTCTCTACTAGGGGGCATCGGTACCACCCCTCCTTCCCTGGGGGGCATCGGTACCACCCCTCCTTCCTTGGGGGGCATACTAAAGTTTTGATGTCTTTCATTCTTCTCAACATCGGCGAACATACATCAAAACTGGGGGGGGGGGGGGCACATTGGGGTAGATATGTGTTCCAGCTACTTCAAACTTTAGACCTTCTTCAAGTGTCTTAGTCATTATTCAGGCCAATCTCTGTGGTCTCCAAGTTTCCAAAGTTGGTTCGCCAAGTTTCCAAAGTTGGTTCGCTAGCATTATGTGGCCGCTCGTCAACTCTCATGGGTTTGCACTGGGGGGGGGGCAGCGAAGTGCATGACCTCTAAAAAAGTTTTATCTGCCGTTCGCCAACTCCTTTGTTGCCTCTTACTGGTTCGCACTGGGAGGCAGCGAAGCGCATAAAAGTTGGCTCTCCATCGCTAAGATTCACAAAGGGCTATTTTTGGAGTCTAGTCAACGCAAACGTCTGCTCAAGTTAAGTTATATCCATGCGAGCTACATTCGCTCACGGTGTGTGCATGTCTTCTAAGAAGAGCAGGCGAATGCTTTTGAAATTCAAGTCCAAGGGTACTAGGCGAGCTGTACAGAAACTTCGCTACAATGCCTTATTAGGTGCTTGGGTTTCAAGGCCTATTTACAGGCTTCTCTACTCACACTCATCTTATGACCTGAGCTAATCCAGTGGCTTTGGAGCAGCATGAACATAACCCTCTTCAGTCATTCTTGAGATTCATGACTTCGAGGCTGGGGGGCAATGTTTACGCCCAAATTAATATTTTACTGGACAATAATTGTCTATGTGAATATTAATTAAATTCTTGGTCTATGTCAGCCGGCGAGCTCAAGTTCTTTAAAGTTTACAAATAATGGCCAGCCAACAAGACCACGCGAGATGAATTGTAAGGTATGCCCGCGGAATGACTCCGCGCGGACTATGGATCTCACGCGCCTTCAGGCACAAAACAAAGCTCGAGCGCGAAATGACTTCGCGTGAAGTGGGGATCTCGCGGGCTTCGGGCGGAACACACAGTTCGCGCGAAATGCCTTCGCGTGGGATGAATTACTTGTTGACTTCGCTTAGGCGAGGCGGAATACATCTAGGCGAGTTGACGAACTGGTTCGCTAGTTCGCGAGGTAGACATACGCGGAGTTCGCGCGAGCCCTTATAATCGTTTTAGACTTTTTACAGTCTTTGACACGCTTTGGGCCAATCCATGTGGCCCTTATTGATGAAAAAGCCTTCTTTTTGGCCCTTGGGTTGCAATAGCCCGCGAGGTGGAATTGAGCTTCAGGAGTCCGCGGTCCGAGCGAGTTACTAGTTTTCTACAAGGACTGTGGCACCCCGCAGGATAAGATTGCTCCCCATTTCAGTCCGCATAGGACTCTACAGTTAAGAGGCGCGCCGGAAGTAGTGTCCTATTCTAAATGGACTGTGCGAACTGGATGTGTGTCACATAAGGTTTGATTTGCATAGGAGGAATAGTGCCCTTATGCTTTACGTTGCAGAGTCTGACTAAACATCTATAATTATCTTTCTTCTAGCAGAAGTCGGCTCCCACTATATAAAGGGCTCTATGGTTTACAACACAGACACACTCTCAAAACACCCACAATACAAACAAAATACAAAACAACCTTCAACCTAGTTGAAACCCTCGACCCAGTCGAATCTCCAACGCTCCCCGGAGCTTTGTTTCCGCTTCCCAGTTAAAGCAAAACACACACAACCCCTCTTGATTTCCCTATAGTTGCTCTGCTCGCGCCGCCGTAAGTATCGACCGCCTTGTGCTCGTAAATTCCTCATCTGAGGTGGCACCTGGAAACCCCCTTCCTCCTGATCAAGAAGTCAAGCGCACGCAATCAACATTTTCCTCGTCCGCGAGGTGGTACGCCCGCAACTCCCCCTTTCTCTTTGTTCGCTATTCACCTCCGCTCCTCACGCCAAGGATCGTGGTCAAAACAGAGACAACATTAGCAATTTAAATTACATGTGCAAATCAGAGTACATAACTCGAGCGGAAAGTGGCATATATAAAGGGCCAAATGCTTGTCCATTGGAACAAGATGTTTTTTTTTCTTTCTTTCTTTTCAACACCTATTCTTCAAGCTGCCATAGCAGCAGATATTTGTATTTTGTAACTTTCAATCAGATTTCGATGCTTGATAAAGGATATTTGTAGTTTTGACTAAAAATATACGCATATTTGACTGAAACATTATAAGAATAGAACAAAACTACGAAAGGGTGCGTGAATAGCACCGTCTTTTCATAACCACAAAAAAAAACAGTCTTTTATAAATGGTTATATTAATTTTAAAAAATAACATAATTTATTCCAATGAAATACGTTCAATGTTAGGATATGGGCTAGTTTGGTAATACTGTGATTTAAAAAAAAATTGTTGTTGCTATATTGTGAAAATAATCAACTGTGAATTAAACCAGTTTTGCGTTTGGTAAATATTAGTTTTAAAAGTGCTGTCAAGATAAAATTTATCAATTTCTAGTGTTTTTAGTAACAATTATTTTTAAAATAAACTTTCAAGTTACTTTTAAAAGCTGCTACTGGTAACATGTAATTTTAGAAAAAAAAAAAAAACTGTTCTTATTTTATTTACCAAACACTATAAAATCTAAAAGTTTGGATATAAACTGTTTTTTTTTTAAAACGAAACTGTACCGAACTAGACCTAACATCCCATTGATATGTAATTATTACTCCAGTTGATGTAATTCTTTCTATCATTCGTTTTGATGAAAAAAAAAACGTTCAATGCTAGGAGATTAACATCCCCTAAAAATAATAATAATAAACTAGGTGATTAACAAAGAAAACTATCTCCCGGGACTAGCCGGAGTAGTAGCCGCTGACATAATGTCAACACAATATGCCTGTTCATTTCTATACGGGAAGCTCAAATATTCCTCACAAATGTATAAAATTTTCATGCAACTCTTTTGCCGACAAAATTTTGTCAGCCATGGTTGTGTTGTACATGGTTGTAAGGTTTTACTCGAACACTGTTCAGTAGTATTGATAATCTGATAATCATATTCTAGCAACATTTATACATACAAGTGACCCCACTATCCAAGCATGCCTGAGTCCTTTCATTAACAAACATGAGTCCACACCAAGCAAAATTGCACACAAATATAGCCACCAGAGAGGTTTACAATACAAATTATCAAAACATAAAGCAAAGAATTCCATAAACACAAAGTATTACAGGAAAAGGGTCAATAAACCACTAATTTTGACGTTATTTTCATATGAATTAGCAGTGTTAATACAATTATAAATGTATAAACCTAGCAAGCGCTCTCCTATGTTCTTGCATTTTGTTTCCGAATCAATACAACCTTGGCTTAACCCGCCTTCCATTCATGTCACTGCCATCTAATAAGGTCCCTTTCCCAAATCCACCAGCAATAAAAGAATGCTCACCAATCCTCGCAACATATTGCAGTAACTCGGTGATTACAGAGGGGCAGCTTTCAGTCAAGTACTTGTAACCATCAGTCTCAATCACAGCTGAACACAATGTAGCAATTTCTAGTCAATATATAGTAATTTATTTCCCCACTAACGTTAAGAAAAATGTACTACAACCAATTACTTGAATAAGATTCAACTGGAAAGTTAGAAAAAGAGCACATGCACAAGCAGTTCCCAACAACAAAATGAGTTTTCTTATGCACATTAGTTCACAAGTCTACTTAAAGCTACCAAGAAAACCTGGTTGCTCCAAACTTATCATATCAATTCAAATTAATGTACGAGATGTTTTATCAAAGATGTATGAAACGTTCCCAACTGCAAAGGAGTGCACTTCATATGTTTGTATATTTTAATTTATCTCATATATTATGGACATATATTCGAAAGCTACATGACCCTTTCACTCCACAGTCCATACAACTGGTGTATGGTCAAAAACAATTCACCATATTGGAACTTTCTTTTTATATAAGAAACACAAGTTACTTTTCCTGAAAGAAAGAAAGAAAGAAAGAACAGAACCATTCATTCTATACTGACTAAAAGGACTAGCTAAGGGAAGCTGGAGGACAACATGGAATGATACTTGTTTTTGGGATTATGCTATTATCAAAACAAAGTATTAAATCAATGCCTCTTTTTCAGACACTAATAATCCAAAAGGGTGCTCTAGCACTTGGGAGTACTGTTGCACTTGGAGTTGATCTAAAGAGACAAGAACAAGTTTGGAGGATTGAAGACCAGTTGTACTGCTCACTTTTGCACTAACATCTAGCTAGTCTGTGGCATCCTAGTGACTAAGCTACTGATTTTAGATTTAGTGATGCTAAGCGGACTGTCAATACTTTTAAAATGGCCAAGTTCGGATATCCCTATGTTGAAGCCTGCCTCCCCAATAATGTCACTGAAAAGTTGGCAACCCTGCTGGTAGGTTGTTGTTCTGCCAAACTAATATGGACTAGTACATCTGATGGTCAATTGTCTGTAAAATAAGCTCAGATTGCATTTTCCATGCTGAAACCTATCCTGCAGTTATATTTGCAGTCAGCTTTACTTTCAAAACTCAAAGAGTTCTATTTAGCTTCCTTTCTAAAGTAGATTGCTCACTAATTGTCAGAGGCTCAAATAAAACCTCATTTTTAGATAGTTTCACGCTTCTGTCCCGGCCTCGAGAGTCTATGTGTCATCTATTTCGAGATAGCAGTAAAGCCATAAAGCTCGGAAGGTTTTTGTTATTCAAGAAGTGGCAAATGGATCGCTAACTTTCATCGTCGTTCCAAGACGCAAAAGGGTATTGCCTGGTCTAGTCCGTTGGCTTTCATTTGCAGGCTTACTGTAAATAAAAAACAAAGCCGTTGTGCTCTCTTCCACCTCCCCCCACCCCCCAAGATTTATATCTTCTGTTGATTCATCTTCACATTTTTAGTTGAATAGTAAAATTCGCCACAACTAGTCTCAGATACCATATCCAATTAAATGTATTTGGCATGAGATGATCAAGATATTGCAGTTATAACCAAGCAACATTAAGGTTAACCACAGATGATTTTTTTAGTTTTTTGGAAACAGCTATGTACAAATAATAACAAAGCAGATCATACAGAAAATAATTACCTCTTAAGTTTTCCGGCCCCGCAATGAATTTGAGACATACAGCTTTAAGTTGGAAACAGTGATGCTGCTCTGCCAAGGCCAATGTTGTTGCCACATTGTTTATGGCTACATTCTCACAAAGTTTAGCCTCACACAGCACTTTGAGCCTCTCGAGAGCATAACGATCTGCTGCTGCCAGCAGATGTTGGGCCATAAGTGTAGTCTGTGCAGAAGCCCAATTTGAACTTAGCCCCAGAAGCTCTTCCATGTCTGGTAAAGCATCCCAGTAGATGAAGTGAAGTAACACCTGCACACATCCAAAGCAAACACGAAGAGCAGTTATTAACTTATTATCACTCGAGCTTGTCCTAATCCCCTTCACTTCAATATCAAAATAATCCAAGTTCTGGCAACTAAAACTTGAGCCAAAAGCATTGAGACAAATAATCAGGTCAACATCAATACTAACACTAAAATGCTTTTACATAACGCATTATACTATATTTGTCCCCAGCTAGACTTGGATCCACCAAAACCATGAAGTTTCCTAAGTTCCATTTCAAATTATCCCTGACATCACGTCCAACAAAGAAATAATTTAACGGAAAACAATCATTGAAAAATTGAAGCAAGCGGAATAGACTCTTTAACAGAAAACCATTATTTTCTTATTTATATAGCCAGTTGTTACAAACACCAACGACACAAAAAATTGATAATGAACTAGATGGAGATTGAATAGAAGCATTCTGAAAAACAATTGAAAGTAGTAAGCCTCAGCTGCAGCAACAAAGTGACGAATATTAGGAGCAGCAAGCTACCTTTCCCAATTTTAAACATGAGGAAAATAGGCTTATACTGCATCTCGAAAAACTTCATGAACACAGTGACATAGCTTTTTTAGTATTTAATTATTTTTTTCAACGACAGAAACACATAATAAAATAGTTGATAAAAATGAATATCCATTGAATACTTGAATAAATTTAAGCCACACAGTTCACCCGTGCATACGTAATCAATCATTAACCAAGCTCTAAATTTCTAATGACCAACCTGATACACAATTTAATGTTATAATCTATGAACTCTGAATCTGTGTCAGTAATTAAACAGACTAACATTTGTGGTCCAAACTTAGGGCTTCAAGCCTTCGAGGGCATGTCGCACTCGATCAATTAGAACCAAGTAATTCTTTTAAACATATTGGGAGTCTGTGGTTAAAATGTCTAGCTACAAAGGCAAGTATGTTTCTTTTATCGTCTGGTCACCGACTCTGGTGCTAATTTAAAATGGCAATTTGTAACAGAGATCATATTCAGCCCGCCCACCCGTGCATATACAAACACCATACTTAAGTTCTCTCAAACAAGCATGAACAGCTTAATCAGACGATGAAGACACCTGAGCTTTCCATTCATTTGCAGGATGTCCTAAACATGCTAAAAAGAAAACTAGACACAATTTTGCCAACCATGTCATTAACATATAAGATTCTTTAAGTTCTCAGCTGAGGCAAAGATTATAAGAATAATGATATATTCTATCAAAAAGTATATAGCATCATGTCCATTATTGTAACTGTATACTTCTTTAAAAGTGAAATAGTATTTATATACACACACAGGCACACAGAGAGAGAGAGAGAGAGAGAGAGAGAGAATGAGAGAGAGAACCTTAAACACAGGAGCCTCGATGTCTTCAACCTTTATGCAACAAGAGTTTTTATCTTTCAATGGACCAAAAAGTTGTGCCCTGAACACAGGTGAGCGAGCAGCAAGCACCACTTTGTGGGCAGAAAATACTTCCTGATCAACTTCAAAACTCACATCCGTCCCCTTACCACTTTCTAAAAGCTTACCAAAATGCTGACCCATATTGGAAGGTGGTACTGCTATAGCGTATGTCTTGGGTCCCTCCGTATTTGTCCTAACAACACCTACACGGCACCTTATTATGAGGCAATCATCTTTAATGTGGTCTGATGTCTCTAAGAGACTTCTTCTGAAGAAACGTTTATAACCCCTGCACCACACCAAAAAGGAGCTTATTCAGTTACAATTATCACCCACAATATTCCAAGCAATAATATTCCAAGCAGTAATTCTATGTTACGTCGACCCTAACAAGATAAATTACCAAACATTCCAAGACTTTGTTAAGCCACTAAAACAATCTGGTAGGATCCATTGCTAACATGAAAACGAAGCAGTTAGCAATGAAAACAAAATTTACTCTGAATTCTTATATTTGAATTGCACTCACGTAAGCATTACAATTGTGATAGTCCTAAACACAAATTCACTCCCTAAACCAACCTTAATTAATTCAAAGTACTAGTGTCACAGAACATTAGTGAACAAGCTCGTTCACATGCTTCCTCAAATTTCATCTATTACACGGCCATCTTATATTTGAATGGCATTCAAGGAAACATTGGGATTGCGAGAACACAAATTCACTCCCTACAACCAACATTAATTTGAATTGCATTCTAAAGTTAAAAAGCTATTACACCCAAATATACCAAAAGAAGAAGCCGAGAACACAAAGTTCATTCCCTATAACCAACCTTAGTTAACTCTTACCTACGCAATCAACATCTCTAAAGCCATATCACCATTCACTAACAACTACTCAATCCGAAACCGGCAATCAAAATGGAATCCATAAACACATACAGCACATAGATAATCGAAAGCATTACACATACCACATGCTTCCTCGGTATTTAAGCGTGTAAGGACCACTCTCGAGCCTCCTGAGAAAATGGCTATGGACCTTGTGGCGTTGCCTCTCGCTCTGATCCAAAAGCGTCAACTCAAACAAAGCCCTGACGCCAGTGCCTTCGCTGGCCAGCGCGATGAACAGCGACACGTAATTGGCGTTGTCCTCGACGCTTTTACCGTCGGGGTAGAAGTATATGGCCCACGTGTACCCGCCGACATTGAACTGCTCCGACCCGATGTACTTACCGATCCCCATGCCCTTGGTGAGCGAGTAGCCGCTGATCTTGAACTCGTGGCAGCCATTGATGGTCTCGGTGCACGACGTCGAGCACGTGGTCGGCGTCGGCGACTGCAGCGAGGGTTTTGATTTGTCGCTGCGAACCTTGATTGTGCCCATCAATGGAGGAAAGGTTCGATTTTGAGGCTCTGGGTAGGATTATGAGGGGCGATTGCGAATTGGGTCGGCGGGGATTGAGGGTTTGGGGGTGGGATTGAGAATTAGGGTTTTTGATCGGAAGATGAATCGGGAGATTTGGGGGTTTTGGGTTGAATTGAATTGGGGGTCCAATAATTGGGGCGGTGGGTGGTGGTGGATGACGGTTGTGATTTAAAATGGTTTTGGTATCTGAGATTTTGCGTGGTGGAGATGGTATTTATATGTGAAGGCTTAACCTTTGGACAAAAGGTAGTGCTGGTTGTGGAGGTGAATGGTGTGAAATGTGGTTTGGCTTTTCAATATTTTTGTTTGGTTTAAACAGCTCACGA
Organism: Fragaria x ananassa; assembly: GCA_034370585.1. Taxonomy (NCBI): domain Eukaryota; kingdom Viridiplantae; phylum Streptophyta; class Magnoliopsida; order Rosales; family Rosaceae; genus Fragaria; species Fragaria x ananassa. The sequence continues at coordinate 13,444,421 of CP139760.1, forward strand.
GCTCAATCTACGCCTAGGGAATTCGTATGAGGTGGGAGGACAATAATGCAGAGAGTTTTGGGACTCTCATGGAGTCACGGGGGCTTCAATTATGGTGTGCAAAGTCGCAATCTTGAGATGAGGTTTCATATGTCACGCACAAAGGCACAAATCATAACATTCCTAACTTCAATTTGGTCTTGAACTCTTGATGCAACGTATAGAAGATAGTCATTTTGAGTCAAAGATATAAAGATTTCACTAATAATACATAAGAAATCAAAAATTTGATATCATAGGACAACGAGAATAGCAAATCACTTTTGTATATCTTAATATGGTATGTGTTAAGATTAATAATACAAGTAAATTGTGAAAATATATCAAATGATTTTGGAATATAGTTTATCATATAGCTATATATATCGTTTAAGGATTGACCATTCGATATTAGCCTTTTATTGACTACAAATCGGAAAGCTCATTGCATTTGATATGAATGTAACATATTTGATTTCTCCAATTATGTGCTGCATGTTACACCGAGTCTTTTACAATTGAAACATATGTCATATTTGTTTCATCAAAAAAACATGTCACATTTTGTCTGAATGTATGTTATTTTATGAGTTAAACTCAATTCATGTCGATCATAGATGTCATCAGTAGCTATGGTGGGAAGGTATTGTGTTAAGGCAACTGAATTATATGCAGCAGTTGTTAGATTTCAAACTATAATACAAGCTAGTTTACAGTCCTCCAATATCATTCTCGAGTAATCCCATGCTCTGCTTCTCCAACCTCATATAGTGCACCCTCTCCGGCCTCCTCCTCAATGCTCCGCCGATTCCTCACCACCTCTCTCTCCCGCACCAACCCTCCTCCTCTCATCCTCACCCCAAAGCCTCTCCTCCCCAAAACCCCCAATTCTCTCCTCATCCCAAACCCTAATAACCCCCGATTCCCTCGCTTCCTCTCCCAAATGTCCGACGCCCGCTGCCCCGCCGCCGCCCCCATCCCCGACCTCGACAAATCCTCCCGCTCCGACCTCCTCCGCGCCCTCGAGTCCTCCCTCGGCTCCGCCTTCTCCTCCTCCCCCCTCTCCCCCTCCCCCTCCCCTCTCATCATCGTCATCTCCGGCCCCAGCGGCGTCGGCAAGGACGCCGTCATCAAGAAGCTCCGTGACGTCAACCCTAACCTCCATTTCGTCGTCACCGTCACCAGCCGCCCCATCCGCCCTGGCGAGGTCCACGGCAAGGACTACTACTTCGTCAGCAAGGAGGAGTTTCTCAACATGGTCAACAAAGACGAGCTTCTCGAGTACGCATTGGTCTACGGCGACTATAAGGGGATTCCGAAGCAGCAGATTAGGGATTACATGGGGAAAGGGCACGACATTGTGCTGAGAGTCGACATTCAGGGGGCTCAGACTTTGAGGAGGATACTTGGGGATTCGGCTGTGTTTATATTCCTGGTGGCGGAGAGCGAGGCAAAACTGGTGGAGAGACTGGTGGATAGGAAGACCGAGACCAAGGAGAGCTTGCTTGTGAGGATTGCCACGGCCAGGGAGGAGGTCAAGCATGTGAAGAGCTTTGATTATGTGGTGGTGAATGCTGAGGGGAGGTTGGACGGTGCGGTGCAGCTGGTGGAGTCCATTATTCGCGCCGAGAAGGCCAGGGTTCAGCAGAGGAGGAGTGTGATTTAGCTTGCGGAGGTGAGTGTGAATTTTGGTTAGTTAGAGGTATGTGTGTTGTATGGTGATGGTTTCGTCTAGATATTTTGAATTAGTTATGGTACGTTTGCTTCACTGTTATTTTAAACTTGATTAATCAAATGTCGTCTTTGAATAGATTGGGATCAAGCTGTTACATTTGTTGAGATTATATTTTAGTCGGACATGAAGAGGACTAAATTGCCTTTCATGTGGATAGTGTTAGATTACTTAGATATGGGTAGACTTGATCTACTAACTAGTACAAGGTATCCTGTTGATTGAAAAATAAGGTGAACTGGAGTTGTTTATGGGATGACATTTTAGCAAGTTGAGTTTGCAATTTGATTAGTACAAAAGTGGCCCTTGCACTTGGATATATGACATTCTTATTTTCATGCTATAATCAAAGCTGACCCCCTTGTTGCCTTAAAATACCTTTGCAACATCTGGCTTTCCTGTTAGTCCTTGTGTGCGGAGGTGATGTGTTTGCTTGTGCCAAAAAATGTTTACCTGAGATTTATTAGCCTGAACTGGGAAAGCCAATCTAATAGCTTTTGCGTACGCCCTAAAGGAAATCTGGTTTGAACTTTTTACTCAAATTTCAGTCATGCTCTAAAGATTAGATCATATCAGTTTCTGTCAGCCTGCCTATGATGATAAAACCTTTGTTATCGTAGTTCTCTAGTTAAATGGTCATTTGATTTGTTTGTCAATTGGAGGACGCTAAAAATAGCTGTAGTGATTATGTGAAGTCCGTTAGCTAACCTAGTGATGGGAGATTTTACATCGTAAAAAAGATCTGCCTTTGATAAAACCTCTGATATCTTAGTTCTCTAGCTAAATGGTCATTCGATTTGCCTGTCAATTGGAGGATGCAAAAAGCTGCTGTAGTGATTACGTGAAGTCTGTTAGCTAATCTTGTGATGGGAGATTGCACATTGTAAAAAAGATCTTCTAGGAATTTAGCAATGGTTTTGCTGGTATTCTGCTATTATATATATTTCAAGACCTCTGTCAAATGAATTGGTACTTCAATCTGTATGTGCTGCATCTCTACACTTACAAAATGTTATCAACTAGCACATATTGACAATTATTACATCTCTTCTACCTGATAACAGTTAGCAAGAGGTGGAGAATGTAATCCGCTGCATTTGGAACTCGTTGCGTGTTTGAAGTGTGTTGGGGCAAGCAACACGCAACACACCGGTGGTGATTGAAGCATGATCAACAGCTGCCTGCTTCAAAGTTTTATCTGCAAGTTCTGCACTCAAGATATAAAGTAGAGTAGCAAAGAGGAGAACTATATTCTTTGGTCCATCTAGGTCTGTTCAAAATTTTTGTATTCTATGAGCTTTTGAATGAAGATAAATTTGTTTATGGTTGCAATTTGTTGAATTTATGATAAGATACTGCTAGATAGAATGGTCAATCTGAAAGAAAGATTCATTTTTGAGTTTAGTTGATTACAGATCAGTAGTTGATTTACAACTTTCAGCTTGCTTAGGAACTTTACCTCCCTATACAAAGCTTAATTCTCTTACTCTACCCACTCACCTACCCTTGTTTATCAATGTACACCACCTAAACCTTAAACCCTAAACCCATCTAAACCAATTGACTCATTCAAAACCCAGCACTAAAATGTTGCCTCCACACTTTTCCATCAACCCTGAAATCAAGTGTTCATAACTTTAGTCTCACCGGCTCACCGCACAATATGGCATATAATCTGATCTCTACTTTTCTTTTCCTGTTGTGAGTTCTTGTTTTCTTCGAATTCACACATACACGGAAGGGAATTATAAGATACCATTCATTCCTTAATCACTAACTTTGGGCGTGGTTCAAAGACCCAGTGAAGAACATAAACCTTACTGAAACACTTTACGCGGAAATTCGATTCCCAAACTCAGGGGAGCTTCCTATTTCTTAATCATACTTGTTCCCCAAAAACAAAAGCAATATAACGTTTACTCTTTCTTTCTTCCTCATTTCCTCATAAGAAACTTGCTCCCCAAGCCACTTTTCCTCCTAGTTTATAAGGCCAATTCCTCAATCATTTCCTGCACTGTCAAAAACACCAACTACAAACACACAGACCAAAATCTTACATCTACTTCCACAATCAACTCATATTTAATTTGAGAGAGAGAGAGAGAGAGATTGATTTAGCACCATGGTTCTGCATAATTCTGCAGAAGGGGAAGGAGGAAGCATTCGGCTGCAGATTTCTGACCTTCAGAGGCTCAGTCAGACCGGCAGTGTAGGCTGTACAATGTTTCAGCCACAAACTAGTATTGAGAAAACAGAGAGCAACACTTCAGCTCCTGTTGGTCCATTAACAAAGCCAACAGTTCGTGCACCTGAAAAGAAGCTGACCCTATTCGCTCTCAGGCTAGCAGTTCTCGAGAAAACAGCAACCGGCCTTGGAACTCTCGGATTCATATGGGCCACAGTTGTTCTTCTAGGTGGTTTTGCCATTACATTAGACAAAACTGACTTTTGGTTCATTACCATCATTTTGTTGATTGAAGGGACCCGGATTTTCAGCAGGAGTCATGAGCTTGAGTGGCAGCATCAAGCCACATGGTCCATCACTGAATCTGGGATCAACAGCTTTCGAGCAATGAGAATGAGCTCAAGCTTCATATTTGGGAGCATCAAGGAGTTTTTCAAGCCTGTTCTTCCCGTCAGGAAGAAAAGTCAAAGCGGCAGTCCGATTGCAGTGATTAATGCTGCAAGAAACTTGACAGGTTTCAACGTTCAAGGTAAGACTACTAGAACTTGGACAAGCTCAGAAGTCCCTCTCCTTCCATATGCTCAATGGGTTTTTCGGGCGAGACACATCAGCAAATTGCTCTATTGGCTTCAGCTTTTATCAGCTTCAGCTTGTATTTCTCTTTCATGGATGAAGCTCATCAAGCACAATTATGGTGATGTGGAGAAAGGAGACACTGACAAGAGGAACCGGCAAGCTGCTCTGAGTGTTTTCTATTCCTTGGCCTTGGCAGAAGCTTTGCTGTTTCTGATGAAGAAGTCTTACTGTGAGTACAAGGTGAGCTACTGTAAACTCTTGGAAGAGGTGAACAAGGAGTGTGAGTTAGGCCCTTCAGGTTTGGTTTCGATTAGGAGGTTCTTCTATGATGCCTATTCAAGATGTGTCGATGGAAGCATTTTTGATGGCTTAAAGATGGATATGGTGTCTTTTGGCATGGACCTATTGGGTTCAAATTCCACAGATGAGCAGCTTATTGGGGCCAAAATTCTTCGCCAATTCGCTATGAGCCCCCGGTATTCAGATGACACCTTACAGAAGATAGGAATAAATTTATCAGTTATAGAGAGATTGGTTGAGATACTGAATTGGACTGATCCAGATGAAGAAGTGATTAGACAATCGGCTGCAGAAATACTGTCAAAACTGGCTGGCAAGAAGCAGAACTCTATCCGAGTGGCTGGAATTCCTGGTGCTATGGAATCAATTTCATCTCTTCTTCAAACCAGCAGAAGCTCCAGTGGCGCCTGTGATGAAATTAGTGAAAAGAAAGCTCATTCCGATCATGCTAACTATGGTTTGTGGACATTCAACCATTTAGGCCTGCTTATTTTGAAGAAACTTGCGCGTGATCACGATAACTCAGGCAAGATTGGAAACACAAGAGGCCTCCTGCCAAAGATCATAGACTTCACACATGATGAGGAGGTGTTTCTCCAGGCAGAAAATGTTACACCAACTAAGCTACTGACGCTGAAGCGATCATTGCAATTGGTGAAGAGGCTTGTGAGCACAACAGGCAACACAGGAAAGAATCTCCGGAGAGAGATTTCAGAGATAATTTTCGCAATCAGCAATATCAGAGATATCTTGAGGCATGGTGAGAAGCATCCATACCTGCAATTATTGGGCATTGAGATCTTATCTAGTTTAGCACTGGAGCAGGAAGCAACAGAGATAATAGGGGGAACAGGTGGAGTGCTTAAGGAGTTGTTCAACATTTTCCTTAAGAGGGAAAGGGAAAGGGAAGAAATTGTAGTCACTAATAAAGAGGTTATAAATAGAGCTGGAGAAGCTCTAGCAATGCTGGTACTGGAAAGCAAGAACAACTGTCATCGTATCTTGAAGTTGTGTGTAGTGGATAGCCTTGTAGTAGCTCTTGATTCTCCATTGATTCGCATCAATGCTGCTAGAATCTTGAGGAACTTGTGCACATACAGTGGCACAAACTGTTTCAACCAGCTTAAGGGAATTGCAAATGGAGCACCTACAGTAAGTACTTCTTGCTACATTAACTACTCTTATTCATTACCCGAATGTTAAATATATTATGGCGTTCTACGTCAATCTGAATTATGGGTCGATCAGAAGAAAATCTTGCAGCTAGTCAATGATTCAGATTGTTAGTCTTTTATGAAATGTCATACTTGTTGTATGTGATAAATGTTAGCATGAATAATGTATATGTTGATAATTTATGATGCATTCTTTGATTCACAATGCAGGTGCTCAAAAAAATCATGTCAGAAGAGCACAAACTTAAGGAAGTAATGGTTGGACTAGCTCCACATGTTTTATCATTCTTGTCTCCTGAAGAATCAAGCCTTGTGTTTGAGAGAGCTGGAGTTACGGAGGCAGAAGTAGCTTATGAATTAGTTGAGAGTCTGAGGAAGTATAGACACCCGCGAATTAAAGTTCCAAGAATGAGGAGGTTTGCCATAGAGCTGGCAATTTGGATGATGAAAGACAAACATAAAAATATTCAAATATTCAAGGAATTAGGGATGGAAAAGGAGCTCGAACATGTGCTGGAGACCACAGCCGAGATAGAAAGTTTCAACATTTTCTCTGGTACTGTGGGAATGAGCAGGCACAACACTACAATTCATTCATTGGTAGAAACTGCTTTAGAGTATTTAAGTGCTGAATGATGGGAAAGCTAGACCTTCATGGATTTATCAGTAACATGGTGGAGATGAAGTGATCATGTATATATGTTTGGCCTAAAAGTTGAACAAATAATTCTTTTTCTTTTTAAGTTATAATGTTACTGTTGTAAAACATAAAATACAAGAGATTGAAAGAGGAGGGGAACGACACTTAGAATAAGGAAATATGTTGTCTATCATTGATATGAGAACCCTCTCTTATATAGAGATGACATCATCATGATGTAAATTACAATAATAACCTCATATGACAAATTACAAGAATGTTCATTAAATAAATTATTTACAACACTCCCCCTTTGGGTATTCTTTGTTATTAGTTTGAAATAGTTTCTTCTAATATGTGCTCTAATGTTGCCTCGTCAAAACCTTGCCAGGTAACCCTGTGGGACAAAAACAATCATGGTCAAAGGAGAAAAGAGTACAACGCACACGTAGCGGTGGTAGTTAGAATCCTTGATTTCGGTGAAGCGGTTTTAGTCTGGATCATAAGATGTGAGTACATAAGAGATAGATGCATTATAGTTGCTACACCAAAACCTTGCCCGGTAAACCCAGTGGGACAAACCCGTGGTCGAAGGGAAAAGATGAGCAATTGCATATATTTAAAGACATCTTCAAGATGAAGTATGAGTAAGGTGACCAATTTAATGTGTGTCTCGTTAAAACCTTCACAGATAACAAAACCTAGTGGGACAAAATAACCCTGGACGAAGGAGAAAAGAGTACACAATGGTCAAGAGTATGCTTCAGGATACCCCTCCTAATATTGACTCTCCCTGAAATCTACACACTAGATAAAACTGCTACATTGATCATTCTTCTTGAATAACTTAATAGTCAACATGACTTAAAGAGGTTTTTATTTCATATACCTCTAAGATTATTGTATTCCCTATAGTAAAGACATAACTAGTCGGGAATAAGCCTTGTGTCGGTTTACATAACTCATATCACCATTTTTAATAAGGCAAACATCATTCCAAGGATCATAGGCGGTTGATCCATTCCATGATGCCTAGGGATAGAATAAGCCTTTTTCCGTCATACATTTAAAGTAACGAAATTGTCTTTTATGCCATTTCCAAATGCGGCGTGTAGGCACAGAGCTATATCTAGCTAAAAAATTCACATCGGGTGAGATGTCCGATCTACGACATTTAGCCAAGTATAATAATGCGCCTATTGTACTTAGATATGAGTCTTCTGGTCCCAATATCTCTTCGTTATCTCTGCATGATGATACGAGTCTCATTAGATTTCAGACGATTATGAGTGAGTTTGAAGACTTTGCTTTATCCTCATTAAAACATCTTAACATCTTCTAGATGTAATTTGATTGATGGACCAAAATTCTATTTGTATTTTGCACGACTCCAGGTCAAGAAAATGATTTGGTCTCCGAAAGTCTTTTATCTCAAACTCCGACTTCAGGTGTTTTGTGGTGTAGATGTGGATGTGGGAAGGAGATTAATAAGAAATACAGCAGTGAGGGCAGCTTCTACCTAAAGATACTGAGGAGAATTAGAAGTGACAAGAAGAGTATGAATTGTAGAGACAATATGATGATACTTATGCTCAGCAAGACCGTTTTGTTGGGGAGTGTGGGGACAAGAGAAGCGTTGTTGGATGCCTTTAGTGGAGCAAAAATGGGAGAAAGCTATATTAACATATTCTATACCATTGTCACTTTGGAGATATTTTATGGACCCCTGAAACCGATTTTGGATGAGAACAACAAGATTTTGCAAATGTGTCAATACTTTGTTTTTGCGGCACATGGGATATATCTAAGTATAACGAGAATACTCATTTGTGAATAGTACATAATATTTAAACCCACTAGTAGACAAAACAAAGGACATTCAAACATCGCTATGTATAATAAAGAAAGGAGAAGAAGCATATTCTTTATTGGATGGATAGGGTAATTTGTGAGACTTACTAAGCGCACATTCATTACAAAAAGAGCTAAAGGAAGATTTTGAACCAAGAGAGGACGCAAGACGAGATAAGACTGATGACGAAGGGTGACCGAGGCGACTGTGCCAAAGTGAAGACGACATTATATAGCTAGAGCATGAGGAATCTCAAAAGGAGTACTAGAAGCAGGAAGAGGGTAAAGACCATCTTTACAAGGGCCCTAAAACAATAAACGACATGTGCGTAAACAATATATTTGAAAAAGATTAAGAGCAAAAAGAAAGAATACAAGATTATCTTTAGTAAATTAGGCCATAAATAGAAGATTTTTACGAATAGAAGGAATTTGAAAGATATTATTGAGAGAAAATTAAGAATTCCCCAAAGATAGAGGCAAAGTACCAATACGGGAAACATGCATAGAATCACCGTTACTCATGTAAACATTATGAAGGCCTCCATAATTTTGTGGGTTGTGAACCGGCATAGAGGTCATGTGGTGAGTTGCACCAGTGTCAGGATACTAAAAGGGATCATCAAGTTGGGAAAAATGAGGACGAGCAAATGGTCGAACAGTGTGAGGCCCATTAAACCGATGAGGGCATTGGGTAGACCCATGAAGTGAAGACATGCATGTTGGACACCAAGGTTGACCGGGAGCAGTCCAAGAAGGCCTTGTTAGGAGGGAGGCCTGAATGGTTGCTGGGCCCATGGATTGGGTGGAGAGTAGCCCATATAAGGTTGGAACTGCTGCTCGGGATAGTTACCAGATCGATAAGAGGACTGCCCATTATAGCGGCGATTCTTGCCAGAGTTTCGCCCACCACCACCATTCCCAGAATAAGGGCGGCGACTAGACCGATTGGAGGAGGCACTGACATTATTATAACCAAAGGAAGGACCGCCGTTGTTGAAGAGAGCAGTGGCGGTCGGTAAGGCAGCCGACTGTGGTTGCTACGCCTCGAAAGCCAAGATCCGAGCGCGAAGATCAGAGAAATTAGGGAGAGCAGTCTGTGACAAGGCAATTCGAAGCATTAGATAATCAGAACCAAGACCATGAAGAGTAGCGATTACCAGATCAGCATAAAAAATAGGCTGATCGATTGAGGCAAGTGCATCAGCAATTGACTTGGCATGTTGCAGGTAGGCTGATTCCCTTTCTGAAGTTCATACAATTGAAGCTTCAAGCTTGTGGCACTAGCAGCAGATTTTTAATTGAAGAAATTGGCAAGGCAATCCCAAATTGCATTGGATGTGGTGCAACCAAGGCAAATCCGAGCAACAGGTTCGGTGAGTGAGATGGTGAGGATGCTAACAATCTTTTGATCCTCAATAAACCAGGTTTTGTGCTCCGGTTTGGGTTTGGTGGAAGCCGGGGTATTGCCACTGGCCAGGACATCAATGGTGGGAGAAGGTTCTGGGATTGAGCCATCGACATAGCCCCATAGGTCAGCACCATTCAGGTATGATTGGATTGGAACAACCCAAACCAAATAATTTGTTTCTGTGAGTTTGTATGGCTGATCGAGAATTGTAGCAGTGGTGTATACATACCTGCTCAGCGGGAGTAGCGTTTGTGATGAACTTGGTAGCCACTGGCCTTGGGATTGTCCTATAGAAGGAAGATGGGATTCTGGACCTACACCCTGCAACCAATCTATGTAGGAGTTATATTGTTTGATGTTATCATTCTATGATATCGAGCTTGCTCGTTGTGCCTCCACTTAACAGTTTTTTTTTGGTTTTTGGTGGCTCAACTCTTTTTTTTTTTATATAAAGGGGAAAGCTCCTCTATTTTTATTTAATAATGAAAGAAAAAAAGAGAGTACAAAGAGAGGAGGCCAAGGACCAAAACCTCCATAAGAACAGAAAGGAAAAAAAAAATTACTCAAACAGAACACTTGGCTAAAACTTACAAAATAAAAAGGAAGAGAGCAGACAAAACGTTGGCACATATATATAGCTATAAATGCAAAATGATGCATTCAGACATATATAAATGTGCCATGCCATCTCTATGCAGCAGTCATGTAGATGTTTGAATGATGGGCGTTCTGGCAAGTTCAGATAGATTTACAAAAAGCCTATAGTACCCACCACTTCATTTGTTATACCAATAGCATCAACCTCAGCTAGCAGATACGGAAGTTTGGTAACCCCTGCAGGTTTTGGTGGCTCAACTTGCAGTCGATTGTCTTTGCTATACAGAATTGGCATAGCAATTGATCAATGTGTGTTATTCTCATATATTTTGCCTACTGCTACAAAGAACACATTGTCCATTAAAGGGCAATACTTTTTTTGAAACGGAGGGTAAGACACATTGTCCATCGGAGAATAACGAAATACAAGACCATACAAACACTAAAACCTGACATGCTCATAGAAAATTGGCTTTTCATTATTTTGCCATTGTAGAATCGAAAAAACCACGTATATAACAGAGCACAGAGATACAAAGCATATACAAATTCAAATAGGTAGATCAACTATAAACATATACTATTGTGTATTTGTGTTGGCTTGTCTTTAGTAGCGCCAAATAATGTACCATATTATAATTTTCTCCAATACCTTAGCAATTCGTGTTATGGCATCTTCAAGTTTTAAATTCAGTTAGTATTGCACATACATTTACTCTGTTATCACACGACGATTGCAGACCCCTTTCAATAAAATCCTGCTAAACACAATAACGTCATGCTAAACTCATGTTCACAAATCGCATCAAATACACAAATTGAACCAGAAGAGGAACCGTTTGGTATTGTTTCATGAATCTTACGAATCCAAGCAAGAATCTGAGCTCAGAAGAGGGTCCTCTCCCGACGGGTAAAATGTTGACACTAGAAAAACATAAAAATCTATCCACAATTCCTCATCACATACGCACCAACCACATACTGTCAACGAGGAAGAAAGGCACCAAAGCCTGAAAAAGAAAAAATATATTCGTTCTCTGATATGAACACAGAATTTAAAAAATTTGTAACAAAGAAACCACCAAGCACCCTTTCTACTCTTTTCTTTTTGGTTTCGCTTTCAAGTCAAGCAATTTACAAATGACCCTGACGCTAGTTACAAGTAACAACTTGCAAAACAATACACCAATGAAATCTAATTTGATAACAATAAAGAAAAGAATAATTTAGAAAAAAAAAAATGTCTTCATCCTATCGACTGTGGTTTCTAAAGAAATTGAAATCCCACCGACGCATCAAACCATCCATGACATGGCTAGAAGGGTTTTTTACCACAGTCACTGTGGCTGTCGTGTTAGCTGACATGTCAGTGTCCAATGTGTTTTGGTTTTTATCTGGCGCGTCCTTTTGAGTAGATGACCCAGCGCTTCCTGAGTCCCTTCTGGATGTAGAAGTTCCGAATGCAGGTTTCATAGATGGTACAGCTGCATCAGGAATTTGCTGCTCAGGTCTTGAATCATTGACCTTAACAGCTGCACTGGAAATAGACTCTGTTTTCGAGGACACACATTGTGCATTTGACGTGGAAGTTGATGCTGTCTCTACAGATTCTAGCTGTTCTAATGGAGACACAGCATCATGATAATCATCTTTGTCTGATAACTTTGAAGAATTGGGGGTATTCCCTGGCAGTTGCTCTTCTGCCTGTGGGTTTGGGTGTCTCATCTCTAAGTCTTTTAGCGACAAGAGCACCGCTTCCATGAACATCTGATATCAGGGACAAGTTAGATGGCATCGCGCACGTAAAAAATTCAGGAAAAAAAAGGATAATTTTAATACTGAATCTCAGCTAGGGCAATCATACCCTTTCTTCCTCCTCCACATCACTTGGAAAACCTGCTAAATCCTCGAGTTGGTATTCCACATATTGATCATCGTCCATTGAGGCTGGAACTTGGGGATGACCGTTTGAGAATTCAAAGCTAATCATGTCAGAAGATGATGGACAAGGATCATGATCTGGTTTTCCATCCTGCACCACCATGCAGCGTTATTACTTTAAATTACATTACCTTCCAAGTAAGAATTCAAATCAACAACAAACATTTGAGATACACCAAGTTCCTCATAAGTCACAAGATTCACCCTTTTTATTTTCATCTGAGCAAATTATCTCAGGACACCAATGAAGCATATGCCACCGGACAACCTCATCTTATGAGGACCAAAAAATTGGGATTTGGAAAACAACCAAACAAGAGAAAAATGGCAAGTACCTTAGAATGAGATTCGTCATCTTGAGATGATATACCAGAAGGAACCTATACAAAAAGGCAAAACTAAATTAGTCAGTACATCTGAGACATTAATCCAACCTCAATACGTAAATATTTTCACATGGTGTGTGTGAATCTACCATACATTTACACATCCTTCAACACATAATTTCCCCCTCTAACAAAGTAAATTAGGTGGCAACATAACCCCTTTTTCTTTAATATTGTTCGACAGTTGAGAAGCCAAAATAAGGCAACCCACTTTCACACTGTACAAAATCTCTAACAAATATTTAAGTGAATGTCTACTTTCATAATGTACTGTTTGACATGTGAGCAACTAAAATTGAAGCAACCAGTTACTAACATCTGTTCGACTCATGGGTCTTCTTGAACGGAGTTGGCTAATGGCATCCAGTGTGCTGCCACTCATTGGTTCTGCAGGTAAGTAATCAATTGAAGATTGAATAAGAAAGGTTGCTAAATAAGGATCCAGTCAAAATTGGCACTTGACAAAGAAAAAATAATGACTTTAGCCATGCCTTTAGAAGTAGTAGTTACACGCCCGTGGTCATAATCAATCTCATGCACAGTTCTCCAACCACTCTGCAGGTATACCAATCAACATCCGGGAGGTGTTCCAAACATAAAATCCAGTAGTTTAAATGCAATAGAAACTTACAATTTGATTTACCTTGCCAAAGTTATCATGCATGGTGTCGAAAAATGAACCCGCAACCTCATCCTCTGGGGGTTGCAAAACATTGTGGAAAAATATATTTATAGAATCAAAATAGAACTGAGGACGTGGAGAATTGTGATCTCCTTCAAACTTGATGATATTTTTATCTCCCTGAAAAAGTTCACATTACAAGACAAGCCAAATATAACATTAGACCCCTGTAAAGCCAGACAACAGACAAAGAAAAACAGAAAGATATCATCTCAATGTATGCAAGTTTCACATACTAGTCGTGAAAGAGAACTGAGATTTTAAGTTTATCCAAATTTTCATTTAAAATTATATCAAACACAAAGGGCAGCCATAATATGACTGCTAACAAGCATATCATTTCCAATTACCATATAAGCTTCAAATATACGATCCGAATGATGGGGTTGTATAAAATCATCATCAATGGCATGTCCAAACAAAGCTGGAACAAAACAGGAGCTTGCCACCTACAGGAAAAGGAAAAGAGTTAAATATTAAATTAGTAGGATTAAATGAAAATTATACCAAATGGGACAATTTGGTTTGACCTGGAATGACAGTGTTCAATCAAATTGATATTAACTAATGGACACAAACAGTATTGGGCTCCATAGCCGTATTTATGATTAATATAATAACTATAGGATATTATATTAATATAATATAATATTGATGATTAATAAATAGCGGTTAGCTATTTACAAGAAATAGCCCTCTGTCTCATCAGTTGTCTCCCTATTCTTTTTTTCTCATCACGTGTACCCTTGTACTCTCGAAATCAATCACGATTGAACAAAATTTCTCCAAACATGGCGTAAGCATCTGACGTGGAGGAGACAGAGGGCTCACCGTTCAGTAATTAACCCACATGGAGGGCAAAAACGTCTTTTTCTTCTCCTTCTCTCTTTTTTCTCTCTTCATCTGTATGTCCCTCTCGTTTTCTTTCTCACCACTCTCATCTTCTCTCCAACCCAAATTCAAAGTAAACCATGGCAACCACTCTCTACTCCCACACTCAACACTCCTTCGTACCCCGCAAGCACCTCTTTCTTCCCATCTCACACCCAAACCCACTCTTCAATTCCCCTTCAACCCTAAAAAAAACCTACCCTCTCCTGCCTCGCCCTCGCCGCCATCACTGCCAGGAGAAGACCCCCTTTACAGATGTACTTCGGTATCGCTTGGGCCAGCGGCAGTTCGGCTCGAACCAACGCATCAAATTTGGATTGGGTCCCCATCTCGGATCTCGAATCCCAATAGTTATCTTCATTATCAGATGAGCTCGTGGTGCTGTAGTGAGTATTGGTCGGGAGCTGAAGGAAGAAATTGTACTCTTCGAATGAGATTAGGAGTTGTTTTTGGAGGAGGCGATTAAGGGTTTCGGGATTTTGCAGAAGGGTTAGATTTTGGATTTGGTGGTGATGGGAAGAGGGGGGGGGCGGGGGTTCTGGGCAGAGTTTATGGTGGGTGTAATTGGATTTGGTGGTGGTGGGATTGTGAGATTTTGGTGGTGAGTGCAGTTGAGTTTGGTGAAGATTGAAGTTCTAGGGTTAGATTTTGCAGAAGGGGAAGTGAAGAAAATTGATGAGGGAAGTTGCAGAGAGAGGGGAGAAGGAATTAAAAGAAAATAAGAATTGAAGACAAATTTAAAAAAATGGAAAAAGAAAATGACTTAAAAGACCTTTTTGCCTTTCATGTGGGTTAAGAACTGAGCGACGGGCCCTCTTTGTCTCCTCACATTAGATGTTTACCTCATGTTTGGAGAAATTTTGAAATTTTGTCCAATCCTAATTGATATCGAGAGTACAAGGGTACACGTGATGAGAAAAAAGAAAGGACACAACTGATGAGTGACTTAAAGTTCAAGGTAGCACATTGAATTTAATCCAAATTAGTAACACAATTGGTGAAAATAGAGTTTAGCAGGTCCAACATCAAACTTATCATGCTGTCTTTGACCAAACTGCTTGAAATCCTTGAATACAGCTGATGGATCAATAAGCAGAACTGTATTAACTATTATCCTTAGGCAACTAGTGTGAATGCTGATCTATTTCGAAAGGGTTTGTATATTTCAATATATTAAATTGAACTAGTATCAGAGTGAACTTTTCAACATAAAATCTAGCATCTCTCATCACTAACGAGTACAAAAAATATTGACAAACATATGTCAGCCAGAAACTTTACCATATGAGACGAGTTTCCATTGCATGAGAAGAAATAAAAATGATGAGAAACGGTCATAAATTTTTTGTTCCAGTTCATTCTAATTAGCGACAGATTCAACAGAACAAGATAAAAACTTCAGAAGGGTTGATCAATAGAGTACCTTAATTGTATTCAGATTCCCTATGTCAAATTTCGCCTTTTTCTGGATAGCTCTTCGCATGTATTGGATAGCAAACTTCACCTAAACGAAAAGGAAAAAAAAGGTAAAGGTGAAGATCTTTTAACAGTCATGGCTGTGGGGTTTGGGGTTTACTCTTTTAATACAAAGATTGTTCAGTATGTCTGAACCCAACAACAGTATTGCCAGCACACGAACAATTCTTAACATCAAAAGGGTCTAATTTACAGGAATTTACGGCAAAATAAGCACAATATCCCTCTATAAGCATCTACTTACAGTGAACTTTGGTAAACGAATTTTGTAGGTGTCCACAAGTTCCATCATCAAATCAACCAAATCTGAAAATGGACTGTCAAGAACAACTCCTGCGATTGAAGGGTCCTCAGCTGCATACAAGAGACTGCCAAATTGTTTAAAGTTAATGACAGATTAACCAGGCCTAAAAAGTACAGGATGCTAATTTTTGAGAAAATGAAAAGTGAAGATGCATTATATTAACACTATACTAAATAAATCTACCAAGAGAATATTCCACCAATTTCTACAGCATACCAGATAGCAACTAAACACTCGCTAGTCACACCAAACATGAGCATATGTCTGCTAGGAAGATATATAGGCTGATCATAATATTTTGGTTACCAAGATCCAATTATTCAAGTGGGGCATGAATTTCGTTATATTGTTTATGTCAATATCTTCTACCCACTATCATAATCTCTTCAGCTGAGTTTGCTATGATTCCCACAATTATTATGGGACTCATTCATGCCAGGGTATCACAAATGGCATATCAGATTTTCACATCATATAATGTGTTGCATAAGACATGGTGTTGAAGACCCATGTGTAGTTAGACAAATAGTTGCCTCCTTCCTCAGGTTCAATACAATTTTGCAGGTAAGAAAATACATTCTCAAAATCCAACTTCTCAGACTCTTAGTCATAGAAATGAGAAGCATAAAATTTCATATGCTGTCATAGTTAAGCCTTCAACCAAAAGCTTCAGAACCTACTACTTGAGGGCTAGCTATAAAATGGAGTACTCAGACTTCAAGTCATATACTTGGCTCTAGAAAAAGATAAACTATTTTAACTACTTCACCAAATTTTCTCTTTAAAAACTTTTTAAAAAAAATTTAAAAAAATAAATAAATAAAAAACAGAGAGAGAGAGAGAGTTTCCAGAAAACAAATTTCAAAAACTATAGGACTAGACAATATGAAACAGGGACTAAAGAATAAGACCACAATTCACAGTTACATTAGGTTCAAAAGAAAAACTTCAAAACATATTTGTTGCACTTTTAGTTATATAGTAATTGTTAGGTACAATATCCTCACCCTACTTGCCAGCAACTGCCAAGAGTTAAGTTCATTTGGCAACACTTCTTAACCGTCAGAACTTCTTATACTTGAACGCAAATGCTTTCTCAGACTCTCAGAGTACAAACACACATCACAATTAGGGATGGATCTTACATGTTCTATAATTGGGAGTACCAATTATACTCCAATTTCGCAATTGCACTTTTCTTTCTTTTCTCTTCTTCATTTTTCTTATCTCTTTTTTTTTTTTTTTGAAAAGAAACATAGAGTTGATAGCTGAAAAGAGGACAATAATTATTTTGTGTGTGAGGCTTGCAACTATCTACTCTATGATTCAGTCATAATTTTAGCAGCAATTCAGATTTCATAACATGATCAAAAGAAATGATGAGCTAAATTACTCATAACTTATTACAATCCATTAGCAGCATTGATTAACAATTCCAAAGCAAACAGTTCTGAAAGATTCGTATAGGGTTTATTTAATGTATGCAAGATAATCGGAACAATGAATATATGAATCATAGTACCTTGTGACAGCACCCATTGAACGGCCCCACAGGCCAATCAAAGAGACATTTCCATCTGCTCGCAAATAGTCAACTACAGTCCTCAAGTCGTCCTTCTGAAAAAGTAGTTAAGAATAAGAACGTCAGAGACCAGTGCCATGATCCAGCATAGAAGTACATGTAAATTAAAATGTCATGACTTTTATTGACAAAAAACTCCATTTCTCTTCACATAAATGGTTTCGATAACTCAATGTCTTTAAAAAATACAAGAAAATAAAAAGACCTACTAAACACTTACTTCATTCCACCCCAATGTGACATGCTCTCCACCAGAGAGCCCAGATCCTGAGAAATCAAGAGCAAAAACTGTAATATTTGAGGGCAGTAAAATAATGGCAGCTTCACTTGCATCAGCCCTGCACCCACTGTCAACAGAATATGTCGCCGTCAGTCATTTAGATTCATTAAAACAATGACATCAGCACGGACAGTACTGTCCGTTTCATATGTAATAGTGTAGCTATTAACCCATGAATTACGCTCTGAAGTTTAAATACTGGTAAATATTTACTGGTTTGCAATGGATACAGGTAGCACACAACAAAACATAATATTTCATGGTTGTCTGAAAGGTAATGTTTTCTACTAGCAGTCGAATGACCAAAAATTTAAGCTTTAATTCTTTAGGTAGCTAATATCAATACAGATACGTTTTGGTCGATCGTTTAAAGACAACTGGCTTTTGTATGCAACACCTTTAAACCGGCCACACTTAAAAAAAAAAAAAAAAAAAGATATATTTTTCCATAGTATATCATTGCGGAAGTAAAACTGTGGTTGCATGATTCACTCAAGCCCTAAATGATATGACATTTGAGGCCATTAAAGAGCAAGGTTGCTACAATTGCAATTAAGGATAAATATTACTCGTATATCATAGGGTCAAAAGGAAGCAAACGCATCTTCATGTTATTGATCCACCACTAACAGTCAAACCAGCCAGATTTCTTATTGAAGATTAAGGCCATTAATAGATACCTAAATCCAACCATTGAAGCAGTTGATAATTTGATTACCGAATTGTAATAATAAATCACACTCCTTCTGGTTCTAAAGTGAGAATGAATGAAAGTTATGCAGAAAAAATATCGAAACTACCAAGTCTAATTTTGGATATAATCACCTGTTTCCATGACAATATATTACACAGGGCAAAGGCTTTCCTTCAGGACTAACAATGGGCATGTAATGACTACACTTGAGGACATCTCCCCGACAGTTTTTAACCTGCAAGAGTGCCCTTCATATTTAAGTATGCTAACCACATGGCATCATCAAGTTACAAGCAGACAGAAAATAATGCAGATAAAACTTTCCGAGACAAACAATCACCGTATTTGCATTGAAGTGACTGAACTAATGGTATAGTTAAAACACCTTCGCCATATACACATTACATGGAAACTTACCTCCAAATCCTTCCTTTGGTACCATTTCCCCTTGAGTATGAACTCATCGTCCAATAAATCATTTTTCGGGTCATATTCAGCCCTGAAAACAGGAAACTTAATTTAATTTCTAATTCTAAAGGGCAAAGCAATAGCATAAATATAACATATTTAAAGTTCAACAAATCTTCTGGCAAACACATGAATTAGAAATTGACGTTTCAAACTCTCATTTATACATATAGACTAGGAAGCACATGATTGGTAGTTGACATCAATGTTCATACTACCAAAAGAAAATTACAAAACAGTTGATTTCTACTCAAGCAAAACAGTTGAATTAGGCTCAGCTAAATAAAGGGTATCATTTCCAACAGACCCAGAGGTAAAAGCAACTAAAGATTCAAAACTCCAAATCCCAATTCATCTCTTTTACTCAGAATCCCAATTCATTAAACAAAAAACCCATCAAGAATTCCACACAGAGCAACAAAGGGTGTGTCCTGATTCACCTGGGAGGCCGAATAATGAAGTTGACTAGCGGCTCCATGGATTCAAAACGATATCTCTATATGAACTGGTCTTCTACAACAAAATTCAACTCCTTTTAGCAAAATTCCGAAACAAAGAAAGCATCAAGCAAACAAAAACAAGTACAATTCTCAAAACAAAAAACCCAGAGAAAAATGAAAAAGGAGAACCCACCTCAAATTGGGCAGGAAAAACAACAAGAAACAAACAAGAAGAAGAAAGGAAAGAAGGGGGGGTTTGTGTGTTGGGTATACAGAGTCGTGTGTTGGTTTCGTCGAAAACAAAAGAAAGAGGAAGCGAAAGGTGTTTGTTTAGTATTAAATATTTGGGTTGCTTGCTTTGCTCCTTCCCACACCCGACGGATGTCTCTCTCTTTGCCTCTCTGGCTCTTCCCCCTCGCTTTTGGCCAACCTGTTCGCACGTGTTTGTAACACAGTTCGCCGTTGGCTTGTGATAGAGCCGGGTCGGGTTGGAATTACGGGTCTGTTTCCGTTCCGTTTAGGTTCCGATAAGAAGATATTCGAACTTAAATAATCTTGAGAATGTAGAGACGCATAATTGATGCACGTAGTCACGTAAAACATGACACTCATTTCGTATCACTATAATTAAAACTTGCGTACCGAACCGATTAGCTAAACTATATTAAACTAATATGTCACATGTTGTTTGGTGATTAGGTTTAGTATGTATTAATCCTAACATAAACTTAAAGAGCTCGATTGAGGTAAAAGCTTTGCGTAGAGTTTATCAATTGTGTGTGTATTATGACTATAACTAGTGGTTGCATTTTTGCTTAATGTTTGGAGTTTTTCGATCGTAAGTGACTACGAAATTCTATCAATTGAAAAATGAGAAATAAAGTAACATTTAGAAAAAATGTAGTCTCATTTAGATTCTATCGACTTTCTTTAACAACAAAGACAAGATAAAGTTTAGAAGATCTAATAAAGTGAAGATTTATGTTCTAAAATCGGTAAGGTGTGAACCTCTATTTCTTTCATCTTTAAGAAGTAAACCAAACAAATGCAGGTAGCAAAGGCATCTAGATTCTAGAAGAATTGGTCAAAAGATCCAAGTGAGTGGGATTCAATGGCAGCCTCTCACTATGTATCGAAGGATGATGACTAAAGTAAACTGTGTTATGATAATGACCACTAAGAAGTTGCTACACTCATGATGTGAGGCATCACCCACCATACCATTTTGTTGCACCAAAATATTAGGTTTGTGTCAGCCAAGCAACACAAGTGTCATTTATTTTCCTTGAAGTAATAATAGACCACTACCCTAATTCAATGGCATTCCCATTTCCATGCTAAAACGACCTCTTCCCATACTCACAAGTAAACAATGACTTGCCTCACCCAAAAGAAGGGGTTTTAAAGCATTTCTAATACATGTTCAAAAATAAAATAAACCCTAAAAACATTTTTTTATTATAAACTAAAAAATACGTAGAGAGAAAAGAGAAGAATAAAATGTAGGGAGAGGAAGAAGTATCATTTTTATTCTCATTAGGCTCCTTTATATAGAAGTATGTTTTATATTTTAAGGACATAACTAATGAGTATTTACAAGAACATCCACATATATTATAATATATTATAATATTTACAACACTCTCCCTTGGATGTCCATTAATAATATGATGTTGGACGCGTTAAGTGTTGTCTCGTTAAAAACCTTGTCAGGTAAGAAAAACCATATGGGAAAAAACAACTCTGATCGAAGAAAAAAAAGAGTGTAACGCACATATGTCCTAGGTAGCATACTTTTGGATGCTCTGCATGTTGCAAGCTTCATGTACAGTAAATAGCGGTTTGATTTGTCTATCACTAAAGTGAAATCTTATTCGTTTTTGTTCGTTTTGCATATAGGGGCTCATCACAAGATTTTCATACTTGTAAAGTGAAGGCAATACCAACATAGTTATACAATTTAATAGATCTTACCTCATGTAATAATGTTATAAACAACTTCATATGTTCAAATCCATACATTATGTAATAACTAAGCAGTAAAAGCTAATTAACACATTATTATGTATGGTTCAAACCATTGGAAGATCAATATGACATATCTTGCCACTCATATTAATATCTTCATTTATTGATACATCTCGTATATGCTCTTCAAGAGATTTAAGCAATTCATAACTTCGAAAGTTAGAATATGTAGCAACATAATCCGAATTCGGTTTTGTAGTCCAATCATAATACTCATTGAGACAATTTTGATCATGTTAACTATAACAAAATAAGTATATATGAGCTAGTTTTAGATTATCGATTGCATGAGTTAACTTTAGTTTAACAGCCCAGCATAACAAAATATGCTTGTCTTTGGGCCTCCCCCTCATGGCTTTATTCTTGGGTTCCAACCCAAGACACATCTCACTAATGAGAGTTGTGTTTGCATGTATAAAACACATTACGTCATTTCACTTAGGCGATGAGGAATCTCACATTCAGACTCTTTCAAGTATTTGTGGATCGATTTACATTCGAATCATTCATGTATTTGGATTCTTGAAGGATTTGATAAGCGATACGCTTATAATGATGCTTTACTTTTGAGATTTTACTTTTAACAAAGTCTTTTAAGATCCTCATAATATACGATGACAATTGTCGTAAGTCTCTCATCAATAGATATATGTAACACTGTACTTACATAAATTGTCATGTATAAGGAAAAATATTCATAATCCTCATGTGTCGTAGACATTGTACCATAAATAGTGATTTATTTTCACTGTGATTAATACTCTTTTGTATCATGTAGGGTTAAAAGTCTAAGTATCTCATCACGTTTCATATATTCAATTCATTGAAATTGCCTCTATCCAATTTAGCCAATAATATGTTTTGTTGACATTCATAATGAAATGTGGTATTGCATCATACAGTCCTTAACGGTCTTTGGTAGCTACCATATATAAATTTTTATCGATGATCATCATTCATAGATCCCACACATTTTTATATACATGCATTAGCTACTATGAGCTTATTAATATTGGGAAGTAAAGTAGTCATATTCACTCGTATAACAACCTTAAATTAAGACACTCATATCAATTACAATAATTCGATATCTATAATAGTGTTATGATATGCTTAATATTAATCGGTATTAAGAACACCTCCATTGATTATGTCTTTAACATTGCAATTTGACCACACACAAAAATGTCAACTTAGGTGATGTGACATCCACTGATAGCTCAGATTTCCCAAGAGACTGATTAATATAATTAATTTTAGTCTTATCGTCATTCAGAGAGGGCATTATAAATTGCCACTAAATGTTAGGGTATGCGTCAATGGGCCGAAAATAGCTAAGTCATAACTATAGCCATATCATGATCCATATTAGAAGGCGCAAATGCGTCCATTCATATCGTGCTCTTAGTAACCTATCAACCAATGCTTGCCAAAACTCAAGCGGATCTTTCACCTTTAGATACATGTCTTTCAGGCTATTTTTCAAGACCACATCGATCATCATGGATCTAATTATGTTGTTTAGAACTTCATGTTCATATGAAAGAAATATCAATATCGAAGCTTCATGATCGAATTTTGTGAACAATGGATCACATGTACATGCACAAAACTTCAGGTTAATGCAAACAATTAAACTTGCAATCTAATGTAATATTTGAACTTCAGGTTCATAATCTCGAAAATTTCAGATTCGAGTATTATTAGCGAAATTTCTAGCTTACTAATATAAACAATTGTAAACATAGAATTGAGCAATATAAACAAAGTATATATGTAGACAAGATATAATCAAAATAGAAGTGTACTCATAAATCATGAGTATGAATAATAAGCAAGAAAAGTTGCACTAATATCTCATAGATCATCATGGAGTTCATAGAATGAATGAGCAAAATCGTGCTGATAACGCGCTATAAATTAAATAATACATAGAGAGAAAAGAGAAGAACAAAATGTAGGGAGAGGAAGAAGTGTCACTTTCATTCTCATTAGGCTTCTTTATATAGGAGTATGATTTACATCTTAAGGACACATATAACTAATGAGTATTTACAAGGACATCCACATATATTATAATATATTATAATATTTACAACATTTCTAATAATGTGACAATCATATGTGCCAGGTTTAAATTTAGTAACATTTGTATATGTATTATTTTTTTTTTTTTAAAGAAGGGCCGGTGCGGCTGCCTTTAAGACTTGATTAATGAAACTATATAATACAAGTGGGGACATAAAACATAAACCCCAAATTATAATAAATAACGTATTCTAACATGCACAAGTTAGTAAAGAGTGTGTCATTAACTACTTTATTTGCTTTAACAAAGCGGTGACATAACAGAAAATCAACTGTACTAAATACAAGCATCATAACGACTAATAGTGTAGCTTTCTTATTATGTTGCCGCACTGAATCATATCCGGTGACCCAATGTTTCATTTTGCTACTAGGAGGTTGCGGCCATTTGATAAATAAAGAACTCACAACGTACCTAGAGTCACATTTGTATATGTAATATAGATGTGTGTGTGATTGGGGATCAACACATTCCAGGCTAATTGTATGAAATAAATCAAATTTCATTTCATCTCTATCTCATTTTTTCCTTATTTTTTTTTAAACAATTACAATATCTTTTTGTTCATGTCTTTCTGACACTAGTTAATTTTGGACTAACTAGAATAACCAACCGTTGAGAAATTGTGGAACATGCACTACCAGAACAGGCATTTTAGCCGACGAAAAATTTTCGTCGGCCTGTTAAAAAAATTCGTCGGCTAAGACCTTAGCCGACGAGCCTTCGTCTGCTATAGTGTCGTCAGGAAAGGGTCGTCTGTGATGACTTTAGCCGACGAGACAAAAAATTTCGTCGGCTATAGTATGACTATAGCCGACGAAATAATATCGTCTGCTATAGTTCAACCTTTAGCCGACGACATTATTTCGTCGGCTATAGTCATACTATAGCCGACGACATTATTTCTGTCTGCTAAAGTATGCACTATAGCCGACGATTTTGTTGTCGGCTATAGTCCATACCTTAGCCGACGACATTTTGTGTCGTCGGTTATCTTCCAAACTTTAGCCGACGAATAATTTAAAATATTCGTCGGCTAAAGTTTGTAATAAAAAAAATATAAAACATCTATGGCCGACGAAATATAGTGTTTTTCGTCGGCTTTATAGGCATTTAGCCGACGAATTAAAGCATATTTCGTCGCCTAAACTTTTTTTTTTTTTTTTAAAAAAAACTTTAGCCGACAAATTAAGGCTTTTTCGTCGGCTATAAGTGAATTCCAGTAAAAAAAAAAAACCCCGAAATTTCTGAATTACCATTCCAAGCAAGCTGCAAAAAACATATTTAACAATTTCATATAACCAACAACAAACACATAAAAGAATATATGAACTACATAAAAGTATTAATTACATAAAAGTATATATCAACTACGTAAAGTCTATATCGTCTAAATTAAAGTCCTCTTCTAGGGGCTGCTGCGGAGGTTGCGGCGGCTGGGGTAGCGGAGGCATGGGCGGAGGCAGAAGTCCCTGAATCTGGGCAGCTGTAAAGTCCTGCATGTACTGTAACAGCTGGGCCTGTAACTCGGTAGCATAGGCTGTCTGCGCGGCATTAAAGGCTGCCTGCGAGGCATTATAGGCAGCCTGAGCAGCACAGAAATCTCGTAGTCTCTGAACTTCCGACTCTAACTGAGTCGTCCTGTTCATCGTGGACGTGGTCCTGCTGCTGGTCGAGGCTGCCTTTCGTTGAAATCCTGGAGTGGTCTTCAGGACCCCCTCGCCTCTCTTTCCTAGACCTTGGCAGTAGAAGTTGTTTCCTCTCGGTGGGAAGGCTGTGCCCATGATCCTCGCCCCAATCGTCGGATCCGAAGTGTCGATCCGGGACATGGCTTCGGACATGGCTTCGTCCTGCGTGTCCGGCCATGCCTCCCTCACTACGGTACTCATGACCTCGTCAGTAGCCTCCCTCACCCTCGCCTATATGGATAGGAAATAAATTATTAATTAAAATTTTTACATAAATTTAAAATTTTAAAAACGTAAGGTAACTTACAATATCCTCCTAGGAGTCAGGATATGCCTTCTCGTACGTATAGACGTACGGGTTGACTTCTGGATGTTCCTTGGCCGCCTCGTCCATTAAGACACCGAACGGTCTAGAACCGGCATGATGGTTCCTTGTGTTGCGTTGCCGGTTCTGAGCGTTCACCCGGGAAACCGCCTTCAAAGAAAAAAGTAAACTATTAGTAGAATATTTTAAAACGCACGTACTTATTTTTAAATTAAAGGTCTAATTTATTTAAATACCTGTTTACGAGGGTTGTTGAATTCTGATGTCAGAAGCCAACGCCACTCGTACTCCCTGTACTAGAACTCAGCAGGGGTACCAGAACGTGTGTTCCCGTGCGTAGTCCAATGGGTCCGCAGCTCGTTCTTCCACTCCTTGTACCTACAGATACAACAAAAATATTAGAAATATTATTAATATCACATACAATTTTGTTTTTCATTAACTTCCCAACGTACCTTCCCCCATGCACAATGTCGGCCCAGCTGTCCCTCAGGTGCTCGGGAACCTCAAACC
The DNA here is from genome assembly GCA_034370585.1 of Fragaria x ananassa. Taxonomy (NCBI): domain Eukaryota; kingdom Viridiplantae; phylum Streptophyta; class Magnoliopsida; order Rosales; family Rosaceae; genus Fragaria; species Fragaria x ananassa. The sequence continues at coordinate 13,470,693 of CP139760.1, forward strand.
ACACCAGCATTTAACAGTTTATTATTAGTTTAGCTTTTCGAGAAATCAACAATTTAATACATAATATTATTTTGTAAACTCACCGACATCGCGTTGTGGACCATGTCCTTAACCTCCTGCGGGACCTCGCCCCAGTCGGACCACAACATAGGGACTCTATCCCTAATGAGAGCTCCCACGCGGCCGGCGTACGTCCTCGACTTCCCGCCCGATACTATGTGGCCATCCCCGTCAATATCGAGGGCGATCCTCCCCACGGTACTCACCATCTTCTCGAGAGCTTTCCCTGTGACGAGGCCTCTCTTCTTCTTTGTGCCTATGACATGATTCGGCCAAATTGATTATTAAAATATATATGACCCTTTAAAAGTAATCATGCATCACTGATTACCTGAGGAGCTCGCGACGGATTCCGGCTCTGTCGCCGATGATGATACCCTCGCAGAAATAAGAGGCGTATCAAAAGGCATGAACCGGTACGCCGCTAATGGAGCCACTGGTGGGGGCAGTGGATAAATCGGCGTCCCTGAGCCATCGACTACAGGTAACGCCGGTATCATCCGCGGAAGGAACAGATGAGGCGGCGACATCTGTACCCCAGATGACCCACTATCCGAAGAAGTAGGACCCGGAGTGGGCGCCCGGTGTATCTCGGGCATACAAGGTGCAGACACCTCCGTCTGAGGCCACAAGGGCCTCGGGGAACGAGGGACGGCCGCCTGCCTCGATGAAAGGGGCACCTCCGGCGCCGTCTCCAGAAGGCTCGCACGTCTGGCTGTCATCTGGCCATGAAACGTCGTTTGAGGGTTGCTAGAGGTTCCCTCAGACAATTCGGACCTTTGGCCCTTCGAACACTTCTTCGATCGAAAAAAGCCGCTCATCCTATTTAAAATATTAATCTAAGGCTTTAGATTATTTTGTCTTTATTTTATAAAAAATTACACATGTTTAAAATTATACTTATTCAATAAATAGATACATATACCAATATATATAGATATATATATATATATATATATATATATATATTTTACTTACATAACAATATTATATATATCAACATCATCATAAATTAACTAACATATCATAAAACTAAATTCGAAATCAAAAATAAATTAACACATATATTCTAAAATAAACACATAAACTAACATAATTAAATTAACACATAATTAAATTAACACAAATTAAATTAACACAAATTAAATTAACATAAATTAAATTAACATAAATTTAATTAAGACAAATTAAACCAAACGATAACAATGAGCATCAATTTATCAACAACAACAAAATTAAGCACCAATATATCAACAACAACAAAATTAAGCAACAACAACAAAATTAAGCACCGAACCTGAGAATAGGGCGGGAGGCAGGGAGGAGGGCGGGAGGAGGGCGGGAGGCAGGGAGAAGGGCGGAGGGCAGGGAGGAGGGCGGGAGGCAGGGAGGAGGGCGGAGGGCAGGGAGGAGGGAGGGAGGAGACCGGGAGGCATGGAGGAGGGAGGAGGCGACGACGGGAGAGGGAGGGAGGAGGGAGGAGACCGGGAGGGAGGGAGGAGGGAAAAACTGCGGAAATGAGGGAGGAGGCTAGGGTTTCGCAATTAAAACCCGAAGACTTTAGCCGACGACATAATTTGTTAGTCGGCTAAAGATTAAAATTTCGTCGGCTATACATAAATTCGTCGGCTAAACCTTTGAAACTCGTCGGCTAAACCTTTGAAATTCGTCGGCTAAACCTTTGAAATTCGTCGGCTAAACCTTTGAAATTCGTCGGCTAAACCTTTATACATTTGGCATGTTGTTATCGTGATGATCAAACTTGAGAAACACAAATCCGGCCGTCAATCTGACCATCATGATAAAATACATGTATGGGAAAAAATTCAACTTGATCCGAAAAGAATAAGTGCTCGATCCGGACGGTCAATCTCGTAAGTCAAACCCCTAAATGCACGGAAAAGGTCGTTCGACCGTCTAAATTACGTATTTTGGCCGGACCTCCAACTGAAAATAGTTTTAAACCGATGACACGCAACAAGTCAAATAAAAATTTTACGCAAAATAACCACCGAACCCGGGGCTACCCATAGGGAGAAAGAATTGAAAATTGCATTGACCGCAACTATCGGCACCAAGACATGACCGGAATACCGTGATTTTTCAACCGTAGACGTATTTCACCATTCTAGTCATGTCTTATTCCACGACTTTTTTACCTTTGAAGGATCTACGTATAGTTTGTTTTTGAAACGGAACATTTACATAACACTTGGTAAACAAGTTATACAACATTAGTACGCATGTTGTGATCGTGATGATCAAACTTGAGAAACACAAATCCGGCCGTTAGATCTGACCATCATGATAAAATACATGTATGGGAAAAAATTCAACTTGATCCGAAAAGAATAAGGGCTCGATCCGGACGGTCAATCTCGTAAGACAAACCCCTAAACGCACGGAAAAGGTCGTTCGACCGTCTAAATTACGTATTTTGGCCGGACCTCCAACTGAAAATAGTTTTAAACCGATGACACGCAACAAGTCGTATAAAAATTTTACGCAAAATAACCACCGAACATAGGGCTATAGTAGGTAATAGAAATATTTTAGGGTTTAGCCGACGAATACCCTAACATATTTGTCGGCTATAGTATGTGATTAAAAAATTTAAAAAATAACTATAGCCGACGAAATATTAGATTATTCGTCGGCAAAAACCATATTAGCCGACGAATCACAGTGTATTTCGTTGGCTAAAGTGTGTAATAAAAAAAAATAAAAAACATATTTGGCCGACGAAATTAAGGCTTTTTTTGTCGGCTAAACTCTCTTAGCCGACGAATGACAGTGTATTTCGTCGGCTAAAGTTTGTAATAAAACAAATAAAAAACATCTATGGCCGACGAATTAAGGCTTTTTTCGTCAGCTAAAACATCTATGGCCGACGAATTAAATCTTTTTTCGTCTGCAAAAAACATCTTAGCCGACGAATTATAGTGTATTTCGTCGGCTAAAGTAAAAAAACAGGGAAAAAAAAAACAGACAATATTCATAAACCATACATTAAAAAAACCTTGTTCATCATGTATCACCGAAATTCATATAAAATAACTGAAATATGAATTCAACATGTGTAAACTATAAAGGAAAAAGTCTTTGAAAAATTATACAAATTAATCGGAATCATACATTAAAACTAAGGCTCGTAATCGGAATCATCCGATGAGTCTTCTTCGGTGTTAGAATTAATTTCTGGTAATATATATATTTCCTCATCGCCAGAGTCTTCGTCTGTTTCTTGATTTGGATCAACATCAACAAGCCTTGGCTCTTCATCACGAATTCGCACCGAACGACCCGCTTTAAAATTATTAAGGCGAATGGTAGAGGAGTTAGGAATACCTATTGCGTTGGGCTCTTGATACGCAACATCCTCTTCCTCGTCTTCGGCCTCTCCAAGTGTAGCCGCCCGATAAATGTTTCGAGGGTGCACAAGGTTGACTACTTTCCACGCGTCACCCTTAGCAAGGTCATCAAGATAAAACACTTGTTTTACCGATGTGGCAAAAACGAAGGGGTCATCCTCGTAAGAACTTGTAGCAGTGTTCACCGATAATATTCCGTACTGATCGGTCTTCATGCTCTGCGGCCTAGTATCAAACCATCTACACTTGAAGAGGTGCACTATCATGCCTTCACCGTAAACGAGTTCCACCACTGAATCAAGAACACCGTAATAGTCAACTCCATTCCGCCCACCATGTGCCATGACCCCAGAATTCTGTGTTCTCTTTCTGCTGTCTCTTTGTTCGCATATAAATTGCACGCCATTCACCTTGCGCATCGGATAAACTCTTGAGACTATCGGCTTCATCGCTAGAAGTCTTAGTTCGTGCGACCAATTTGGGTGACAATCAAATTGAATATGGTTCATCTGCAACCAACCATCTCAAATGTAAATATGGATAATTATGCAATAAACATAAACCCGTAGAGAAAAATTAAATTACGTACCCAACCGCCAAAATAATCTGCGAACTCCCTGTTGTGGTACTCGAGATCACCTTGAATGTTGGGATGATTGAGATGGATGTCTTTCCAGTATTCAACTTCTGGACAGTTAATCAATACCCACCAGTGGGCAATGACTAGCTCATGTGGTTGCAACTTGTAGGAGTCTGGCAAAATTCCATACACTTCAACATCACTAGAGACTATGGAAAGATTGAACTTCGGTACATCTACCGGCATGGTTTGCGGAGTTTCCTTCAACGCTCCTAAATACAACTTCATGTAGGTGACGCACTCGTGCGCAATATATGCTTCAGCTATACATCCTTCAGGAGCAGATTTATTAGCCACATAATCTTTGTAGTCTCCAAGTTGCCTGTAAATCAAGTTGCAAAATGTTATGATTATTGAACATGTATATATATTGAGGAATTCATGAAAGTAAAAAACGTACCTTTCCATGGGATACATCCAAGTGTAGTGTACTGAACCGGTAAGCAACAATTGCTCGGGAAGATGGATCATCAGGTGAGGCATGATGTCAAAAAAATTTGGAGGAAATATCCTCTCAAATTTACACATGATATAAATGATGTCCATTTGCATTTCCCGGAGGTCACATCGAGACACTTCCCGTGTGCATAACTTCTGGAAAAATCTTCCCAACGCTACTAACGGCTCCACCACCTGACGGGGAAGGAACGGTCGAATGAAAACAGGGAAGAGACGTTGTAGCAGGATATGACAGTCATGACTCTTCAACCCGTACATCTTATTGTCCCGGAAGTTCACACACCGGGCTATATTTTCTGCATAGCCTGAAGGATACTTCACACAACTCATCCACCTAAAAATTAGGTTCTTCTGGTCAGGCTTCACGGTGTAAGTAGTTTGAGGCATTTTTTTCTTCCCTTCTTTCAACCACAAATGTCTTCTTATTCCGCATTTTTTTAGATCAATACGTGCCTTAGGACCGTCTTTCGTCTTCCCCTCCAAGTTTAGCACTGTGCCCACCACACTGTCGCACACATTCTTTTCTATGTGCATCACATCCAGGTAGTGCCTGATCAACAACTTACTCTAGTATGGGAGTTCCCAGAATATGCTCTTATGTGTCCAGAATTTGTACCTGTCGGGTCTTTCAGGTATTGCCGCCACAATGTTGGGATGATTGCTGAGCTGCCCAAAATCGTACTCATTAAGCACCGCTAAAATTTCTTCCCCCGTCCATCTTCTGGGAGGCACACCGTGTTCTACGGTCCCATCAAATGACTTGTCATCGAACCGCCATTCGTGATCATATGGAAGGAAAGCACGGTGACCCAATCTGCATATCTTGTTGCAATGACTGCTGCTCCCCTCATCGCTAAGGCACTCTGGACAAGCCTTGTATCCCCTAACAACGTTGCCCGACAACATCCCACGGGCAGAAAAATCACTGATGGTGCCAACAAACATGACATGCATCTGGAACATCTCGTGCGTGTACTTGTCATAAGTGGGATGACCAACGTCCCACAAAAATTTAAGCTCTTCAATCAAAGGTCTCAAGTACACATCGAGACACTTCCCCGGATAACCGGGTCCCGGAATCAACAAACTCAACATATTGTATTCCTTCTTCATGCACATCCATGGGGGAAGGTTGTACGGTACCAAAATCACCGGCCATATACTGTATTGCAGACTCATGTTGCCAAAAGGGTTGAACCCGTCGGATGAGAGCCCGAGCCTCACATTTCGGACCTCTGACGCAAAATGAGGAAACTCCCTGTCTATATGCTTCCAAGCCTCCCCGTCAGCAGGGTGTATAAGGGTATATTCGTCATGCAATTCCCTATCAGCGTGCCATCTCATCGCTTCGGCCGTGTGTGAAGACATGTACAACCGCTCCAACCTATCCGTCAAAGGGAAATACCGAAGTACCTTTACAGGTTTCCTGTTGCCTGCAGGAGTCAGCTTATATATGTCAGTGTGACATACCGGACATGCGTCAAGGCCACCAAGGTCATTCCCTTCTGGATCTTTACCCCAAAAGAGAACGCAGTCATATCTGCATGCATAGATCTTGATGTAGGAAAGCCCAAGATCTTTCAGGATACATCGGACCTTCCGATGAGTGGTAGGAAGACGATGACCGTTGGGCAGCATCGAAGCAGTGTACTGTAGATACTCATCAACAGCCTTCACAGTCGATTTTGTCTCAACTTTAATCCTCATTACGTCCATCACACTTTCAAGAACGGTCTTCTGACAACCGGGGTACACAGGGGTCTGTTGGAAAGCAAGCAGTTTGTTGTACTTTTCAATACCAGCAGTGTTCACAGCTCTAGGGAAGAGCTGCACTGAGTCAGGCATATACTGTCCTTGAGCGCATATACCGCTCTCATAAGGAAACATGTCGTTGATGAATGTCGTTGTTGGATCGTTGGATGTACTAGCACTGCCCGTCTCGGAAAATTGGCCATGATCATGCGGACCCCCTGATGATGTTTCACCGTGATATAACCAACATGTGTACTTCTCCCAAAACCCGTTACTCCTCAGGTGCTGCCATACTTTGTCAATGGGAAATCGATACATATCGCTACGACACTGACATTTCGTGCACGAGCAATAGAAAATTGTATTCCCGTTAGCATTATCCAGCGCATATTCTATAAAACTCATAACTCCTGCACCGTATCTTTTGTCCCATTTTGGAAGCGAAATCCAACTCTTATCCATATCCTGAAAATATAACAAAATATATATATACTTATAACACTGCTAGCTAATTATTAATAAAATTTCATGCCATATATAAATTCTCAATTCATTTAGTATATATTCTACGTACGTACTACAACTAATTAATTACAAAATTATCATCATGAACTCATATATATCATCAACAACTTCATACCATATCAACACAATAATATTATAAATTAATATTAACATATATATATCTACTATTTATTAACAACAAATTAATTCATATATATTATCAATTCAAATCATCAACCAAATCGATCAACACATATATATATATATACACATCCAACGTACTCAAAATTAATCAACTCAATCACAATCAAAATCAATAAACTCAATTAATCACACTAATTAAAATCGATCAACTCAAATAAAACTCAATTAATCAACATATATATACATATACGTACCTATATATGGCTCCACAAACTGATTATGGACAGATTTCGACAACACCCAAACTTTTTCTCCCCTTTGTTCTTCTCCCGTTTATTTTCCCGTTTTTTTCGAAATGAGCTGCTGCTGCCCAGATCCGCAAATATAAAGCACTTTAGCCGATGACTATGAATTTCGTCGGCTAAACTTTTAAATATTTCGTCGGCCATGGTTTGTGAACTTTAGCCGACGAAATAAATTCTTTAGCCGACGAAAGTTTTTTTCGTCGGCTAAAGTTTGCCATAGCCGACGAAAATTTAAAATAGCCGGCGAAAGAAAATTTCGTCAGCTAAAGTGGACATCATAGCTGACGAAAATTTACCTTAGCCGACGAAAGAAAATTTCGTCGGCTAAAGCCCACTATAGCCGACGAAAAAATGCTTCGTCGGCCTTGTTTTTTTCTTTTCGTCGGCTATAACCTTTCTTCTGGTAGTGATGTACACCATAGAAGTTTGGTGTGTACTTATTTTTCAGGTATGAATATGACATGACAAAGGGTACATCTTACCACCCAGAGTGAATGAGAGAGACCTCATCGACCAGCTTTACTTGTATTGATTATTGAAAGATGAAGCAGTTTAATAATTTGTCACTGGCCTTCAAATCAATAATGTTCCACTGAAGTCGATGATGGCATGTGTACAAAGCAATTTCTCTGGCTTAATTAGCTAACACCCCATTTGACCTGGTTCTTCTGTACAATTCTAGGACTTCTGGTTTTGGTAGAAGAAGAAGAAGTTGGATACAAAATGAGGCACACAAGGTTACAGAGAGCTAGAGAGGTACGTCGTTTCTCTTTTGTCATCTTTCTTTTATAAGGACCTGTCTATGAGGTCATGGAAACTTAACAAAAGCATCATTTTATTTAAGGGTGGGCATAAAAAACCTAAATCTCGGTCCCGTCCCAATCCCTTCCTGAAATTTGACGGGATGAGACGAGATCTAATTCTAAAAGCACAAGGCTTGTCCCGTCTCGTCCAGTAGAGAAACAACGGGACAAGACGCGGGACTGAAAAGTTGAGGCCTGTTAGGCCCGTCCCTTCCCGTGTAAAAATATAGACTAATCTGAACCATTGGTTTTTTAGATGTTTTGATCTTAGTCTTACATTTTTTAACCTAATCAGACTGCTATGTACGCAGTGTCGCAGTCTTTCACTCTTTTTGTCTCATTCTTTCAGGCCGGGATGAAATTGACTGCCGCTCCTTGAAATCGATGTTGTCAAACCGCCTCCTTGAACTCCTCCACCGCCCGCCTCGCCTCGGCCAGTCCTCCACCGCCTAACCTCACTGCCGCCTCTTCCTCACCTCGACGCCCACCTCCTCCTCACCTCGACGCCCGCCTCCTCCTACCCTCAGCGCCTGCCTCCTCCTCGCCTCGCCTCACCAGTCTCCTCCTCGCCTCGCCTCGCCCGTCTCACCTCGCCTCGCCTCGTCCGTCTCCTCCTTGCCTCGCCTCGTCCATCTCCTCCTTGCCTCGTCTCACCCGTCTCTTCCTCCCTGTTGAGTAAAGGTGAGCTACTGCGACTGTGACTTAGTTCAAATGGTTGGTATAGTTTGTAGGAGTGTGGCATGGTTACGGTCATGTAGTGTTCTTCTCATTGTTTACATATTTAGTCATGTCATATGAGTTTGTGGATTGCTATGCTCACTGTTTTGGAAATACTAATCCTATTGTAGAAGTTTCAATTACTTGGTAGTTGCTATGAATAAGCTTATTGTGAATGGCTGAATGTAGGGGGAATTACTCAAAAATGATGTCGAGAGGAAAGAAAGTAATTGTGCGACCCAACCGTTCTGCTTCTGGCCTTCAGAATTCGTCAATGGCGACATCAGTAGCACCACCATCTCCTCCAATTACATCAGTCCCTCTGCTTGAAGCATCAAACCCAACTTCAAGTCAGCCTCCTTTAAGTGAACCCAGGACTGAAGTTGGTCAAGTTGCTGCATCTGTAAGCGAGGGTGGTCTGGCTTTTCCTGTTAAGCCCCGACTCTTAAATTTTACTTTATTTACTAGCATGGTGTTAATAAGAGTTTTACCGTCTTCGTCATTTAGTTTATAGTTTAATTGGTCCCCAGAGAGGTTTTGAGGGACGATTATTTCGAATGAATTATTCGTAGGAGAAAAATGTGACGATGGTAAAAATGGTAAATTTTAGCTAGTAAAAGGTAATTTTTACTAGGGTATTATTTTTGGGGTGTTAAATTTTGAAGTGGATTATATGTGGGATTGGACCAGTTGGGCCAAGCCAACTCTTTTTCCCCTCTCTCTCTTCTCTCTCCTCCCTCCCGATTCTCTCTCCCTTTATCTTTGCCCAGAAAGCTTCCCTGAGCCTGACCGCCGCCGTCCGACCACTGTAGGTCACCGCACCGGTCTCAAACGGTCGGTCATCTCCTTATCTTCATTCCTAGACCTGTGGCAGCCTCCCTAGCGCTGCCGTGAAGGAGAAATCAAGCCTGAAAGTCCCGACTGCCCAAAGCTCTCCGTCGCTGGAACTTCCTCCTCTGGCCACCAATCTGGGCAAGCCGTATATGGTTTGAAGGTCTTCAACCTAGTTGCCTTTCCCTAGAAGGACTCGATCCAGTTTGCTTCAGGTGAGGAGAATCGGTGAGTGGAAGTTCTGGGGCTCTAATAACTGTTTTGGTTCGATTACCCTATCTAGGTTTGGAATTTGTGTTTGTGCTAATTAGGAAAGTTGTAGATGAGGTTGAGAGGAAGATTTTGTCAAATTTTGGTAGGTATTGGAGGTCGTTGAAGTTGGTCACCGGCCGCCGCTATCGGCAGATGTGTTTTCTGAAGGGGAGTTTAATGGAGTGTAATTTGGAATTTTTGGAGGAGTTTTGGATTTTTTTAGGATTTGTGATTTTTGGTGGTTAATGGGTAAAAATGCAGTCATAGGTTAATTATCGTTAGGACTGTGGAAGGTGATTTTAAGAATGTCGGCAATTGTGGTGAATTATGGTTTGTAGCGAATTTAAGAATAATGACGTTAGGTATGGATGAGCGTGCGTGTCACACCCCAGTCCTTAAGTTATTTTTACGGTTATTTACATCGGTATTATTTTGGTTTTTTACCTTATTAATTAACTGTTTACTGTTAAGGACCTTAAAGTTGGCTTTTTATTCCATTTGGAATTTGGGAAAACTTTCTTCATGGAAGTTGTAGAGGACGTTGTTACGAGTTCGTAGACATGCTACGCGTTAAAATCGGAGTTAGCATGGAAAAATTATCTACTAAGAGAGAAATTTTTGTATTGATAAAAAGGGGTAAATTTTTAGTGGATATTTTTTTTTTGGTTTAAGATGATGGACCGGGTGGGGAGCAGCCCCGGCCCAATCCCTTTCTCTTCTTTTTCTTTCTCTTCTCCCTCTTCCCCCGAGCTCCCCTGAGCCTTCTTTCGCCAGGACTTCTCGCTACCATCCGCCACCGTCCAGCCAGCGACGGGCCGCTGCTCCAGCCCAGATCGGACCCCCGCCACCTCCTCTCTCTCCCCGGCCAATTTTTCAGGCCGGTAGTGTCGCCGGAGAGGAGAAAACCCCGCCGGAACGCCCGCTGCCTTTTCGCCGGAGCTCCGTTCTCCGGCCACCATAGTCCGAGATTTTTGGCTCATCTTATAGCCCTCATCAAGGTGAGTAATCCCTCAAAAGGAATCGGTCTAATTCGATCTTGTTAGGGTGAAATGTGTAATTGAAGTTCTAGGGCTCAATTTAAGGTTTTGCTCCGGTTAGCCTAGTTATGCTTAAAATTAGACTTTGTGCTAGTTAAGAAAGTTGTTGTGCGGGTTGAGAGGAGTGTTGTGCTAAAATTTGAGAAGCATTGGAGGTCGCCGGAAAACGGCTGCCTGCCGCCGTCCCTTAGGGGTTGTTTTTCATGTTTTAATATGGTATTAATGAGAGGAGTTTAATGAAGTATAGTTTGGAATTTTTGGAGGAGTTATGATAAGGTTTGAAATTTTTCTATGGTTAAGGAGTTTGGCGGTGTTTAAATTGGAGTATCGGTAGTTGAGTTAACCGGTTTTAAAATTCTTTTAAGGTTAATTTTTGGCCATCGGAGATGGTGGTGAATTTTGAGTCTTAAAGGATTAAGGATGGAAATTAGGTAGGGAAGAAGATAAATTATGAACCCTTAATTTTATAAGTTATTTATTGAAGTTTTATTTTAGTATTAGAATTAATATTATTTATTGTTTAGGCCGTGAGGAGGATTATTTAGAGGAAGCCTCGGGTCGTCGACAAGCTTAGCCGAGCACTGCGAGTGGACCTTTGATTTAAATGTCATGCATGAAATAAAGTTTATTTAATTTTCAAAGGCATATTGGAGTAATGAGTTCCATTAAATTTTGGAAACTCTCTTGAACATTTTATTTGACATGTGAGACATGTCAAGTGATTTTACATTTATTTTTGGAGAAGTGACATTCCGGATATTTGTTATTTTAATTTCACCATAAAAGGTTGATATATGATCATTATTGCTAGCTAACCATTATTAGCGGCTACTCACCATAGGTGAGTAGTGCGCCTAGCGTATGACGCTATTATAGCCTGGGAGGCAACCGATCGGTATTTATATATATATATATATATATATATATGTTAGCTAGCCATTATTAGTGGCTACTCAATATAAGTGAGTAGGGTGCTTAGCGTGTGATGCTATTATAGCCCGAGAGGCTCGTCGTTATGGTGAAACATCTTCCCCAATTTTTATTAATTAATGAGAACCAATGAGATTAGTTCATCATTTTTATTTATAAGTATTTATAGAGAATTTCCATGAATGGCATGCAAAATATTTTTCTAAATGGAAATGATGGGAGAGCATAGATTTTATTTCATTGCTCCATATTTTGTTATTTATTTTTGTTCACTCACTCTAACGTTTTTAAATTCTTCTCCCCTGGGCCTTTCGTTTTAAATGCCCAGTCTGTAGAGTTCAGTTCGGTGAGGATAGGAGGCGTGTCATAAATCCCCACCTCATCCAGTTTTCCTATATAGGTTACGAGTTTAACCTATTATGTTGTTTTTCACATTTTCCTAGTAGATGCTCTGATAATTATAGGATGGTTTAAGTGTGTTAAGAGCTGTTAAAAAAGATTCATTTGTTTATGTTTATTTGAGAGATTATATTTATGGATATTGTTGGGAACTATTTTAAGTTGGGTCTGGTATTATCAAAGGAAGTTTCGCTAATGTTTTTTGTAGAATTTCCCTTGAGGTGGGTCCCGCAGGATTTATTCCGGATTTCAAAGGGGAAATTTGGGGTAGGTCCTGACAGTGCGAGGCTCACATTTAATTTTGCCTATTTTTATATAAGCGTCGGTATTTAGTTGATGATTTAATTATGTTTTTGGAACAGGGTGTGAGGAGGCTCGAGCGGAAGAGACATCTGACCGACATCAGGCTTAGGCCTAATTTGTGAGTGGACTTTTGTTTTAATTAAAATGCAAGCGATTGATTACTGTTGAGTAATTTATTTTGTTGAAGCCTTTGACATCATTTTTAAATGACGATTTTATTTATTTTGGAGAATTACCGAAAATGAGATTTTCGGTAAATTATAAATATATTTATCCCATTTTGGGTAAATTATAAATATATTTATGAGGAGAGTATGTATATAAATGCTAGCTAGTCATCTGTGTCTGTCCACCTTAATGACATAGTATATAGCTGCATTATGGTGTGACGTGAGCGTTGAACGTAAGCGTAGTAGCCCTATATGAGTGTTTAATTCATATAGGGGGTATGAGCACATATTTATACACATGTCTGTCCACCTTAGTGACGTAGTGTAGCACCGCATTAAGGCGTGACTTGAGCGTTGAAAGCAAGGGTAGTAGCCTAATATAGATTATTTTAAATCTATTAATTTATATTGGGAATATGGGCATGTGTAGATACATATTGTTTCTGCAAGAACCCGTAGGCTGTGTAGAAGCACGGTAGAACATAAACATACGCACAAAGACACAATATTTATAGTGGTTTACCATGCCATGAGAGGGTATGGCTACGTCCACTTAAGATTCTACATTCATAAGGCCTCAACTCCTTGGGTGTTACAAGAGTTCTATGGGATAGAGTGGTTACCATTCCCCTAGAGAGAAAGAGAGATCCTTTTTACATATGGGAAGCCTTCCTTTTATAGCTAAGGAAGGTTCCCTCTTTTTACATGTTTCCGATGTGGGACTAACTATACATTTATACTCTCATGGTGCCTTCTTGTGGAGCTTGGAGGAGCACCTTCCCGTTGCTGCATTGATGATCCTTCAGTATGGCGAGGTAGCCCAGATGTCGGTCTACAAGTTTCCTGACTAGTCTATGGGCGGAGAAGATAGTTTCTTACTACTGACAACAAGTCCTCCCAAGTTCCCGTTCAAGACATGTCTTGAGTGGGGACTTAATATATAAAATGTCTATAGACCAGTTATTTATAAAAGGGCACCCGGTCTCAGTCCCCCCAAGTTTTACTCAAGACGTGTGTTGAACGGGTCTTGCTTATTTCAGGTCATTCATTTCTTGATATAGACTGATCTTGATGTCCGCTGGGTCCCTCCCGATACCCAGCCTCAAATCTGATTCGACCGGGCGAGGAGCTCGCATGCAAGCTGTAGAGTCCGCTTGGCACAGGAGGGCTGACACTTCTAGGCGAATTGGCTCTGCGGATAAGGACTACTGCGCGAGCTGTGGTGTCCGCGTCGCACAAGGACAACCGCGCGATATGAGGATCTCATGTGCAGGCGAAGAAGAACACTTTTCACAAGGGCTACCGCGCGAGATGAGGATCTCGCGTGTAAGCCGAGGGGACCGCTTCACACAGGAGGAATGACATCATCGAGCGAGCTGAGGACCGCGCGGGATGAGGATCTCGCTTCGCGCAAACATACTATTGTGCGGGCTGTGGAGCTAGCGTGAAGAAGGACCACCGCGCGAGCTGTGGATCCCGCTCCGCCCAAAGTGACTGCCGCGCGGGTTGTGTAGCCCTTCTACGCACTGACTACGCTGGCTCAGGATGTCGCTCCTCGCATGGGACAGTCGCGAGATGAGGATCTAGCTCCGCGCGTAGGGAATATTGTGCGGGATCTCGCTCCGCGCAAAGTTACTGCCGTGCGGGCCAAGGAACTACTCAAGGACTTCGCGCGAGCTGTGGAGTTCGCGTGCGAGTGGATGAGTGTGATTCGGGCACAGACTGATTGTCAGGCGAGCAGTGTTGTCCGCTTCGTACATAAGAAGCTGGTTTGTGCACCTTGACTATACGCGAGCTGAGGAGCTTGTTCCGCGCACAATGATTACCCGTGGGTTGAGAAGTTCGCTCACTACGCACATGGAGTGAAATTGCCAGTTGAGCTGAGTGGTTCGCACATATCAAGATAGTGACATGAGTTGCATGTGAGTTGGATTATGACAAGGTGTGACATAGTGAATTATGCTGACAAGGTGTGACATAGTGAATTATGCTGACAAGGTGTGACATAGTGAATTATGCATAATTAAGGATGCTTCTCCTTGAGTTGTATACGACTTCACGTAGGAGACTGCGAAGAAATCAAGAGGAAGAGTCCAAATGGGGACTAAATGGGAGCAACTATTCCTCATGGTACCTCGCATGATTCTAATTGCATAAGCAATTATCTCTAATTGCATGGGAGGCGGCTCTTGATGGGGTGTCCATAGCAGTTGGCCATAGCAGTTAGGGTGTCCATAGTAAGATGGGGTGTCCATAGCAGTTGGCTAGTAGTTAGGGTGTCGAAATACGTACCGTCCGAGAGCAGATGATTGTCCTGTTGCTCTCATTGATAAGATTGTGATCATCACCAGCTAAGTTCATGCATTCCTATTCCCAAACCCTAACCATTGGGAGCCGATGATTCCTTCCTGGCAGTTGTTGCCTGCCGGGAGGATGACGTGACCTCCCGATAGAGATGTATCATTGTGGTCTCGATAACGGGATTTCATTTTTATACCAAAGAGTTGTTTTTCGGGTTTCGGACCAAGATAGGTGTTGATGTCATAATTTGGTTCGACAACGAAACATGCTCAACATAGATGAGTTTATAAGTGATGGCCCGCCAGCGAGATCGCATAGTAGAGTTCGCATGAGGACTTCGCATGGAATCAAGAAGTGGCTTCCGGTAGAAGTAGTCTGCAAGGCGAGATGGCTTCGCACAAGAGAGACCCCGCGAAGGACCAAGAGGCGGAGTCCACATGCACGTGGAGGCGAGCGCAAGATGGCTTAACATACTAAGACTTCGCGGAGGACCAAGAGGGGAGTTTGCATGCATGTGGAAGCGAGGCGGGATGGCTTCGCCCACTGGAGACTCCGTGAAGAAGCAAGAGGCTAAGTCCACATCAGCCAACCTCATTCAGCGTCAACGCGGTGGCATGCCTCGCATCTTTCTTGGGCAGTGCTTGACCAGCTAGCTGTAACCGGCAACTGGTTTAACATGATCAACTAGCTCCTGGGGTGATCATTCAAGAAAGGAGACACGTTCTCCTGGTGATATCTATCAACAAGATAACAAGGTTGTTGGGCATGTTGAGCAAGACAAGAAACTCAAAGCTAGATTTCGTGTTCTAGCTCCCGCTCGTTGATGAAACCGACAGGTGACAGAGTTGTTTCTTGCTTGAACTCCGGTCGTCAGATCTGTGAACTGTCCCAACCTGACCACCTGTCAAATCAGCGGGTTGTCAAATTCATAGAGGCCTGGTGAGTAACTCATTCAGGAGTAGGAGGTTAGAATCCTGTTCGGATGATCCCGGTGGCTCGTGCTCTACGATATGGTGTACAAATCAACTTCTCGGTGCCAATAGCAACTCTCTGGGGGCCTATCTTTTCCTTTTCTTCTACCTCATACGAGTTCCCGGGTATGATATTGTTTGGAGCTGCATTCTCGACTCCCAGGCACCGTTAGCAAAGTGGGTGACATCGGTAGGATTACATATAAGAATATCATCCTGAAGCTTTCTGAAGACGCCTTACTGGTGGCCAGAGTAGGGTGCTGGGTGTACAGAGTGAACTCCCCTGGATTGGTCTCTGGTGAGCTCTGACGTCATTATCCCGATTGGTCTCACCGATCCATGATAGATTATCGATTATCGATTACACGTCCCCCATGGCATCACCAGGCAAGCTGAGTTCGCATGCACGTTGAGAGTGGCATCACCAGGCGAGCTGGTTCGCTTCATGTGCAATGTATGACGTCACCAGGTAGACCATGATAACCCTTCTTCCAGAAACCAGCGGATTCTGATGATTAACTCTGCCCTTCGAGCCAAAGGATGCTCCTGGATACCGAACTTAACAAAATGGATACAAAGATTTGTAGGCCGCTGAAGCCTGCCAGAGCCCGGCGAATTGTTTCTGGTTGGTGATTTGATGAACAAGACCCAGGGGAGATAATTGGGTCCCACCTAGAAGCTTCTCTAGGGGATTTGCACAGTTGATCGGGTGCCGGTTTGTATCGAGAATGATTATGATGAAGGTGCTACCGATACGGTGCATGCACTCTGAAGATGACATGATCCTGGACAATACCGGCAGAGCAGAGCTACCGGCGAGATCAGACAAATAGGATGCAGCAGGACACCGAGACACCGATGATGCTGGGCGGTGGGAGAATTTGAAGGCGATGAATTGGAAATAGATTTATGTATAGTTTCCAACGGAACACCAATGATGCATGGCTGATCCCCACATGAACTATTTCTCCAGGATCCCAATTAAGTATCCCCGAGTGCTGCTTGGAGCCGTTGTAGTCGGGCTCTTGGTGAGGACCCGGTGGTAAAGAGAACCCGGACGGGTCATGCATTGCCATCTTATGCCTTGGGCCTGCCTACTAGATACCTTGGCCTGTATACTAGTTACTTTAGGCTGACCTTCCTACATTAACCCGATGGTAGGGCAACAAGACTTTTTGTAATGGTTCCCACAGACGGAGCCAATTGTTTCTGCAAGAACCCGTAGGCTGTGTAGAAGCACGGCAGAACATAAACATATGCACAAAGACATAATATTTATAGTGGTTCACCATGCCATCGGAAGGCATGGCTACGTCCACTTAAGATTACACTATCATGAGGCCTCAATGCCTTGTGTGTTACAAGAGTTCTACGGGATGGAGTGGTTACCATTCCCCGGGAGAGAGAGAGAGAGAGAGAGAGAGAGAGAGAGAGAGAACACTTTTTTATATATGGGAAGTCTTCTTTCTATAGCTAAGGAAGGTTATATATGGGAAGCCTTCCTTTTATAGCTAAGGAAGGTTCCCTCTTTTACATATTTCTGATGTGGGACTAACTATACATTTATACTCTCATAGTGCCTTCTTGTGGAGCTTGGATGAGCACATTCCCATTGCTGCATTGATGATCCTTCAGTATGGCGAGGTAGCTCGGATGTCGATCTACAAGTTTCCTAACTGGTCTATGGGCGGAGAAGGTAGTTTCTTACTACCACATACACATACGTATTTTGAAATATATTTTTTAGCTGAAGACGTTCGATATTTATGAGATAAATGATTTCTTATTTGAAGCATGCATTCGTTTTTCTGTGGAAATTAAATTGAGAAAACATAAGTGCTAATGTTTATTTTTCTTTATTTATTTTTGTCCACTCACTCTAACGTTTGCGAATGTTTTCCCCTGGGCTCTTCGTTTTAAAAATGCACAGTCTGCAGAGTTCAGATTGGAAGGAGGCGACGAGACATAGTTACCCATCTCTCAGCCACTTTCCACCAGTAGGTTACCTGCTTAACCTACTGGGGTATCTTTCTGCTTCCGTTGTTTTTAGTAGCTCTTAATACACTTGAGATTTTTGTATAATATTTTCGGATGTGTGCTAAGATCGATGTTTTATTATTTGAATAATTGTTAAGAGGGTAGTTATGTAATTTTTCGGGTTAGATTGTCCATTTTCAAAGGAGGTTTGTAGAATTCTTCGGTAAATTTTCTTTGGAGGTGGTCCCCGCAAGACTTACTTCGGGTTTTAGGGTGAAATTTGGGGTGGGTCTTGACATCTGCTGCTCCATCTGTAGGTGTGGATGGTGATGGTCCTGCTCAATCATGTTTGGGAGCATTTCAAAGAGTATGAGAGCACTGCTTTAAGCAAGAACAATTGTCCACCTCCAATTGCAAAAGTGAAAGGGAAAGGGAAAGGGAAAGGGAAAGGGAAGTTTGTTGCAACTGGTATTGTCGTTGACGATTAGAGTTGAAATTGTTTGTATTTGGAGCAGCTTGGAGCAACTTGTATTGTTGTGCTTTTGAACTTTATGTTTTCCTGTTTTCTTTCCTGTTTTCCTGTATATATTTGGAGCAGCAGCTTTGAAACTTGTATTGTTGTGCTTTCGATAATTAGATTCACTACTGTTTAATTGTAGTTATGAATTATGGATTCAAATGATGCAGTCTTTATATATTGTAGGAATATATTGGTATCACTATCATGTAAGATTAGGGTGGGATGACGGGATTGGGCTTGTTCCGTCCCGGACGGACTTGCGTGGGATCAAGTCTTAAAAACATAAGGCTCGTCCCGATTCCGTCACGTGTGCAATGTCTGGGACGGGTCGTGGGATGACCCTAATCCCGTCCCATGCCCACCCCTAATTCTATTTCTGTGTATTTCGGGTCTTTAATGAAGTTCAGCCCCAAAAGGCATAGTACCAATAAGGACCCAAAAGAGGAAACCCAGAGAAACATATGAGAAATGATACACAACCACTAGCCCAAGACAAATTTGTTATAGTTTGGACTTTGGACACGGTTTTGAATAATTATGGTGTGTTTTCATGGTTCAGTTGTTAGAAGCACATGAAGATTTATGCAGCTAAGGCATATACTCTTTTTTTTTTTTTTTTTAAGATAAAGGCTAGAAAGGTCGTCCTCGCACCGTTACCAACTTACTATTAATGAAACTCCAGAATACAAAGAAGGGGGGAGGGGAGGGGAGGGGGGGGGGTGTTGGACATAGCCTAAACCTCATATTGTAAGAATACCTGAAAACAATATTAGAAAATCCTACATCACTCAAATATTTTAACAAGAATCATTTAGCAAAGAGTGCATCATTGAGCTAAGTTCTATACTTGGTGAAAGAAGTATATGTGAACGACCAAAAGAAGAAGAAGAAGTATATGTGTCTTAGGGTTTGGGATTTCGCCAGTAAGTATTTAACAACACAATCAACCTTGTCAAAACTACTATGGGTTACACTTCAGCGCCGTCTTTTCTCTATAAAAAAAGAAGCAGCTGTTAAAAAATGTCGACGGAACCTTAGGTGTGATGATAAATGCATAATAAGCGATGATCAAGTAATGTAGTTCAAAAGAAATGCCCTAGTTTTAGATGCATCCTAGCTAGAGGAGTTCTCTGTGGACAATGGCAATTCATTATGTGATGATTTATATTCTGAGCTAGCCAGCAACCAGATAGAGAAGTAGTGACTATTGGATGATCAAACATTTTCAATGTATGGCATTTGAAATGTGGATCTCTGATCCTCTGTGCATATGACACCTTATCTCTACTGGTCCCAAAAGCACAACAAATATGTCATTTTCTCCAGCAACCATTCCCAGGCATTCATTGGAGGACTGGAAAAGGATTCAAGGGGAAGAAAAAGAAAAAAGATGGCTTTAGTATCAAACATGCATCATCCAACCCAATTCAAGTCCATGCAACTAAAATACCAGCTTAACATCTATGTCATCCCCAGAAGTTCACCTTCATAAGTTTTAATTTACGTTGTTTTTTTTAGTGGTATTTAGGGTAAAATTAGGGGAGTGCATTAGTCAACTTCATTTTTAAATTTCCTTTGCTAAACAAGAACTCAAGATGGCTTATTTGACTTTTCTTCTACCAGTTTCTTGTGATTATGAATTCAATAATATGTCTAGATTAAAATATTAATGTTTGCTAATGCTATTTGGGTATTTTAGTCCATACTCTCATTGTCGAAAAGCAATCAACCCAAACCAATTAGTAATAGGAAAAATGGAGACATAAATGTAAATATATCATAATATGAAATATGAGTAAAGCAAAACATGCTTGACAAATTCACACATTTGGAATCCATATGTTAGAGCACAAGAAGCTTTGATACTCTTGATTGATAACTAAAAAAATTTAGCCCAAACTTGATATGATTTGCTATATATTTCAGGTTTAGAGCTTTGATGTAAGATTCTACATTAACAAAAAATATTAGCTAGCAAAAAATTCATTCTTAAATACCATCGAGAAAAACCAAGTGATGAGTTTCCTTATCTATATGGAGCTGGGGGAGAAAGAATATAAAAGAACTTGCCAACCTTATCTGTAATACTAATCCAAGCTTCTCTTGGAGCCTCTTAAGGGTCCAAAAACTATTTTCCTCCACCCATCCACACCCCTATCTGCTAAGGAAAAGGCAACAAATTTGTTGCCCATCAACCACTATTTTATATAAAACCCCACACAAGACACACCATCTAGTTTCTCTCTCACTCTAAAAAGCAGCTCCGAAGTCTCCAACTTGAGTTGCAGAACCCAGTTCCAGCCTTCCTGAAGCAGCCATTTTGCACCATCCTTCAGGTCAGTTTTTGTTTTTGTCCCAACTCTATATGATTTTTTTTTTGTCAACTCTATATGAATTGTATCTGTTTCCTTGTATGGGAGAAGCATGAGGAATAGTTACTAGACTGTAAATAAACAGTGAATAAATGCTGGGTTAGTGAAGAGTTCAGTTACAAGTAACAATGTCTGACCCAATTAGCCTCATTCTTGCCTGAATCTGATAATGGTGCTAAAATTTTGAGTCTTGGACACATGGTAGATTGCTAGTTTGCTACTAGTAACTACTGTATTTCCTTTTTCTGTGTTTGCTTGTTCTTTCTCTGAAATGCTAAAAGTGGGAGTTTTTTTTTTTTGGGAGAAACTATTAGCTTCTGTTTAGACTGTTTTTGGGGGTCAACCACCTTGTTTGGTACAATCCAATCACTCATTTTTATGTCCCTGGGGGCTTTTTTTTTTCTTTTTTTTTTTTTTACAAAATTTAATTGTCAGCGTGAGGGTCATTTTTAAGCTACCATGTTAACTTCAACAATTTGATTACCAAATATGCTGCTTGTTGAGATATCAATCCCACATTGGGAATATGAGACCTTGTCTCTGAGTTTATAAGAGTATGAGTCGTTCCACCCATTGTCAATTGATTTTGAATGTGAACCCCAGACTAACTGCTCTTAAGCAATGCATACCTAGGAATGCATTTTCTTAGTCAATCTCTAAAGATCTCACCAAAATGCGTATTACCAAAATGCGTATTTATATGTGTGGTTAGGATATATGTATTACCAAAATGCGTATTTATATGTATTTACCAAAAGACTACAAAATAGAGCTCAACAAGAGCTCTATTTTAATTTCTAAAGGTTAATAAAGGCAAAATGATATGGTGGTTAGGATAAGAAGCCATGTATACAAACAAGATCT
Organism: Fragaria x ananassa; assembly: GCA_034370585.1. NCBI lineage: Eukaryota > Viridiplantae > Streptophyta > Magnoliopsida > Rosales > Rosaceae > Fragaria > Fragaria x ananassa. The sequence continues at coordinate 13,492,375 of CP139760.1, forward strand.
CAACATTGGGTTGAGAATAGCAAAGAATAGGTGATGTAGACTATGCAGTCCTGCCCAAATAAAAAAATTAAAAAAAGATATCTAGTAATCGATGAAATCAATGATTTACATAAATGAAAGAGTAGTGTAGAGGCAGGGATTGAAAAACCAATCAATCAGTGGTGTAGGCTATAGCAGAAGTTTTAGTAAGTGACCATATCCTTCGATTTAAGCTTATCATTTACTGTCTTAATTTTGCTTGATTATTTATCTGATTTGTGATGTTTGATATTGGACTTGCTGTGAATCTGGATGATGAGATTCCCTCCACTTTCGAAGTCTTTGGTAGTAGTTGTAACTCCTATGGCGAGTTATTCTACGTTTGACAGACACTTGAAATATGGCTTATTTCTAACTCCTATACTATGTTTTTGAGTGAGGTGTAGGCCAAAATGGCACAGATTTTGGCACCAACTTCACAATGGCAGATGAGAATTACAAAGAGCTCAATCCCTTCTAGTCCTATGACAGGAAAGATGTGGAGTTCTCTAGTGTTGAAACAGAACAAGAAAGGAGCTATTAAAGGCTCTAAGTTCAGAGTTTTTGCGTCCAAGTATGAAGACTATACCATAAACAGGGTCGAGGATTTACTAAATTTGGACATTACTCCATACACGGACAAGATTATTGCCGAGTACATTTGGTATATCTCATCTTCTCTGTTAACATTTGATACCATTGATAAATTTTTCAGCTATTTTCTCATTCGATTGAAACTGGAATCCTAATTTCAAACATGAAAGTTAGCTTAGTTAGGCACTGATTTTTTATAAGTTGGATATCATGGTAATAAGAGACATTTGCAATTAGTTCCTATAAGTCTATCACCAAAAAGTTATCTTGATGTCATATCATATTGAAACAGGATCGGAGGGTCTGGTATCGATGTGCGTAGCAAGTCAAGGGTATGATGAATTTTGATACCTTCTACAGCATTTTGAAACAATTTCTGTCTACTCTTGTTCTGATGTATGTTTTTGTTTACAAATTTTCAGACTATATCAAAGCCTGTTGAACATCCGTCTGAGCTTCCAAAGTGGAACTATGATGGATCAAGTACCGGGCAGGCACCCGGTGATGACAGTGAAGTGATATTATAGTAAGATCTTGATTAAAAATGTACATAGTTGATTGTATCTCCCCATTGTTTCGTGAACTTGATTTTTAAATTCTATTTCCAGCCCTCAAGCGATATTCAAGGACCCTTTTCGTGGTGGCAACAATATATTGGTACGCATCATATTTATTTATATACTAGTTTATAAGAAGAAAGCTTAAGATGTAGGAGCACTATTACAGCACATCGACCAAAACTGATTTAATATCATCCTATGTGTTTTGCATAGGTAATTTGTGACTCATACACGCCCCAAGGCGAGCCTATCCCAACAAACAAACGGCACAAGGCCGCTCAGGTTTTTAGCAACCAGAAGGTTATAGATGAAGTTCCATGGTAATTCCTTCAAAATTTTGTCCTACTTCCAAGTTCCATAGTAATTTTAGACTGTTAGCTGACATGAACTGGAAATAGCCTCTGTGTATTGATAGTGTCTGCAAATTTCATACTTGAATTGAGAAAATGCTGATCATGACTACGCTTCTCAGGTATGGGATAGAGCAAGAGTACACATTACTTCAATCTAGTGTGAAATGGCCTTTAGGTTGGCCAGTCGGAGGTTATCCTGGTCCTCAGGTTGTTTTTCTTTTCAATGTTGTGCCAGTTCAGCCCACTATGTTCGTGTTTATAGTAATTGTTTGGTTCCAATATAAAGTAGTTAACATGCATATGTACTGACTAACATTACAATTTTTATTTTAGGGTCCCTATTACTGTGGTGCTGGTGCAGACAAGTCGTTTGGCCGTGACATTTCAGATGCTCATTACAAGGCTTGCCTATATGCTGGAATTAACATCAGTGGAACCAATGGGGAAGTTATGCCTGGCCAGGTTTTCCTCTTGACATCTCTCTTTTGGTTTCAGAATTCAGCTATCATAGCTTGGTTCATCAGTAATACTTGATATTATCATGCAGTGGGAGTATCAAGTTGGTCCTAGCGTGGGAATTGAAGCTGGAGATCATATCTGGGCATCAAGATACATTCTTGAGGTAACTCATCATTCCCATCTATTATTGGCATGTAAAGACTTAAAAGGTCACTTCAATGAAGAGAAAGAAAGCCGACAATGGCCAATAATGAACTCCACCAGATTCAGTCTGGTGATTTCTTTTTAGTTGTCCTGAAACTTGATACAGTATTACTGAATAGTATCATTCAACTGGTATTGCTTGGGTGCGTTGTATGATTTACTCAGCTATTGTGCGTGTTGTTTTTTCCTTTTTCTTGTTGCCTTGTCTTCACAGAGGATCACTGAACAAGCGGGTGTTGTTCTCAGTCTTGATCCAAAACCAATAGAGGTAATATAGATTTTGAGTTCTCCTATGTACCTAAGTTTCTATAAATATGCGGGGATGAATGACCTAACCTCCCATTTTCATTGATAGGGTGACTGGAATGGTGCTGGATGCCACACCAATTATAGGTACTCAACACAACATCTTTTTTTTTTTTTTTTTGGTTAATGATCGAGGATAGATGAATAATCACCTACCACTCTATTTTATTAATAAAATAAAAAAGAAACAAAGGAGGAGGATCAAAATCAAAACCTCCTAAAACAAATGACAGACTAGCTGAAACAAAATTGAGGCATACCTCTAATATCGTTATTATAAGACAATAATATGAAAGGTGGAGGCTCATCCCACCATATCAATTCAGAGCATGACGTACCTTGATTTGCCAGAGCATCAGGAAAGTATGTACAATTGAAAAATATCCTTCAGAATGTCTAATTATAATTGCATTTACAGTACAAAGAGCATGAGGGAAGAAGGAGGCTTTGAAGTTATTAAGAAGGCAATTTTGAATCTGTCTCTTCGCCACAAAGAGCATATTAGTGCCTATGGAGAAGGAAATGAGAGAAGATTGACAGGACTGCATGAAACACAGAACATTAATAAATTCTCTTGGGTATGCGTTAAATTTGGTGGTTTTATGTACTGACCTTTTGATTAAAGAACAGAAATGTTTTCCTTTTTTTGCTTGCTTATAAGTACCTCTCACTTAAATTGATAGGGAGTGGCTAATCGCGGTGCCTCAATCCGTGTTGGTCGTGACACTGAGAAAGAAGGAAAAGGTACCACTTTCAGAAATATTTTTAAACATTTTCAAACAGCTCCGATTTATCATGTTAACTATCCTCAAAAATTTCTGGAGTGTTTGCTTCCAAGACATTCAGTATTTTATTGCTCCAAATTTGAGATTTTCCATAAGGGAGGAATACTTTCCAATTCTTTCAGCAATGCAATACATCACAGCGATGCATGATCTTGGATACTCTGCATTAATTTTGGGTGCATGAAAATGTGCTTGCTTTGATCAATCCTGATTCTTCATTACAAATCCAATAGAGGTGGTAGATGGTTCTGCATCTCACAGAACAACTAGTAAGTGTATGAATGCACTTTCCATTTTCCCTTGCACCCTTTGGATTTGTAATGAAGGACTCAGGGTTAATCCAAGCACATCCAAGTTTCATGAAAACCAAAGCATATATCATATCTATGCGTGTGAAAGTTGAGGTTAACATATGGCATTTACTGGTTGTAAAGATAAACAAGTTCAACCGGACTTTGTACATGACTGGATCGCTGAATATTTTGATATTGCGTTGTATTTTAGGTTATCTGGAGGACCGCCGTCCAGCTTCAAACATGGACCCTTACACTGTGACCGCACTGCTGGCAGAGACTACAATTTTGTGGGAGCCAACACTCGAGGCTGAAGCTCTTGCTGCTCAAAAAATTGCAATGAACGTCTGAGAGACCAAAGTTGAAAATAATTCACTGGGCTCAAGATGATGCTTCAACACTCGAAGCGTTTTCTCTCTACTTTTAAATGCTTTGAGAAGATCATTGTAAATAAATGTCTCATGTCAATGGTCCATTCATGCTTAGAATGATTTTCTCATATTGGGGAAACCTTGTAGATTGACCGGAAAGTCGTAATGACTTCATGTGACAGTTTATCGGAAATTTCACTTGACATATGCACTCTGTATTGCAAATGTTGACAGACAAATTTTGACATGTTGGCTCACTTGGCTGTTCTTCCTTATGAGGTTTCACTTTGATAGTTTGATCTATCATTAAGACTAGGGAGAAATGGGGAAGAAACTAGAATCAAGTTGTTCTAATACAGGAGGAATGGGAAAAAGAGGTTTCAATACTCGTTTGGTTTGTGCATGGCAAGGAATTTCCAATATAAAATAAAAGGAAACTTTATTCTTTGTTTAGTGTGCAGAGCAGGGAAACTTTATTCCAGTAGTGCTTGCCTTGCATAACTGATGTGAAGAAGCTCAAAGATAGGAGACAAATTTCTTGAATGAATTATAATTATTCCAGTAAACAACAAGGATTCTTTGCCCTTCTATGAGGCAATCCAATGCTGGAAAGGAATGTAAAGCCATTTCTTTGAATTAAAAAGAACGCTTTAAAATAAGCAAGAAACCATTCAGTAAACTGCTTGGTTGTATATATTTTCTCTCCTCTGGAAGACTGAGTATTAAGTTTTCTTCTACCAATTTCCAAGCTTAATCTAAAGTCATGGCTACTGGTGGAGGGGCAAAATCAGCAGCCTATGTTCTCTTACTTGTTAATCTTGTTCTCTTCTTTATTGTGACTGTCATAGCTGCATGGGCAATGAACCATGGGATCGAAAGGTCTCGTGAAACAGGTAATCATTTTCGGTACATTTGGCAAGATAACCAATTGTATATAATGGTTCTAACCCTTTTGGCCTATTTGTTGCATAATGCAGCATCTGTTTTGTCCATACCATTGCGCATTTTTCCAATATATTTCCCAATGGGAAATATGGGAACTGGTTTCTTTGTAATCTTCTCCCTCATTGCCGGTGTTGTTGGAATCGCCACCTCACTTACAGGACTTCATAACGTTTTTCAATGGGATGCCCCCAGTTTACACACAGCTGCTGCCTCTTCTCTTGTATCTTGGTCCCTCACTCTTCTTTCAATGGGGTGATGAAACTTTATACTTTTTCTTTCTTCTTTTTTCTTTGATTGTTTGAAAACCTTGACTACATCCTAATTCAGTATGCTACTTCTACAATGTTCTTATTTCAGATTGGCTTGTAAAGAGATTGAGCTTGGTTGGACAACTGGGAACTTGGTAAGATCTTGTTCTATATATTTTCTCGTTTTACTATTCATTTCACCATGAAACTTTGAATGAAAACTTCATATCTTGAACCTCCAACCACTTGCAGATCAAGACTTGTAACCTCAAATTAAGGCCACACAAAAAAAAAGGACTATTATATTCAAATCAAAACATATATACAAGTAAACAAAGTATGCAATGCATTAGATTTTGCCGTTTGCAACAATGTGCATACGACATAGATATGAAGTGTCAAACTCCATTGCTACATTTGGAACTATTGAAGTGTTAACTCACTGATTGTTAACACAAACTACACATTATTTGCACATAGTACAGTGATAAACTAATTATGGTTGTATTGTATTGATACACAGCGCACTTTGGAGACCATAACAATAATTGTGAGTGCAACTCAGTTGTTTTCTACTTGTGCCATCCAAGCTGGAGTTGAAGAGGCTATTGCAGAAAAAATGGCTGGAAGATATTAATCCCATGCATGTTGATGTTGTTCAGTTGTTATATTCATCTGCACTTATATAATTCGTAACATTTTATCATCTATATTGTTTTCATTTTTATGATACTATCTTGCTGTTTTCATCATCTATGTTGTTGTTGGTTTTCACAGTTTCACTTTTGATTTAACCTAGCTACACCGCCGTACTATTATAGTACCATCTATTGTAAAGTAAAGAAAAGAAGAATAGAAGAATAGTTGGGATGATGTAGAAATCTACTTATTCATTCTCATTAACCTCTTTATATAGAGATAAAGTTCACATCTGAGTACATAATTAATGAGTAATTACGTGGACAATCACATAGATTATAATATTTATAACATTCCCCCTTGGAAGTTGGATGTCCACCAATGAATGATGAAATTAGACGCGCATAATGTTGTCTCGTTAAAAACTTTTTCAGGTAAGAAAAATCCAGTAGGAGAAAAATAACATAATGATCATAGTGATATGTCTCATATGAGTTTTTCAAGAGCTCTGACTAATTCATAACTTCCCAAGAGTTAGAATATGTAACAATATAATAATCATAATTCGAATTCGATTGTGTATTTCGATCATAGTACTCATTGATGCAATTTCGATCACGTTAGCTATAAGAAAATGAGTATATATGAGCTAACTTCAGACTATTTGATTCCATGCATGAATTAGCTTAAGGCTCTCTTAAGTATTCATGGATCGAATTCCATTAGAATCATTCATGTACTTGAATCCTTTAAGAATTTGACAAGCGATACGCTTGTAATGACACTTCATTTTTAGGAATTTGCTTTTAGCAACGTGTATTTTATGATCCTCATAATATACGATGACAAATGTCGTAAGTCTTTAGTCAATAACAAATATATCTATTATGTAACACTGTACTGATAGGAAATTGTCACGTATAAGGAAAGATATTCATAATCCCCATGTCTCTTGTAGACATTATGCCATAGTGATTTATTTTCACTATGATCAATTCCCTTTTGTATTATGTAGGGTTAAAGGTCAAAGTATCTCATCACGTTTTTCAAACATCTAGTTTCATTGGGATTGCTTCTTTCCAATTTGGTCAATAATATGTTTTGTCGACATGCATAATGAAATGTGACATAACATCGATTAATATAGTCCTTAATGGTCTTTGGTAGCTACAATTTCTAATTTTTCATAAATGATCATCATTCATAGCTCCAACACATTCTTATATGCATGTATTTGATTTTTGACTACCCATGCCACTTCTAGGGCAAATATTGTCACTTCAAGGATAGATATCTAGTGAATGTGGATCTCTTACTTGTAATATCATGTAGACCATTAGAGGACTTGTAAAATCTTCCATTTTCAAGAGCTTAAAACTTTAGACCTAGTGGATACATTCCACTCAAATTTACGTTGTTATTTAAATGACAGTAGTCTTATTCTCCCCCTAACGGTGGGAAGACTATCTGATTTTGACCATGAGCATATATTGCGTCTAAAAATCTATCATTTTCTTTCGAGTGAGGTGTTCATTAGCCGGTGGCAAACCTAAACTAAGTATGAGGTCAAAAACATTATATTCATTAATATCAACCAAGATATCATTCTCTAATAACGTACATACAACCTTTGTATGTGCAGCTATATTAAGAACTCTAACATTATATCATGACATTCTCTTCAGGAGAACCATGTCACTTGAATACATGTGCATCCCACAAATCAAATGGGATATAGAGTATTTGAGTTAATATGGATGGTCTCATAGACATAATCCATGCTGATGCCTATGCTTTTAGCATATACGTTTATCAAGATCTTTTATCAAATCACTAGCTGATATGATAATCTTGATTTCCCGATCTTCTCTAGTTACATAAGAATGTAATATCATATAAGGCGAGGAACTTTAGGCCCTCATATAACTAGGGATCACAAGATGTGGTTCCGTCATATTATATATGACTTTAAAGGACTTTTGGCATTCCTTAATTGCATGAGTTTTGAGAATATTCATATCGCAATTTCATTATATTACTCTTTGAGAAACTTTAGGCCCTCCATAGTTCAATCAAGAGATTTCAGGTCTCTATCTATGATCACAAAACTCAAACTAGTTGTAAACGTGAGTTTGTTCTCAATTCAGAAAAATAAAATTGTATCAGGTATTGTACAAATTGAATCCAAATTGGTCAAAACATGAAAATTCTACCTGAAATCTATATCATGGAGAAGAGGAACATGAAACTGTACGTCCATACTATAAGGATAAATATATATATATGGAAGAAGGAATTGTAATCATATGTATGAGATCGTATAGGCAAGACGAACTGAAATCATCTCCTATTATGTGTGCGTACTAACTAATGACAAAGAACAAACAAGACAAGTTACATTTGCAAAGAGACTGATGAGGGAAACGTAAATAGCTTATCAAAGATAGAATTAATCATCGATTACACAAACTAATTGAATTGCACATACCAAACAAAAAAAAATCGTGGCTGCCTATTAGAGGAGCCGATGCGCACAGAGAGGATAATTAAACAATAAAAGGTATGACTCGTAGATTATGAGTTTTGGGCAAAAATCAATCACCATATACTCTTAGATCATAGTCTAATAAAAAGAAAAGAAAAACAAAACAGTAAAATAAACTATCCAATCATAGAAAACCAATTTGGTCTTTTATATGAATGAATCAAGCACTAATAGATATACAAATGTAATTGCAAGATAATGAACACAATTAGGTATGGTATCAAACACCCACCATCCTAATTGTTATTGTTAACAGTAAAAAAAGAAAAAGAAAATTGCTGATCATATGTTTGAATTGCTCCCAATTATATTTAGCAATTGAACTAACATAAATTGATTTATGAAAATTGAGACTCATAGATCAAGAGTACCTAGTCGATGAAAAACAACAAAGTTGTATCCAGGCTTTCAGATCAACATCAAGTTAAAGATAAGGAGAGAGAAAAAATATTCGTTATCAACTCAAAAGCAGAGTCGTGCTGATAACGTAATGTAAAGTAAAGAAAAGAAGAATAAAAGAATAGTTAGGAGGAGGTAGAAGTCTACTCATTCATTCTCATTAGCCTTTTTATATAGATGTAGAGTTTACATCAGAGTACTTAACTAATGAGTAATTACGTGGACAACTACATAGATTATAATATTTATAACATCATCCTAATTATTTGTCGAACATGTAAATATTTATCTCAAAATGTTTGTGTATTATATACAATTCTTCTTAGACTAGCATAGTTCTTTACTTTGTAATCTGACTTTTCTCATTCTTAGTATGTATCTAAGTATTAAACAAAAAACCACCTTCAAGTATAAGAGCTAAGTTATAGTGTAGGGATTATAAATAAAGGATATCGTACTTGAGAGATTGGTAAACTCACTCTAGCTAGGAAAACCTAAAAGATGCTAAAAGATTATGCAAACGTACAAGTCATAAACAAAGGCTCATAAATAAACCAAAATTCATAGTGATTATATGCAATATGGAGTAAAATTTTTGGTTTGGAGATGATTCAACTTGAAACGTGCTAAATGGAAACTTGAAAACCCAAAAGCCCGACAGAACATAGGTGCCATCTAATATTAGGTAAATATTTGCGACCCTACATTACTAGTCTAGAAATGACCACATTAGATTAATTGCAGAAATAAAATCTAAACTTGTAATTTGAGAGCCCCAATTCGACTCGGTTTCTCTTTCGTTTCTACTAAAACTCTGTCAAGCAGCCTCAATCTCCAAAATCCTAAACGTAGTCGAGCAGCCTCCATTGGAGACTCGAAATCATCGACCATAGGTGAGAGTGAGGCTTTGTTTCTGGCTTTATGAGTTTGTTTATCGTGTCTTCAGAGAGAGAGAGAGAGAGCCCAAACGAAAACGGAGTAATTGGTCGAGACTAGTGAAAATTGAGGTGATCACCTAGATTGTTCGAGCAGAGTTTGCAGTGTTCAAGAATGGGGGTGAGCCTTAGAATTTTAATTTTTTGGTGGAACTTCCTCTGACGTATGACGAGTGCAAAGAGTATATGAGAAGAGTAGCTGCTTTGGGATTCGATTTAAGGTGACCCAGCTTGATCATATGCTTTGAATTAGAGGGCACCAAATAGATGGATGAACTTAGAGAGCGAGCTTTGGTGGTGGCGACGGGGACATTTCGAGCGAAATCAGATTTAGAAATTGGTGATTAAAATGGGATTGTTCATCAATTCAAACAGGACTGAAGGCCACCAACCGGTTTTTAATCGATTCGATCTTCTGCTTGTTCAAGTTCTATTTAAAACCACCAAATTATACACGTACGAACTTTTAACGCATGATTCACGTACCCTTTTACTAACTAGGAATTGGAGATGCTCTAACACCATTGTTAAAATTATGAGCTTTCCCTTAGCTCAATTCTTTCAATAATATCAAAAGAAGAATTTTGCCAAACACAAAAGAAGAAAAGAGAAAATAAGACTTGGCTGCAAATGAGATAAACTATATATATGAGTTTGTGATACATATGGTCACGGTTCCCGCCAGTTTGGAGAGAGTGAAGCAAAGAGCAGAGAGGAGAGGAAGGAAGGCGAGGTATGAGCTTCACGCATCGCTCCATCGCAACGGTAACATTCCCCTATTTCCCACTAAACCCTACTCCCAAAACCCCAACCTTCTTCACTCCCCTACCTTCCCTCCACAACCACAAAACCCTTGTTTCTGTAAACCCTAAATCAAGCTTCCGCTTCCGAATTAGAGCCTCCGCCGCCGGCGAGAGTAGTAGCCAAACAACGTGGTGGCTGAACCTGGTGCCGACCCAAGGTTTGGGAGCCGATAAAGTTCTCAGATTGATTTCGGGGGCCACCGCTAGCCCCATTGGGCAGTACGTGTCCGAACCCGTCACTTTTCTTCATTCTCTCGACCCCAGAATCAAACTGGTATGCTCTATTTTTATGGGTACTCGTTATATTTTTGTGGGCTTGCTCTAATTTTGGTTTTGGTTGCTCAAGAAAAGACTTTGAATTTGGTTCAGTGGGTTTTGGGTGTTTTGATGGTGGAATGTTGATGAACTAAGATTGGTTTAAGTTTTTGTTGTTTTGATTTTTGAGTTTTCGTATGTATAGAAAGATATCTCAAGTTTTAGACTTTTCTGTGAGATCTCAGAATTAGTAAGGTGACTTTTGTAACAAGGTGCAACTTGGGTCTTCTGAACTTTACACGTTTTTCAGAAAGAAATGAAAAGTTATTGTTTTCGTGTTCTGTTGAAGCAGAGAGAGAGAGAGAGAGAGAGAGAGAGAGAGAGAGAGAGAGAGAGAGAGAAAGTTGCTGAACATTTAATGGCTTCCTTAGTTTTCATTTGAGTGGTGAACTTGGTGAAGTTTAGTGAGATGTGTTTAGCATGTTGCAAGTGTCGCCTGAAATTTGAGATGATAGTGTTGACCGGTTGCATTCTATACACTTCTGATCACCAAAGATAAGTTATTTGTTGAATTTGCTGACTCTCAGACCTTGTGATCCTTCTCTTTTTAACTATACAGTAATTTATTACTGGGTGACTAAGAAAATTGTCAGTTGAGCAAAATTTAGTTATTGATTATGAACTTAAACAATCCATTGATAATGATAAGGTTGTGCATGCTGGAAATTTATCTGTTCTTGGATGCCTATTTGTTGTGACTTCTCTTTTTCCGTAAACTTGCTGGACAAGCATTTAATTGAAATTGTACACATCTTTACTTTTGTATATTCTGTTGAATTACATTTTTGGATAAAATATTGATATAATGTCGTCTTGATCATGAAGGTTTGGCTTTTGGCTCTTGTTGTATTACCAGCGAGGTCACACATAATACTGCGCTTTGGATTAGTCTTTTACTTGGCCATTTTGTCAATATGGGTTCTGCCAAGACATGTGTGGGTGGTAAGCAGCTAAGCGCCATAGTTGAATCAGGATCTAGTTATGATTTGGTCTAAGTTTCTTTTGAATTATATTAATAAGACCGTTGTGATGAATCTTGTATCTCTTTTTACTTTTTAATTAAATAAATAGTCTTGTTTCTTAAAAAAAGAAAAAAGAAAAAAAGTCTTGTTCTAATGCAGGAAGCTTTTCTTGGTTGCAGGATCAATTGGGAAGAGTATCTTTAATTTCTGGACTTTTATTCATTATGCTCGGGCTGGGTGCAGATGGTGCACCAGCCCTAGTTCAGTTGAGAACCCCTCCTCCTGCAATTACGGGATTATCAAATCTTCCTGCATCTCTGGCAGGCTACTCATATCTAATTTTTAAGCTAGGACCGATACAATTTACACGGAAGGGCTTGTCTGTAGCAAGCACAGCTGCTTGCTTAACCTTTACAGTAAGTTTCTTTCTTTCTGGCATACCTTTTGCCTTTCATTTAATAAGGACATGCTTAGATGCTGGTTGATATAACAACATATGACTTTCTCTATGTAGCAGGTAGGGTAACAAATCAAATGGGTAAAACTTAGAACAAGAGTGGCATTTATATAGTTATTTCAATCATTCAATTCATAAGAAGCAAAGTTGTTACCAGATAGATATGTAATCATACAAATAGAATAAGATATTTTCATTATTCTGAGAACTAGGGCTCATTTTTTGTGAAAGGTCTTCCAAAGTGTGAGCCTTTGCCTTACAACCACAACCCCTGAAGAACTTGCATTTGCCTTGCGGTGGTTTATGCTCCCTTTGGCAAATCTTGGAGTTCCAGTGGCTGAAATTATTCTTACACTCATGCTTTCATTGAGGTTCATCAGTCTAGTGTTTGATGAGGTATGATAGTTTGTAAACACTCTTTATTTTAATTTAAATATGATTTGAATTTTTTTTTTCTTATAGACTAATATTGATTTAGTTCTAGAATACACTCAAATTGATATGTTATAACAATTTGTTTGTAGGTCCGTAATCTTGCACTGGGAATTGTATCTCGTAGGGTAGACTGGCAACAGTTGACAATGGTGGAGACAATTGATGGTAAGCTTCTGCAGCATTTCTATAGGAAGATTTTATATTACATTTTTCTTACTAGTTCTCTTCTCATCAATTTTAGCAATTAAAATCAAATCTGAGTTAGGGTCCTCCAAACCTGGAATAGTTTTCACCGGGTAAATTTCATCATTGAATTTGTATGCTATTTGGATGGTACATCAAATAATGCTTTCTCTCCAAAATTTTTTGAATTTTAACAAGCGCTATATATCAATTTTTTTTGAATGTCATATATCAAATTTTGTTTTAGTTCCTCAGTCTGACAGCTTGAATTTCATGAACACTATGCTTTGTTAAAGATGTGTCATTTTGTTAGAGTATGAATGCATGCTTGTCAAAAATAATTTCTGGGCTGCACTCAAAATGTTTGAAAGGCTCTTTTCTTGGTTTGGTCAACCGTCATCAATAGTAGATATTTTATTTAGCCTCTCTGTGGCTAGTGCTAAGCACTAACCAACTTTAGCTAAGGCCACATCTGAAGTTCTAGACAGTCTATCTTATTTTCTTTAATGTGAACACCGTCGTAGGCATGGATGAAATGAATGGGGTGCTAGTTGTAGTTTGGGTGGTGATGGAAAGAAATATAAGATTATTTGAAACCTACGCCGGGGTGGAGAAGGAAGACCTTTGGGAGAGAGTTAAGTTTTGGGCATCGTTATGGGCTTTGACTTGAATGACTTCTAAGATTTTAGGGATTATACTCTTTTTACATAATTCTTAACTGGCAAGCAGTTGTAATATTCCCCAAAGCCCTAAGCTTTGAGTTAGCATTATCAGATGGGATGCTAAGCGTCTGTCCCTAGATGCCCTATTTAGCTATCTAAAGCGGACTCCTTGTACGTTGCTTTTTGTTTAGTAAAAAGCTATTTCTTTCCATAAACAAAAAGAATGAATGGAGCTTTATGGCCCTAAGCTTTGAGTTTTCATTATCAGATGGGCTACAAATCCTCTGTCCCTAGATGCCCGCGTTAGCTATCTAAAGCGGACTCCTTGTCCACCTCCTTGTACGTTGCTTTTTGTTTAATAAAAATCTATTTCTTTTCAACAAAAAAAAAACGAATGGAGGCTTTATTTCTTTACATTTCCGTTCATTTTCATTTTTCTTTGTATGTGCTTTGTTCGAATCAGACCCCTTGATCGGGGAACCTTCAACTTCACTTCCACGCCTACCCGAACTCCATGGATGATCTCCACAAAACCATGGATGATATTAGAAAACCATCCTTATAGAAATATTGGTTCAGAGTGGAGCATCATTTGTGATCTGTACCGGATGAGAGACCCTTACTACTTGACCATTTATTTCCTTCACCACTACTAATCATGGGTCATGTCCAACTGCCAAAGTGCCAATTCCTCATGCCCCCACACTCACATGTTATAATCCCCCAATCCCACCATAGTCACGCATCTGGACAAACTGTGACCATGTTATTCTCTTTATTTGCGATCTTGTCCACTAACCGAGCTTGTTCAACCAGAATTTTCTTATACTTCCATATTCATCCATAACTTGCAAGAAAGTTCCACCTATGAGCTCCCATTGATCGTGAGTAGTACGGCTCATGAAGAACAATGCACAATACTCATCAGCTCCTAGTTATGTTCTGCCATCCAAATATCCTGATCCATTTTCACCTACTCCTTTTCTCTCCTTCTCTGATTATGTCTCCATGTTCCGGAGAACCCAACCTAGATCACAAATAGGAAATCCAACCATCACGGCTACACCTTCTCCAAATCCTTAGCTGGATAGTTCCACAGTGGCTAGCGTAGCCAAACTTGGACCTTATATTATGAGTGTGGGGTAATTTTGGCAATCAAGTAACCTCCTGATAAAGAGTTTTGAGAAGATGGTAGAATATTGACTGGAAAATTCACTGGAATGCAATTCTTAGTTACCCAAAATTGAGGTTCCACTCACCACCAAGCTCGAGGAGAAGGATGCTATCTCACAATTATGGAGCCCTGCAGATTTTTTTTGAATGACACAGAGTAGACAACTGTGCATGCAGATCAGCTGCTTGAAGAAAATAGGAAGAGCAGTGATTTTAGGATGGTCCAGCTTGACACAGGGTAATTATGGTTGTTGGTCCATGATTCTCATATTTTAAGAAGGGGAAACAGTATGTAAAGAATGGACTAGGAAAGCCCCTGTAAGTAACACTTTTGATTTCCTCACTGGGAGATGGACATTGATCTTGAGGTTTGATGTGCCTCCACTGACTGGAACTGCTAGTGGCCGACTCCTACAAGAGCGGAGGGATGTCTCAGGAGCTGGCTATTAAGTTGGAAGTTTCTGTGTTAGAATCAAACATTTGTTTGTAGGAGATTTTGAAAAGAAAAAAAAAATGATTGGAAAGCTTTACCATGTTGAAAGTGAGGAGTTTGAACACAGTGCTTGCAAGGAATGTATTTGAGAAAATACAAAAGCTGCTGGAAGAATGTAATGCATGTAAACAGTGGCAACTTCGGAGACTGAGTGGGTAACTGGTGGCTTTTTGTTTTTAGTCATAGCTTGTGCCCAACTAGTTATTCTTTCTCTGGTAAGTGGTTCCATTATTATGTTTTAAGTAAGGACTAGAAGATGGAATCTCATTTTTCGTGTCATGCTTGACATGAGCAACAAGTGTGGTGAACAAGAGCATCTGCATAATATTGGGTTGGTATTTTGAATAAAGTGCTGTCATGAATTCTTCAGTCAAACATTTTCTTGGAGTTTGTATTGAGAAGTCAAATTGGAATCGAGGAGCTTCAAGGAAGTGGTCCTCTGTTAGTACTTTGCTCCAAGACAGCATGTTTAAGGAAGCAGTTGTTATTTTCTCTGATATTGCAGGCTGAGGAAATAAAAGGGGACAGAATGACCTAAAGTGGTATCTGCTTACTGTTGTTTAGGACATCTTGTTTTGCAAGCATCAGTAAACACCTAATAATCTTTGATCGTTGGAAAGACTTTCATGCTCTAGCTTTAAAACATGGGAATCTCATGGGCCATACTTTTGACAAGATGCTAGAGAAAGACTTCGTATCTTGGACAGTCATTATGTTCTTCACAATTGTCCGATAAAGATTTTACCTTTGTACCATAATGTTCTGAACTTCAGATGGTAGAAATTCCTGTTGCTCTCACCGATTGCTGAAAGATCTGTTTTGATTGTTCTTCCATTATGTGCGGCATTAAAATCAGTGAGTATCTCCAGGTTGTTTGTACTTGTTGAAATTTTTTGCGGAAATATTACAGTTCTGTTGGTTTATCCATGCTGCTATTGGATCCTGTATTGAAGGTGTATGTTAATTTGGTATGAAAATTTTTCTGCAAGTTCATTGTGTAGACGGTGCCATCTATTTTATGAAGCATGATATGGGAGTGTGTTCGGGGTTAGAGTCACAGGATTTTGAGCCTATGGACCTTTTAGTATCAGGCCAGTAGAAATGCTTATACCAACTTGAGCTGTGGTCGTCAGATGTTCCATACAGTTTCCATCTTCCTTGACATAAATAGCAGAGGAAAACCATTATAAAGGCAGTATATGAATTGAGTCTTTTCGTAGCATAACTACATACGCTAAAGCAGTTCAACTTAGTGTATGAGTTGTGGTTAGAGATATCTAATCTTTATATATGAACTGAAATGAATTGTGTCATTAATTATTTAATTTCCTTTAATCTTTCAGTGTTGTTTCTTATTTTATGTGCTTGCGTCCTATCATAATTGCTTTCGGTCTCTCTGTCATGGATGTAAAAATACTTCATATGCTAAAGCCCTTCAACTTGGTTGTTGAGTGATGAACAGATAAATATGTATCGGTATTATACAAATTATCAACTTTTCATTGGCTGAAATTCTTTATGATAGTCTTCTGTTCTTATTTTGCAGTTTTCTTTGCCTACTTTCGTAGGATCTTCAAAAATATTTTTAGCCACGCAGAGCAGATTTCACAGGTTTGTACATCATTTAATACCTTTTCTCTCTTCCAATAATCTGATGCTGCATATTGTATATGTAGTTTGAACTTTGAAGTCTCCCCAACTGCCCACATATAGAGCATTAGGTTTGATATGTATGCTACATGCTTAGCTAGTATGCAAATATTTTGGGAAGAGCAGATCATAGTGTGGTCCTATTGTATAGAGAGAAGTGTTGGGCATGGTTGTTTTGACAAGTGTCATACTAACTCGCAAAGACAAAGTGACTCAAGCTTAACACGTTTACCAATTTTTATGGCTTTTATAGGCAATGATTGCAAGAGGTTTCAGAGGGGACTGCAACACGCATAAAATGTACCTGTTATCAGATCCTTCCATTGGTATAGCAGATGTTGTTTCACTGTTATGCCTGGTTGGTATTATAGGTGCTGCAGTTTGGTCGGACTACTTTCTTATTTGATGTGCAGTGCAAATTCCTTGGTAATACTTTTAATCCCTCTTATTTGTATGCTGACAGTTTTTTTGCTTGGGAATTTTGTCTCTAGCTGATCAAGTTTATTGACAGGGATACAACTGTTCATAATACGGTACTATAAACCTGTTCAAGTCATCTGTTAGTTGTGGAAGCTCTGTAGTAAAGGCTGTCACTTTGCGATATATGGAAGATGCTTATCAGTCATTGATCAGCAAGTCCTGCAGAGAAGTATGAGAGGTGTAGTGAAAGCCAAGAATGCTGCACCAGAAACATTGGTGGTGTAACTGTATTCTAGAGTTCAGGCTATGCTGGCTAATCCAAAACGGGCATCCTTACAGAGCGGTGGATAATTGAAGCAATTACTGTACTTGTTGTAGGAAAATAAACATTTGTAACTCGCAACCTTAGAGAGAAGACTGAAACTCTCCATCTCTCTCTTCTCTTCCTTTTTGGCAAACGGGCAAACCCCAAATGGTTTCTGTCAACCATAATGTGAAACCCCAAAAAACAAAATTGGGAAAAAAGATTGCAACCCTCAAAACAATTTGGTAGGCATATTACGACCCATCCATGGCGTTTGGATATTTATCATCAGTGTTTCCATCTGTTACGAAACTAGCATCTAGAAATAACACTAGCTTGAAGTAGTCCTATTATCTCTCGCGCACAAAAAGATTGGACGCACTGATATGTTCGAGTCCTAGCTTTAGTCTCCCTTTGAAATCAGTGAGTCAATAAGTAACGCAAGGTCGTGTAACCAAGAATGGTGGAAGCAAAAGAAGATGCAGGCACCAAGGAATTGGATACAGGCATATCTCACTCCCTCCCAGCAGATGAGTCGCCAGACTTGTTCACACTCCCCTTCGACCCGCCATTGCGGCAGCGAACCTGGCCCACAATCCCCGCTACCCTCTGCCCAGTCGGCTGCTTCAACGGGTCCCGAGATAAAAGGAAGGCCTCACAGCTACGGCGGGGCAGATAAGTGAACTACCAGGAGCCACCTCAGGGCCGGGCCGTCCCTTCACGGGAGCCTTCTGAACTTCAAGGCCCGCGCGCGCCACCAACCCCGGAGCCCGGGGATCGCAAGCCGCAATGGCAGACGAAGCCACTTGCGACACTACTGCTTGGACAGACATGGACCCCTCGGGGCTAGTAGCCCTCATAGATGATGCAACTGTAATGGCAAGAGGTCGCGGGTCACCCGCAACGGATATCCCTTTCTGTCCAGCAGACGTTGCGCGCTACGCCTCGTGCTGCTTCGCCAGAGACCGCGAGATCTCGGCTTGCGTCCTTTGCTCGGGCGTCATTTGCTCCCACGCCACCTTTGCAACATTTTTCTCTGCATACCATTTGCGCATGGCAGCCTCATTAATCCACCCCGCCTGGCAGCCCAGCCGGCTCAACTCATCCTGCCCTATGGTGTAGGCACCTTTCAACTGTTGCTTGTACACTTCACCCTCCCGGAATAGCCTTTGCCCCGCCATGGCAGCTCGCTCGCACTTGGATTTCCAGGACACCTCCAGGTCCGCAAGTGCTTGCGTCAACTTGGCCACCCCAGCTTCCAAGGACGTTGCCTTAGCATCCGCCACTTCCAAAGCCTCCATTTGTTCGTCCTTCTTCCTCACAACTTCCTTCAGCTCCGCCACCTGAGCTTGGAAGACAGCGGTGTTCTGATCCGCTTGAGCTAACTGCTCTGCAAGGTTCCGCTCGGCCACAGCTAGCTGCTCTGCAAGGCCACGGTTACGTTCCTCGGCCTCCCTCAACTGCTGGCTCTTCGCCTCAGAATTATCCTTCCAGTGGGAGGCCGCTCGTTCACTCGCGGCGTACATCAGCAAAGTCGCCTGTAGTCACAGCAATGCATAAACCCCAAGTTCAAACCAGTGAAACACAAAAGCATATAAACACTTACCCGAGTCAGTTTCTCCTTAGCGAGAGCCATTCCCGCCGGCGGATCCACATCCTCTAGTACATGCATGTCACGAGCACGGTGACGCATGTCATAAGCCATTTGAGCCAAGCATGGCTGACTTTCCCCTGTCCCCTCCAAAGCTTGGGCAACCTCAGCTAGGCTGGCAGATCCCCCAGACCGGCTGTCCCTCCGCGACCTCTTTGATGGGCCCTCGCGAGCCAGGTCAACCCTCTCCTTCCTCTTTCGAGTCCGGGCCGCGACTATCTCTTCCTCACGGTCCGCAACCTCCTCCACAACAGGCTCCTGCGCCTGGTCAGGTTCGCCCTCGCGATCACCCCCCCACCGGCACCTCCTCCCCCTCCAAATCCACATCCTGGACACCTAGGCCCATCGCTTCCGCCACCAATGGAGGTACGTAGGTGTAATCCTCATCCGCCAGGTTCAGCCTCAGAAAGTCCTCACAGTCCCCCAGCTCCACCTCCCTTCCCTCCCCCGTCTCCAAGTCGATGTCGTACTGCTTGGCGTGATCAGCCTCAGCCAGCAGCCCATCTAACACGTCCTCATCCGACACTTTGTCGTAAGGACCTTCCTTCTTCCGCGAGCCCCCGTCGCGTGGCATCGTCACTACAACAAACAAACTAGTCAGACAACGACTCGCAACCCTACAACAAGTAATGCAACTACTAAAATACAGACCCAGAACCCGGGCGTAGCCGAAGTGGCTGTATATGCCAAGGCGGCATATCCGATATGAGCTCCTACATTCGAAGGCCCATATCACTCGGCGAATCCGCCGCTCCATCAACTCAGTCAAATTGTACTCTTGCGGCACTACACAAAGCTAGTTGTCAGCAGTGACAGTAGGCAAACAAAACAAAACAACACAAGGCAAGAGCACGGTACCTATTCTATGGAAGCTCCCCGGGACCCAGAAAGGATGCCCGTGCCACTCCTGCCACTGTCCCCCAACAAGGAAGCACTTGCGCCTCCAGGTTTCACTTGTTGAGGTGGGCAAGTCTTCCACCAACACTTTGAATTTCCCCCGTGACTTCATCGTCACGCAGCCCCGGCTGCCCTTCTTTGCGCACCACCCCATATGCCAGCACGCATTGAACTCGTCACAGTTTGGGAACTCCTGCTTCAGCAGGCGGAATAACACGCCCGTTCCCAGTATTTACTTCAGCATATTGGGGGTAACTTGCCCCGGGGCGACATGCAGACACGCTAAGGTGTACTGCACAAACGGGGGCAACGGGAACATCAACCCGCACTTTAGTTGGTACTCGTATACCAACGTAAAGTTACCCGGGGGATCCCAAAACTTCACCCCCCGGCCTAGCGGCCGTAACAAAACCTCCTCCGGGATGCTCCAATTTTGGCGAAGCACTTCAAGCTCCGACGACGTCAAACTCTCGCCAGGGGGTTCCCAAAACGAGTCATCCTCCTCATGCGATGTCGCCATGATCAACTCCTCTACCTCCTGCAATAGAGGGTCACACGAGGACACATGAGACCCGGCATCCACCACAGGAATGCCTTCCCCCAAGTCAAGGGCAATCTCAGCCATAAGGTTAGCCAATCCCTCCTCCATCCGGTGCAAAGTGTCCGAATCAGCACTAAGCGAACTAGAGACCTCCACGATCTCTTCGCTGGACACCCACACCGGATCTGCCATACCCCGCTACCTTAACCCTAACCAGCCCGACAACAAATCCCTCACCCTAGAATTCCTACCAACACCACAAAAATGTGAACAATCCCACACCCCAAATAACCCGAAACAACGCCGCCACCACATACAAAATCAAAGACAGAGGAAACGACGAGTTCATACCTGGAAATACTGGGTTCGCGTAGTGGCAGTGAAGCTGATTACAATCGGCTGAGCGCTCGCACCCAATCGATTGAGGATGAAATTGAACGTTTCCCAATCTGAAACTTGTAGAATAGCCGAAACCCTAAAACACAAATCACGCCTCCACAGTTTCCAGTTTCAAAACACGAACTCCCCCTTCAGTTCTCTCCAACTCTATTTATAGGCATCCCCCTGGACCCCACAAAACTGAACGGTCAGGGTAAAGCCACGTCACCGTTGGCCACTCCAAAAAAAAAAACGTGGACTGCCTCGTCAAGGCAACGAACCACAACGCTCAGTAGCGAGTCTCCCCAATCAAGCGTGGACTGACTCGCCACGCAGCGGCCCGCAACGCCATCTCGCGACAGTCCCCAACCAAGCGCGGACTGCCTCGCCACATAGCCACAGTCCCCAACCAAGCGCGGACTGACTGGCCACCTCGCGACAGTCCCCAACCAAGCACGGACTGCCTCGCCACATAGCCACAGTCCCCAACCAAGCGTGGACTGACTGGCCACCTCGCGACAGTCCCCAACCAAGCGCGAACTGACTGGCCACCTCGCGACAGTCCCCAACCAAGCGCAGACTGCCTCGCCACATAGCCACAGTCCCCAACCAAGCGCGGACTGACTGGCCACCTCGCGACAGTCCCCAACCAAGCACGGACTGCCTCGCCACATAGCCACAGTCCCCAACCAAGCGCAGACTGCCTCGCCACATAGCCACAGTCCCCAACCAAGCGCGGACTGCCTCGCCACATAGCCACAGTCCCCAACCAAGCGCGGACTGACTGGCCACCTCGCAACAGTCCCCAACCAAGCGCGGACTGCCTCGCCACATAGCCACAGTCCCCAACCAAGCGCGGACTGACTGGCCACCTCGCGACAGTCCCCAACCAAGCGTGGACTGCCTCGCCACATAGCCACAGTCCCCAACCAAGCGCGGACTGACTGGCTACCTCGCGACAGTCCCCAACCAAGCGTGGACTGTCTCGCCACATAGCCACAGTCCCCAACCAAGCGCGGACTGACTGGCCACCTCGCGACAGTTCCCAACCAAGCGCGGACTACCTCGCCAGAGCAACATCAAACTTTTCTTCTCGCCAACCGGTTTCCGGAACATCACCCCCGTCACCTCGCGACTCTCGCGTGGGGTCTTGGGGACTCGGCACCATGCCTCCTGCACCCGGGTAAAACCTATCCTCGACATCTCTAGAATAACTCCCCACCCAAGAACTCTCTCGGACTGGGGACTTGGGGACTTGTTAATGCATAGCCAAAATACTTGGCTAAGCCGAGAATACGATACAATTACTCGGTCGAGATAGCCCTAGTGAGCCCGTCACAGGCGTCCAAAGAATGAAGGGCCGGTAACAAACCGCTTGCCAAAGTCACTCTAGCGGCAAAACACCCCCAAAAGGGGAGACACTCCAAAGGAGGGCAAAGAGTCCCACATTGGAGACTAAGGCAAAGGTACCCATACTTGCCTTATAAAACAAGCTCAACCCATCATAAAAGGTACACACACACATATATACTCACATATATTCTCTCCCTCTTTCATTCCTCTACCCGTACAAGTGCTCAAAGCTAACTTAAGCATCGGAGAGTCAAGGACTGGGCCACCCCAGTCCTGACCCCGTGACGTTGTCATTTGTGCAGGTACCGAGTGAAAGACCCCAAGAATTCTACTTCGTTCCGCCCCGCGACCACTTCCCGGCCCGGGACGAAACAGGTAGAAACAGTACCTCATCTACATAAGTGTCCAAAGAATTCATGTCATAAGGTTGTTGTTATTTTTGTTAAATTGTTCGAAAACTTGTGCAATCACTTTTGAAAAAGTACTACCATAGCCAACCTCATTTCGATATTGAAAATTTGGGTTCAGGAAATGTGCTGCAAATAAGAAACCAACGAGTAGTTATCTATTAGCACACCAATTCATCATTGAAAAAGATGGAGTAACAATAATTATATATACCTGCTGCATGTAATGGTTGACTTAGTGTTTTCTCCCATCGGTTATTGATGATGTTAAGCACCCATTGCTTTCCTTTCATCTGCGATATTTTTTGTTTCACTCTTTCAAACATATCATATAGAATGGGCATGGTTGGTTGAACTTCCGTGTCAACGATTCGGAGAATCTCGTATAATGGTAAATTTTATGGACTGTTTCCATGCCATCCCAAAATCTGCCGTCAAGAATATTATCTTTTATCTTCTTGCCTTCTCTACTTCTGCTTGCTGCATTATGAGTCCAAGCGGTGCTTGTAAACAATGTTCTCAAACTTGCTTTATTTTTCAAAATGCTATCAATGGCAATGTGATTTGTTGCAAATCGAATTTTGCCCAGTCGAATCAAATCTCCATGGGTGATGCTTCTCATTTCTGCTAGTACCGATTTGTAAACTGAGAATTGTTATCACGATATATGGTTGAATGTCTTCGTGCTCCCGATAACCATCTCGTTCTGCAGGGTGCACGTCAGCTGGATACTGATATCCATCATCACCATCACTCTCATCGTCATCGTAAAATTTTTTTTTACTCCCAAGATAATCATTTCGGAGCTCTTGTCTAATGTCCTCTTCAATGACTTTCTTATCTTGCTTGATACATTCGTTTTTCTTTATCCATGCTATCACCTCATGCTTGATATATGCTGGCACCTTTTCACATTTTTTTACACTCTTGTGTGCATCATAACCTAATAAATGACTCTTCAATCTTGTAATTCCGCCACTTTGAAAAATGCTTTCACAAAATTTACATTTTGTGCCGTAACGATTTCCTTCAATAACCGTTGCGTACTTCCATGCTGGATCAATTCCACGGCTACTTGCCATTTTTGATCTATTACATAACAATACAAATTTTATTACACATTTATTGTAAATTAGTGTGTAACTACTAAAACAAAGAATGTAAGTTCAAAATGGCAATATATATATATATATACACAATACTTATTGCTTCTATGTTGATGTACACCTCTTGGGGAAGTTATGTAATTGAGATTTAGGCATTGGCATAGGTCGGTGATGTATCATGTATGATGTACCTAAGGGCTAAGCTCTAAAATTTAAATGAACTGTACAAGAAAGAAGATAGAGTTTAGAAAGTATGAACTGTACCATGCATCTACGAGATCATATAAATGCTAATTTTGTGTAGAGCCAAAGAGAGTGAAGTGAGAACTAAACAACTTTAAAAAAAAAAAAAAAAAAAAAAAAAACCATATTCTTCGTCTCCAAAAATGCAGAGGGTTATACCAAACGCAAAGAGAATTAAACCATTTTGGTAGCATAGAATTAAGGAATTAAATCACCGTTCACTTTGACTTGGGTATTCAAATCCAACGGCCACTATAAAAGCTGTGACAGATTTCTCAGGTCATTCTAGAATCACCACATAAATTGAAATTCCGAAAACAGCCCTAGTCCCCAACAACCCCAAAACCAGCATTCTATTCTCATTCTCTCTCTCTCTCTCTCTCTCAAATTCCCTTCTGAAATTTCCGCAGAGAGAAAAAGCGAGAGAAAAGCCATGAACACGATGCACTACGCGGAGGTGAGCACCACCGCCGTCGCCGCCAGAAAGCTCGAGGAGGTTGACATCGAGTCCGGCGAGCTCTTGTACCCCGGCATCAGCAAAGGCGAGAATCAGCTCCGATGGGGTTTCATTCGCAAGGTCTACGGCATCTTATCCGCTCAGCTTCTCCTCACCACCGCCATCTCATTCGTCACCGTGCTCTACACTCCCGTCAACGACCTCCTCAAGGGCAGCCCTGGCCTTCTCATGTTCTTCGCCTTCCTTCCTCTCGTCTGTAAGTACCTTCCAAACCCTAATTTCGTTTCCGATTTGTGGTTTCAGCGATTTTTTGTGTAAATGTTGGTTCTGGTTGTGCGAATTTTAGATTAGAGGTTGTAGATCAGGAAAGAAATTTAGATCTGAGTGTCTAGGTTTTAGGATTTGCTATTTCAAGTGGTGTATGTAAGCTTTGATTGCGGTGATTTGGGTATACTGTTTAGATCGATTGTATTGGTTGCCTGGTAAAGAATTCAATTCTTAAAGGGATTGATAGCTTGCTTGTTTGGTTTTGTAGGATCATATTTTGTGGTTAGTGTTTATCATATGCCTGGTAAAATGCTTCGTTTTGATGAAATGTTTGCTAGTCGTGTTATCAGTTGTATTGGTTTGTTGTATAAGAATTCAATTATTGAAGGGATTGATATCTTGCTTGTTTAGGTCTGTAGGATAAAATTTATGGTCACAGTATACCATTCTGTGAAAGCATGATTGTTATGTGCTTGGGAAAATGCTTTGTTTTGATGCAGAACTCAAGAATGGCTACTTTGACATAGATTTATGTTATAACATTGATGAAAAGAACTGTATTTGCTCGTTGTGTTATCCATTGGTTTCATTGATAGTTTTGCATTATCTTACTTTTGTGTTTGGATTCTTTGCAGTGTTGTGGCCCCTTCATGTGTACCAGCAAAGGCATCCTCTGAACTTTGTCTTCCTTGGACTTTTCACTCTGAGTCTGAGTGTCACTGTTGGTGTAGCAGTTGCTAATACTGATGGTGAGTTTCATTACTCTTATGTCGTGAATGTATTGGTGCTATGTTACAATTTGCTTTCAGTTAGGTTTTGTTTTGAGTTCACGATGTAGGCTTTATACAGGTTTTTATTTTTTGGTATGAACGGTCTAGTTTGTTATTTTTGACATGTTTGTCATCTGATTATATATGTGCATTGCTTGCTTGCAGGAGCGATTGTGCTTGAAGCCTTGATTCTAACCTCAGGTGTGGTTGCATCCTTGACTGCTTACACCTTCTGGGCTTCAAAGAAGGGCAAGGACTTCAGCTTCCTTGGACCAGTCCTGTTCACTGGCCTCATGGTTCTCCTCTTGACCAGCTTCATGCAGGTCAGACTCTTGCCATGAAATAGTCCTGTTTGTTAAATTTTTTTCATCTGAACATATACCATACTTTAAATACATGGAACTATTTATCTGACTTGGTGATTCTCTGCTCTCATGTAGATGTTCTTCCCACTTGGTCCTACTTCTAATGCTGTCATCGGTGCCGCTGGTGCTATTCTCTTCTCTGGCTATATAGTCTACGATACCGAGAACCTCATCAAGCGCTTTACATATGATGAGTACATCTGGGCCTCCATCACTCTTTACCTTGATATTCTGAATCTGTTCCTTACAATCTTGCGGATGCTGAGGCAGAGCGACTCTTAGTTTGCATGTGGCGGACACGAACTCTCAGTTGTGGACATAGTATATGTAGTCCAAGGCTAAAGTGGATGTAGTATATTCTTTTCCACCTTTCTACTCTTATTAGTTCATTCGACCGAGTTTGCTGTGGGATGTCATGCAACTTCTAAGTACTGCAATATGACTTTGGCCAGACTTTAAGTGTGCTTACAGCAAGTCAATTATGTGAATTGTTTTCTAATGTGGTTTTGTTCCTACATATTCGTTTAGGACTATAATCTTGATCCTATATTGTTTAAGAATCCAAAGTGAAATATTGGTCTTGGTGAGCATGTGGATAGTAGGAAAACAACACGGTAATATGCATTTATGTCAGTCATGCTCACCTATAATTTTGAAAAGTGACTAATTCATCTTGGTTAGTAATCGAGCACTAGGTGATCCAATTCAGACATCTGCAGTTGATATGTCTAACTCTACAAAGGTTTAGCATCAAACTTCTTTTTTATAGGACATCTTGGGCAGATCACCACCTCCATCTCGTAGCCTTCCATCGACCCTAGACACCCAAAGTCCCATACCATGTGCGACCTCTGATCACAATGATCATGCAAGACGTTTGTTCACATCCCATACACCAAAAATTTGGCAAACTATAAACTTCATTGTTCACAACTTAGAGGCAATTCTTATCTGAATGCTAGACGTTTGTTCACATCCCATACACCAAAAGTTTGGCAAACTATAAACTTCATTGTTCACAACCTCATTGTTCACAACTATAAATTTCTTTTTCTTTTGAAAAGAGAAAGAAATTACATTAATGACATGTTTATTTAGAGTCGGAATAGAGCATGATAACGAGCCGAGCTTTACTTCCTCTTCTCCTCATCCATACCAATATGGATTGGAGACAACAAAAACGTATAAAGTCATGAATTAGAAATAATTTGAATGACATATTTTACTTGGAATTGAAATGTCATAAATTGAAGACAACTAGATGGGAAGAAATATGAATTAGAGACAACTGAAATGGAAAAAAGTCACGAATTAGAGATAACTAAAATGACACGTACACTTATTTGGAATGCAAGTACGTACTCCATAAATCAAAGACAACTATAATGAAAGAAGTCATGAAACAGATACAACTGTAATAAAATAAGTCATGAATTGGAGACAAGTGGAATGGAGATGAAAATAATAGGCGTGGAATGATTTTAAAATATCTCCCCCTTTAGGTATCAAGTTAATTAAAAGTTTTTCAAGAATTAATTCATTGTAATAAGGCTAGACCCTCACCCATTCCAACCATGTATATGTTAGGAAACGCGATAATACAATATAGATCATTCACTACCTACATATATTAGTAAACACATATCATTTTGTATACTGGAATGATTCTATTTATTTTCATTATCGTTCCAATTAACCGTGTCATAAGAAGATTCTACGGCAGCCACCGTTTACAATATCAAAGAGTAAAACCCTTGAAGCCACATTTGGAAATTGAAACATTTCATCATATATATGCAAAGGTAAATTCCTAGAATGCTTAAGGTTAACAATAACATTGAAAGTAACATACATTAACTAGTAGCTAAACTTATGATGTCTTGCGAACAATCTCCAAGATGGTGCGAAGCAGTCTTTTACTGCATCTATCACAAACTTAAAATCTCATTCAACTTAAACGTTCGCCTCACTATGTTAAAATGAATTTTGTGAGAGCTTGATTTGCAAAATGACTGTTAGACACCAGCATGTATTTTGAAAAAATAAAATCGAAAAGATAACTTAATTAGATTTATCGGTTCATATTGGTGTTTTGGATGTTCTATCAATGTGTACTATGCAGTTTGCATTGTCAAAGACAAGAAGATAATTTCCCTCTCTATCCGACACGTGTGATTCACACCCGCCAAAACCCGACCCGATTCACACCCGCCAAAACCCGACCCGATTCAACAAAGTACCTTGCCAAAAATGGTGGCAAAGTGAACAGAGGTGAAAAGGTCATTGCAATCAGTAAAGCGGCAGTTACTCAGAAACCGCAGGGGCATTCCCGCCAATCCACACTCCCAGCTTAAACCGCCGGCTCTACCGAACCACCTCCTCACTATATAACCAAACCCAGCACGCGTTTCTCCATTTCCAAATCCCAAATCAACCCAAACCCGGAAATCGAAACATTCCGAGATTAAACCAAATGCGACGGATGCGTGGCGGAGGAGGGGATGACCGGATCAACACGTGTCTCCCCGAAGAGCTCATCGTCGGGATCCTCCGGCGCCTCGACTCCAAGCCCAGCCACGACGCCTGCTCCCTCGTCTCCAAGCGCTGGCTCGCCCTCGATCGTCTCAGCCGCACCACCCTCCGCATCGGAGCCACCGGCAACCCCGACGTCTATGTCAACCTCCTCTCCCGCCGCTTCGTCAACGTCCGCCACGTCTTCGTTGACGAGCGCCTCAACATATCCCTCCCCTTTCACCTCGTAATCTTCACTCTCTCAATCCGAAATCCCTAGATTTCAATTTCAATTCGGAAATCATTTCCTTCTGACGAAACGTCGTCGTTTTTGGTTTTGTGGTTTTGAAGGGGAGCTTGGCGAGGAGGCGCGGGAAGAAGTCTTCGAGTTACAATAAGAGCGAGGAGGATGGGGTTGAGACTAATACCTTATCCGACGCCGGCATGGCTGCGCTAGGTGAAGGCTTTCCGAAGCTCGAAAAGCTGAGCCTCATCTGGTGCTCTAATGTCTCCAGCGTCGGATTGACGTCTCTGGCTGAGAAGTGTAGGTTGCTGAAATCATTGGATTTGCAGGTGAGTTTTTACTCCGGCATTGTTCTTTATTTAGTTTCGAGCTTAATTTCAATTCTTTTCGGCTTCGCATTGTATTAATATTCAATTCTTGCTTCGAATACTTGGATTTGATGTACTTTTTATCGGGCAGGGGTGCTATGTGGGAGATCAGGGAGTGGCGGCTGTGGGAAAGTGTTGCAAGCAGCTTGAAGATTTGAACTTGCGGTTTTGCGAGGGATTGACAGATGCTTGTTTGGTAGAGTTAGCCAGTGGTGTTGGGAAGTCGTTAAAGTCACTTGGCATTGCGGCTTGTGTAAAGATAACTGATGTTGCTTTGGAAGCAGTGGGGTTGCACTGCAAGTCCCTTGAGAGCATGTCGTTGGATGCGGAGTCCATCCACAACAAAGGGGTGCTTGCTGTGGTCCATGGATGTCCTGCTTTGAAAGTTTTGAAGTTACAGTGCATAAATGTCACGGAAGACGTTTTGATAGCTGTGGGAAGTTGTTGTTCGTCCATGGAATTTTTGGCTCTGTATACCTTCCAGCGGTTTACTGATAAGTTAGTACTCATTATTCCTTATGATTTAAACCTGAGTTATTTATTGGGATATAATGCGACTGTGAAAATTAAACATGAGTTTGTTATGAGAACATTTTTAATGAAAGAGTGCTGAAGCCCTACTTAAGTTTACAGTAATTGCACTAAATTCATTTGATATGAACCAACCTGAACTGGAAATTATGGAGATTTGATGTTTTTCTTTTTTCACTTTATCTGTTAAGTAACTCTGTTTCTACAATGCAGAGGGTTATGTGCTATTGGGAGTGGATGTAAGAAGTTAAAAAATCTTACTCTAAGTGACTGCTACTTCCTGAGTGACAAGGCTTTGGAGTCAATTGCAATAGGCTGCAAGGAACTGACACATCTTGAAGTGAATGGGTGCCACAATATCGGAACTTTGGGTCTTGAATCCATAGGGAAATCTTGCCCGTATGTCTCACAAATGAACTCAAATTGGTATTTTAGGGAGAAATATCCAGATGCTTTGATTAGTTTTCGTTGATAATGTGGGGACGTTTGCATGAATGTTCAACAGTTGGTTAATTGTGGTGCTGGAAAATTATTGAAGTCCAGTAGTTATACCCTTCAATAACTGCATGTTTATTTCAGTGGGGGTATTTGATGGTTGTGTTTCTATGTACATTGAGGTGGTTGGTTTTTAACATGACTTCCATTAGCAAGGGTTTCATAGACTTGCTCATACGTTTTTGAATTTTCTGTAAGGTTCTGCAGTATTCTGCTTTATCATTAGAGTAATTTCATGCATTCCAATGGTGATACCTAGTCGCACTTTTTGTTGGTTGCTTCTAATATAGCTGGTTAATCTACTACTCTTGAATGTGTGCAGGCATCTTACTGAATTAGCATTGTTGTACTGCCAGAGGATAGGTAACTTTGCACTTAGTGAGATTGGACGAGGCTGTAAGTTTTTGCAAGCTCTTCACTTGGTAGATTGCTCAAGTATTGGAGATGAAGCTATTTGCAGTATTGCTAAAGGCTGCAGGAATTTGAAGAAACTTCATATTCGTCGATGTTATGAGGTACTGTCCCCCCTTTTACTCACTTTGTGTTCATACCCGACTACCGTCACCGCTTACATCTTTTTCCATTCATCCACCACGTATGGTATTAATCATCTTGCCAAGATGTCCTGTTATCACCACATGTAGTTTCAGTATATCTTTTTGCACCTTAGGTTGAGGGTTTGCTCAAGAATCTTGAAGTTTAGAACATAAGTTTGGTCCTGCATGTTAATCATTTTTCCTTTTGAAAGTCTAATCATTTACTGAGAAAGGTTTACTTGTAAGTATTTCTTTTTAATTATCTTGCATTGAAAGTTTTTAGCGGTTTACATTTGACATGTGTTTTTCCCCCCTTTTCCTGGTCTAGATTGGAAACAAAGGAGTTGTAGCAATTGGAGAGCATTGTAGGTCCCTAACCGACCTTAGCCTCCGATTTTGTGACAGGTACATTTTTTCTTTGCAACTTTTGTGCTTTCATTTTTTAGTTATTTCCGCTGCTTCTTTTCGAAGTCTTTGTGTATGTATTTATTGAATGCTAGTCTAACATTTTATATCATATTCTTTCGTTCTACTATTAGAGTGGGGGATGAGGCCCTTATTGCTGTTAGTCAGTGTAGCTCCCTTCAATATCTAAATGTCAGTGGCTGCCACCAAATTGGTGATGCTGGTTTGATAGCTATTGCAAGAGGTTGTGCAGAACTCACTTACCTAGATGTAAGTGTCCTGCAGGTGTGTTCCCTTTCTTTATCTCCTTCGATCCTCCTTATTACCTGCATGCCCCACATGCTCACTTGACAACTGTGCTATGCTCTTTCATGTATTTTATTTTTGGCTACTAGTGGTATGAAATGCCCAATGATATGCTCCTTACAATTTCATGTGGAGGAGGAGAAGTATTTCTAATCTTCTTGTATCTGAGGCCCTGGAGGCATCTTGAGTTAGTTCGTAATGTAGATGTCTTCCATTCATTTATCAATGCACACAATATAGATGCTAGATAAATATTTTGGATGTGTCTTGTATCCTCTTTCAACCTGACATATTATTTTGCTTTTTCGCAAGAATTTGGGCGATATGTCATTGGCTGAATTAGGTGAAGGCTGTCCAAACCTCAAGGACATTGTTCTGTCACATTGCCGTCAAATAACAGATGTTGGTTTAAACCATCTTGTCAAAAACTGCACAATGCTTTCATCCTGTCACATGGTTTATTGCCAAGGTATAACTTCTGCTGGAGTTGCCTCTGTGGTTTCAAGCTGTCCCAACATAAAAAAGGTCCTGGTTGAGAAGTGGAAGGTTAGCCAGAGGACCAAAAGGAGGGCCGGCTCTATAATTTATTATCTTTGTGTGGACCTTTGAACCTATGAAGTCCACTTAAAGTTATGTACATCCACTATTCCACTGAAGCTGGCTTCCTGAATCCAGAATATGAACAGGAAGAAATGTAGAAGACAGGAGCCAAATTCACATCTCCCAAGTATCTGTATAAATTATTTTTGTTGTAAGTTTTTCTTTCGATAACATATGTTCTTTGTTTGTAAATTGAAATAAATGTTTGTAACTGTTAAGAGAATTTTGTCAGTCGCCACGAAGAAAGTCGAATACCTTGTTGAAAGACTCCTTTTTCCTGTTTTGTTGTTTTTCGGTTTGTCGTGGACGCCAGACATGTTGAAGAGGCAGCTAATCGAGCAGTAATGAGTTTCTTTTTTGAAATGCTGCAATTGTAATGTCCATTGCTCATGTGGAGACTAAGTATAGCTATGGAATGGAAAGATCTTCAATACATCTCTTCTTTCTCAATCGGTTCTTACATTGTTATTATAAGAACTCGGTTAATGCTGATGAATGGTTCAGAGTTCTTCATATGGTTCGGCAAAAAGAATTGCAATTTGCTTTTTGCTATTTGAAACTGAACTTTGAAATTCAAGCCTGTTAATGATTAACTTGGGTTATAGTAATTGAATTATATTCTTTCAAGAGAAACTGGCATTTACAATGTATCAGATACAGATACAGAGCTGGAAACAAATCTTAAAAGAATCAAGAACATATATTGCTAGCATTGACCCTCCATGTTGATCTAGATTACAAGACTTGTTTCCATTCTGTCAATAAACGGGAGGAGATCTGTAATATGCTGGTACTGTGGCAGGAAAGAACATCTGTCTAACCCCTTCACCCTTCATATGATGCCTGATGCACTCTGAAAAAGAAAGCCAGAAAGATTTGTATAAGCAGCCAGTTATGTGTACATGGAAATGTGTAATAGACAAACATGTGATAAGAAAGTAGCGGAAAGGTTTTTGTTGCCATACCAAGATCAATCGAATTCCAAGCCACATGCGTTTAGGTGAAGGGAATGGAAGCATTAAGCGGCCGACACCATAGATGGCAACAGTAAAGAAATGGAGAAACAAGTGCAGCGGACGAGGGTTAAGACCAGAGAGAAGAGATACTGGTCCATATGAACATATGCCTCCAAAGCTCAAATAGCCAAAACATGCTTCCCGCATTTCTTGTCTTGCTGGATCGGGTGATGCACAAAACACCTTGTACAAAGCACCTGCCAGTGTGTTTATGGTAGATTACACAGGCTGCAAAATCAAGTACACTATCAGCAAGGAGCCAAAAGGAATGTCACATTGTAACAGACAGTGGCATAATAAAGAAATTTTAGTTATGAGTTATCCAAATAGATTGTTGTTTACCTTGCGCAGTGTGTAGAATGATTCAAGGTAATTGCACAAAGTAGGTACATCATTGAGATCACGCAGGGGTCTAAGAAGATCACGGAGAAGAACGATGTCTGAAAGAGCAACAGTCATTCCTCCTCCTGTTAAAGGATGCCTCATGTTGAATGCATCACCTAATAAAATTGCACCAGGAGTAGGGACAGGATTAGCAGCCATGCTTCTGTTTTGCATTGTCCTAATGCTTCCCTTCTCTACTGCGGCCATAAAAGCATTGTGCAGCTGTGGGGGAATCTGAAATACTAGACCTCAGATTAGTTCAATTCAGGTGGGTATATGTGTATCAAATTTAATAAAGTCAAGATAGTTTGAAACATACCTGAGGAGCCACAACAGTTTTCAGGTATTTAGCCATTTCACCACTAGCTACTGAAAGCACTTTTGTTCCAGGTACATCCACCAAACAACGAACCTCAGTGCTACTGATTGGATAAAACAGGATGGGTGAAGGGTCTCCCAAAATAACATGTCCATGATTTGCGTGTGGAAGCAGGTCACAGTTCTCCAAGATCAAACCAACAAAACATGAGGGACTTTCAACCAGCAACAGTAACAAATAACCATATTGGTCTCACGGAAGAACAAGCACTCTTGTGATAAATTTGAGTTCAAAGTTGTTGAGTTTCCAAAGGTTGCTAGTCTATAGTTACCTTTGGTGCACTGAGAGATTTGCCCAGATTTGAAAAGCAGCCATCACACACGATTGTCAGTGGAGCATATGTTCTCATCTCCTCTCCAGTCTGCAAAGGGGTGATTTACAAATCGTGTGTGATGACTGTTGCTCTTTCAGACATCGTTCTTCTCCATGATCTTCTTAGACCCCTACGTGATCTCAATGATGTACCTGCTTTGTGCAATTACCTTGAATCATTCTACACACTACGCAAGGTAAACAACAATCTATTTGGATAACTCATAAACTAAAATTGCTTTATTATGCCACTGTCTGTTACAATGTGACATTCCTTTTGGCTCATTGCTGATAGTGTACTTGATTTTGCAGCCTGTGTCATCTACCATAAACACATTGGCAGGTGCTTTATACAAGGTATTTTGTGCATCACCGGATCCTGCAAGACAAGAAATGCGGGAAGCATGTTTTGGCTATTTGAGCTTTGGAGGCATCTGTTCATATGGACCAGTATCTCTCCTCTCTGGTTTTAACCCTCGTCCACTGCACTTGTTTCTCCATTTCTTTGCTGTTGCAATCTATGGTGTTGGCCGCTTGATGCTTCCGTTCCCTTCACCTAAACGCATGTGGCTTGGATTTCGATTGTTCTTGGTATAGCAACGAATGTATTTCCACTACTTTCTTATCAAAATGTTTTTCTATTACACTTTCTACACATGACCAGCTGCTTAAACAGATATTTCTTGGTTTTCTATTTTTCATCATGCATCATGCATCATATTCCCTGTTATAAAGGGTGAAGGTGTTAGACAGATGTTCTTTCCTGCCACGGTGCCAGCATATTACAGTTCTCCTCCTGTCCATTGAAGGAATGGCAAGAATTGTATTTGACTACTTGGAGAAGAAAATTGCTACCTGATTTTTTTTATATTTAATTTTCTTATTGATATGATAATCCAACGAGTGTCAAACCAGCAGCATTTGTTCCACCCTGAAAGTAAAGATCAAGATGGGGGTCAATGCTATACTAAGAAGAGGAAAATTTTCTTTTATAGAACCTAGGAACCACTTAATATTGTACAAAGGTAGATCAATGGTAAATTATCCACATGATTTTTCGGTCATTGGCTTATCTATTTTCAAGTGCACATCAGTAACTATTTTGACATTTTATAATGGTAGTCATTCTTCACACTTCCAGAATGTAATCTAATCTTGTTAAAGCAGAGGGGGTTGATTGATGACTCTTCTGAAAGTGAGATTGGTGAGGTAGTCATTTTTCATTTAGAATGACTCTTCTAAAAGCAAACTAACTACCTCACTGGTTTACATATTCATCTTCCTTCAGTTTCAAATGTCATTCTAAAATCACTTCTAGACTTGATACAGATTTGCAGATGCTTCTGGGACAAGGATGTTTACAGCCCTAAAAGCTTGACCAGCCATTTGGTTTGGTAATGCTGTATTGGGGTGAAAAGCCTCTCTCACTAACAATAGGGTTGATCAGATTAGTTCGAGTGGTTCTTCAGCTATGCCTTGTAAAGTATGATTGGATGTTCTTCATCAGAAAGTTCGATAAATTTTTGTGAATGGTGATTCCATTTCTTTTTGGTTGTTTGACTGAGCCTGTCCATTTCCCTAATTCTCTTTAGTTATGAACTTCTGATAGATCTCTTAATGGAGTTACTGATTGGAATTCGAAGTCTCATTTTATTCATTACCAGCTAGAAAAGGAATAAAATTACTGTTACATATACTGGTTGAAGTTGTTAACAACACTGGGTGCTATTCCTCTTCCTCTTGGGAACACTAATGATGAATTAATACGAAAGGGGAACTTGAAATTCTTATAACAGCAATGTATTATGAAATCACTGCAACACAGGTTAATTCAACTACTTAAGCATAAACTGATGGGGTTGTGATTCCAGTACAGAAATTCCAGAGCTTGACTCCAGTTTTTGGGACTTATGATCAGCTGCCTTGCTGGAACCAAAACAATTATACCTCCCTTTAGCAAACAGCTCTTCACATTTGTTATTGTCTCTCACCCTAGTAATGCTGAAATGAGTTAAGGAGTCTCAATATATATATGACAATGCCATTGCCAAAGATCATAGCACTAGCAAGCAATATTCTGAGAAGCATAGGCTTTGAACATAAAGAAGATAAATATGAAACCAATTTATTTGTAAGGCTCTATAGTGCCTTGCAATTCAGCAGGACACACACATAAACACAAGCCAAACATGAACTTAAGAAAAGTTGCTACATTCACTTAAATTTTCGCAGAAAGAAGAATTTATTGAACAAACCTCTTATAAAAATTGCAATTTAAGCTTTGATTTATTGAACAATAAAATGTGATTTAAGCTAGGGTTCTTCTGCATACAACATGCCTATCCAAGTCAAGACTATAGCACATTGCGTAGTGCATACAAAAGTTACATATGCTGAACCAATGGAGATCGGCAAACCTAAATGACAATGTACAAGTTATTTCTATAGGAAAAAAGGGCTTGCAACATAAACTGTAACACTATGTATAAATCTCTAAAGTATCATTAATTTACTATGGTACCCTATCACCTCCACTCTAGT
This sequence comes from Fragaria x ananassa, assembly GCA_034370585.1. NCBI lineage: Eukaryota > Viridiplantae > Streptophyta > Magnoliopsida > Rosales > Rosaceae > Fragaria > Fragaria x ananassa. The sequence goes on from CP139760.1 coordinate 13,528,949, forward strand.
TCAAATAGGTTACAACCGAGCCCAATTCCAGGTTTCATTGGTTCTTTGTCTCATATAAGATACCTTGATCTCTCTGAAGCTGGCTTCGTCGGTGAAATTCCATATCATGAGCTTGGAAACCTTACTCACTTGCAGTATCTCGATCTCTCCTCCAGTGACTTCACTAATTCCATAGAATTCTTCAGTTGGCTCCCTCATCTTTCTTCTCTGAAATATTTGGACCTCAGTTTTGTCAATCTTAGTAATGTTTTTGATTGGCCGGAAACAGTAAACAAGCTCCATAATCTACGAAACTTGACTTTATATGGATGCCAACTTCCCCCTCCAATTATTTCCAGTACTACTCTTTCTGACAAGAATACTTCTCAAACTCTTGCTTCTGTTGATCTTTCTAAAAACAGTCTCACTTCATCAGTATTCAAATGGTTGTGTAACATCAATGCCACCCTTGACCTCTCTCACAACAAATTAAGTGGTTCACTTCCCGATTGTATTGGAAACATGAGCTCTCTTACACATCTCAACCTTTCCGGTAACCAACTTGAAGGAAGGATCCCCGGTTCTTTTGCAGAGTTATGTAGTTTGCAAGAATTGGTTATTTCATCCTGTAATCTCAGCGGACACATTTCTAATTTTTTTGAATCATCCTGTGCTGAAAATTCCTTAGAGATTCTGGATTTGACTAATAATAACTTTACAGGGTCATTCCCTGATATGACAAGATTTCAGGCATTACGGGAATTATATCTGAGGTGCCTTCATCCTTGAAGAATTGCACCAACTTAAGAGGTTTTGATCTTGAAAACAATGAATTATCAGGACCTATACTTGAATGGTTAGGGGTTGGAGCTTCAAAGCTGGCTATCCTTATTCTTCGATCTAATCACTTCAATGGTAGCATGCCGTCACAACTTGCCGTCTCACAAGCATTCAAGTTTTGGATTTGTCATTGAACAACATATCTGGGAGTATACCCAAATGTCTAAATAATTGGACTAATTTGGCTCAGGAAGGAAATCCAGAGTTAACCATCAGGCATTCATATGCAAGTCAAAATGGGAGTGGTTCTATATTGGGATTGTGGTACGATGACGAAATATCCATTATATGGAAAGGAAGATTGTCCAACTACAAAAGTACATTAGGGCTTCTAAAGAGTATTGATTTCTCGAGCAACAGGTTAACAGGGGAGATTCCAGTCGAAATCACTCATCTTCTTGGGTTGATTTCCCTAAACCTAGCAGGAAACTATTTGACAGGTACAATAAGTCCGGAGATTGGCAAGCTGCAATCTTTGCAGTCCCTTGATTTATCAAGAAACCAAATATCCGGCTCCATTCCACCAAGTCTTCTCAAGATATACGGCCTAGGGTACTTGAATTTGTCATACAATAACTTGTTTGGGAAAATTCTTATAGGAACTCAGCTCCAAAACTATGGTGCCTCTTCATTTCTTGGAAATCCTAAGCTCTGTGGAATTCCCCTTGAAATTTGTAATTTGGAAGGAACTGGTCAGCCAAATGTCTCGAGTGATCAAGAGGATTCAGATAATAGGCAGATAACTCAAGGGTTTTACATCAGTTTGGGACTCGGATTTGTTGTTGGGTTCTGTGGACTCTGTGGGAGTTTGATATTCAAGAGGTCATGGAGATATGAATACTACAACTTCTTGAATGCTTCAAATGATTGGCTTTATGTGAAGGTAGCTTTGATCAACCAACAATTAAAAGACGTGCTAAATAGACATTCTAATGCAGTAATCTCTCTCTCTCTTTCTCTCTCTCAAGAAATTTATTTTATGGATCATTTCTTGTGTGTATTTTTCTTTGGTGAAACTTGTTTGGAGTTTTTATCGTGTACTCATGTCGCATGGATTTTCCATTGCAGTATAAAATTGGAACAAGGATCAGTGACAACAGTCACAACACTAACAGTGGAAAATGGAATTGGCAAATGGGTGACTTACAAGAACAAAGCTGGAGAAGATGAGAACTTATGCTCCACTGAAAATTGTGTGTGATGGATGCTTTTCAAATCTGCGCAGTCTGTGAGCGCACCAAAGGTAAAAAAATCAACCTTTTTGAACATAAATTTTATCAGAAGAGTGTTTGGTTCTGACTTACGATTACTTGAATTGAACTAATCTGAGGACTACTTGTATTTCAGATTCCCCCGCAGGTGCACGGTGCTCTTATAGTGGAGAAGGGAAACATCAGGACAATGCAAAACAAAAGAATGGTCCTGTCCTTACTCCTGGGGTGCCAATTTGTTAGGAAATGCATTCAACATGAGGAGGAATGATAGTGGCTAGTCTCTCTCAGACATTCTTCTTTTCCATGGTCTTCTTAGATCCTTACGTGATCTCGATGAAGCACTTGCTTTGTGCAAGTACCTTGAATCATTTTACACAATGCGCAAGGTAACTAAAATGTCTTTTTGATTGAAAATTATAGAGCGCACCAGGTGCGCCGCGCATCCGGATGCGCCGAATACGCTCTCCTTTTTTATGCCATTTTATGTTACAAACTTACAATCTCGGCGCCAGTGATAGCGTTTCGCCTCACCAGGGCATGAGAGTTTGATCGGCTCAGTTAGGCCAGGAGGCAGAGGTTTGGTTCCGGTCTTCTTTCTTAGTCAGAATGAGTGTCTGGGTTGTGGTGGGTACGAGGAACGGAGGCGAATTGGCTGGGATCGGAGCCCAATCGGCTGCGGGGCTGAATAGTGGCGATGGGTGTTGGTGGTCGGCTTGGTTGACGGCGGCGCTCGGTGGTCTCCCTCGATCTGTTGGTTGTGATCTAGAGGCTGGTTGCTTCTCAGATCTGGTTCTTGTTTCGAAGGTTGGCGTGGAGTGGAACCATTTACGGTTGAGGTCGGCTTTGTTGACGGCGAAGACGGGATGATGGTGTTGGTCCGGGTCCCGCGGAAGGATGACGGTTGTGGTGGCTCTTTGGGCTCAGACGAATGACTTGGGCTGACTTTGTCTTTGGTCCTGGGTGCAGCCTGCTGTTGGGCTGGAGGCTGGGCTAGGGTTTCTTTGTTGGGCCCTAGTTTAGCTTTCTGCTTTATTTTTTATTTATTGTTTTTAGTTACTGGTCAGACCAAAGCTGCTCTGGCGCATTTTCTTAGTTATTGGCTTTGGTCTATAATTAGGTTTTTTTTATGCTCTGGGCTTGCCTCATCTGTGTAGGGTGGTACCGAAAGTAGTCAATAATGATAAATTAAGGACTTGTCCCTTCCTCCTAGCTTGCGTCTTGGTGGCTGGTTACTTGGTTTGGTTAATATCAAGACAATAATGATTGATCATAATGATTCACCTCATGGTCTTCAGTATAAAGATTGTTTAGTGTCTACTAGGTAGTTTTGCAAAATTTACGTAACCCTTCCTGGCGGATCTTGTTCATGTTGTTATACTTACTCTTAAGTTGTGATCAATAAAAATAGACGCCGTCATCGTTTGCTTAAAAAAAAAAAAATAATTCAACATAGCGTTTACTGAGTGTAAATTATAATAAGTTTTCTTCTTTGATTTGTTTTGCTCTCACCTATGGTAAATGGAAATTGGGTTAAACGACAAGGCATCGAAGAATTTCAACATTTTGATAACCCCAGCTCTCTCTCTCTCTCTCTCTCTCTCTCTCTCTCTCTCTCTCAGAATCAGAGAAGCAAAGCGATGCCACAAGGTAGTAGCATCAGAGCCATCTGGATCCTCAACAGCCTCGACGCCGTCCTTTTCTCCAGGTACTCCTCTCTTCTCCTTATTGCACACTATAATTCTATTCACAACTTGTTCTCCGCTTCAATCTCGACGTTTCTTTCTTCTGAAAACTAAACTCTATTTCCGATCATTATTGTCTTGTGCGAAAATTCGATTTGGTTGTTTGTGATTGTGTTTCCGATGAGCTGAGTTGGTTTTGTGCTGCGCAGGAGATTTCCGGTGGTTGAGAAGCGGTGGCGGGGAGCTTGCAAGACCGAGAAGGAGAGCTCTGGCGGCAATGACGCTGTGTTTCCTTTACTTCCTAGTGATTCGGAGCTAGCTGCTGCTTTTGTGGACAGAAAGAGAAGGTCAGATCAGCCAGCCTTTATCTTTTTGCTCTTGTTTCGATTTTTCGGATGTATCCAATTTATGAGAATGTATCTGTTAAGATTTGTATAGTTTTGCTTGTTTAGGAATTGCATTATTTGAGCATCATTCAATTGTGCGAGCGAGAGCGGTCGTGATCTTGATTAGCCTAGCTGGTTGAATCATTCGGAATTTACTATGATAGCTCTGGTTCAGTTTGGGAAAAGTTGTTTGTGAGCTATGCCTTAATATAGACCGACTTAACTGACTGGCTGAATCATAAGAAATGTGCTAAAATAGCTATGTTTTTGTTTAAACAAGTTAATTTGAGGTCTGCATACATGCTCCGTCATCTCACATTCACTCCGACACTTTGTAGTTTTGGGGTTATGGTATTCATGATGATAACAAGTGACTTGGTCATTTAAACTTCTGTCACCTTTGGTTTATTTATTTATTTTTTTTTAATGAAACATATTGTCCCCCTTCCCCTAATGGTTTTGGTAACTTTCTTTGTTTAACTGCCAATTTGTACTACGTTTCTTTAATGTGCAGAGAAGGCTCTATTCGTGGGTGTGGAATACGTGCAAGTCAGTCAGCTAAAGGCTCAGATTCTTGGGTTGATGATCCAATTACACGTCATATAATTGGAGTTTACATGAGCAAAGAAGAGGGAGGGGATGTCAATAATGATATAAATAATTTGCTGTGGCCTTTAGTCTTGCACACAAAGGGCCAATTTTGCATCCTGGTATTGCCTTTGGTAGAGCCGAGGCATGTGAGGGCATATGCAAGATTATGTACTAGATCTGATTGTGGCAATGCTGTTGGTGTTGAAGACAGTATATCTTCCATTCTGCTTGATCTTCTGTCCATCACAGGGTATGGTAAGTTACTTGAGGTGTTTTTCTAGAAGAATATCATGCTATAATATTTTTGAAGTATCCTCCATATTGTTCTCCCTCTTTTTTCACAACTTCTACTTTGTTTCTCCTTCCCCACAACATGAAACTGATGTTGGAAACAATTTGTGAACTTTTCAGCTTAGGAGTGTTCAGAAGCCACATTAAATTTATTGAAATGAAGTGTAGCGCTGATGTTTGCCTAAATCAATAACCTTTTCGTTAGTATGCTTGTGTTGGCTTTGAATTTGTGGGATGAAGTGCTTCCATTTATACTATTTTAGACTAATTTTTGATTCCTCAATATAGGATGGAATGGACTTGAATGTTTGTGAAATGGGTTTTGACTGTGAAAAATGGCATGTATGAGTTTCTCCAAAGACATTACTAAGTTATTCTTGTTTTTCTTTTCTCTTAGGGCATCTATGGTGGCACATGCAATTGGTGACATAATAACTGGAGACGTGGTGGAACCTGAGGTAGTTGTCAGTGCATCTCCATCTGTAGGAGGTTTATTGGATTCACTAACTGGCAGCATAGGAATATCAAGCATTTCCTCAAGAGCAAAACCAGTAGCTCCACCAGTTGCATCCTCAAACCCCACTAGCAGTGCAGTGACTGGAACTGTGACATCAGATGCTAACAAGACTGGTTCTAGGCCATTAGATAAAGATGTACTTCGAACTTTCATAAGTAGTTCAATGCCCTTTGGTTCGTACTTTTTATTATGGTATCTCTTATCTTGTTTTCTTTATTATCATTATCACTGTTGCCAATTAGTGAATCAGCTTGCAGAAACCTTTTTCTAGCTAGCATCTCATGTGGTTGTGTATTGTACATACAGGAACACTGTTGGATTTGAGCTTCCCCAATATCATTTCCATTAAGGCTAATGGGTTTTCGTCATCAGATCTTCCTCCTTCAGATCTCAAGCAACCGGCATGGAAGCCTTACCTATACAAAGGAAGGCAGAGAATTCTATTCTCTATTCATGAGACTGTCCATGCTGCTATGTACGACCGAGATGAGATTCCAGATAGTATATCAATTTCTGGACAAATAAATTGCCGGGCAGAGTTAGAAGGATTACCTGATGTGTCCTTCCCTTTGATAGGGCTGAACTCAGATAAGATTGAAGTTTTATCATTTCATCCATGTGTGCAAGTTCCAGAACAAGGTGTTGATAAGCAGGCTGTGATGTTTTCACCACCATTAGGTAATTTTGCTCTAATGCGTTACCAAGCAGTCTGTGGTATTGGTCCACCCATAAAGGGATTTTACCAATTGTCTATGGTATCTGAGGATAAAGGTGATTTTTTGTTCAAACTACGGCTAATGGATGGTTACAAATCTCCTCTCACAATGGAGTTTTGTACTGTAACTATGCCTTTTCCAAGGAGAAGAGTTGTATTAATTGATGGGACTCCCTCGGTTGGAATAGTTTCAACTACAGAACACTCTGTTGAATGGAAGATTATAGTGGGTGGGCGGGGTCTTAGTGGGAAAAGTATCGAGGCAACTTTCCCGGGTAAAGTTCAGTTTGCACCATGGAAACCCCAAATATCACCTCAGTCTAGTTTGGCATTTGGAAGCATAACTGATGAAGATAGTGATATGGAGACAGATGGTAATAATAACAGTATGGTTAATGTAGAGGAGTTCATAATGGAGAAAATGAGCAAGGATCTTCATCCTGCCAATCTGGAGGAGCCATTTTGCTGGCATGCATACAACTATGCCAAGGTATTTATTTTTATTTGCTTCTCAAATTTAGTATCACCTCAGCCTATAATTGGTTAAAAGGATTTGTGTACATTAGATTGTCTACAAATTCACTGAAGAGCTAAATTTAACTGAGGCATGGTCTGACTTGTGTTTACAGGTTTCCTTCAAAATTGTTGGAGCATCATTGTCTGGAATGTTAATTGATCAGAAATCTGTAAGTTGACTGTTGTGACTCCTTTAGTTTGGCTCTCATGGCATTACAGCGACCCAAAGATAAGCAAGAATAGGAGGGTTGTTGTTGCATTTGGTTTTCCTCATTATGGTTTTTAAATGCTCTATTACACCATATAATCTGAAGCTCCTATTTTTTAATTAATTTACAAAGTAAAAGTTATCCTTTTTTTTTGGGGGGGGGGGGGGGGGGGGGGTGCATTCTCTATATATCAGAATTATCCAGTTTGTCAAATTCTATATATCAATGTGCGCACCCCACATCATCAGTTTTCATTTTATCTTTTGATCAACACTTAAATTGCATTGCATTTGATTGTTTGTTGGAGCATTAATTTCTGGTGTCATATGCAGGTAAGCATTTATCCAGCTGTTAAAGCACCAGTGGAGTCCTCTACTCAGGTAGGTTTTTCCTCTATTATTGCTATATCCAAGCTTGATGTACTTTTGTGGCTTGTTGTAGAGAAAAGTTTGCACTGTAGCATGCACACCATGGAAATCTTCTCTAGAAAAGTCATCATTTTTCATTTTTCTGAAATCAATGTTTATGTTATCTACTGTGTAGCACCTTTCTCTAGGAATTTGTCTATCAGATACAGTACTTACAAAATATATTATTTGTAATTATGGTAATGCTACGTACTTCTATATCTTACTCAACCAAATATTGGTCAGATCCTTGAAAGTAGTTTCATTCTTTAAATGAACTTGAGTGTATCTGTACTTGTTGATCAATTTATTCATCTGTCTTCGTAAACAGGTTACTTCTGGGGAGTACATCCTGTGGAATACATTGGGTAGATGCCCATCTGCTGTACCAGTTACAAAAGTATAGGGGGAAGCGCTTAGGAATGTCAAGTGGGAGTTTGGGGATAAGGGGGAGCGCTCAGGATATTGGATCTCAGGAATGTCAAGTGGGGATAAGGGAGAAGTGCTCTTATTGTCTAACTTACAGACAACATCTCGTGTTAAAAGTCTGATGCATGATGAGAGGTATGGATTCTTGCTATTTATGAGCCAACCTCAGTTTGAAGAGATGGGAGATCAATTTAAAGTTGTAATTCGTGATGAAATGGCTATCAGACATTAAAAATTTTCATGGGAGATCATCCATGTAACGCCATTTGTGACTGTAAAATGAGAGGAAAATCTTCGGGGATTTGCTGGAAATTTGCTGATCGCTTGCTTCTCTTGATCAACTTTGCTAGTCTATTATTTGATACCTTTGCTTTGAAATCTTTCGGAGTTTTTATTCCTTGCATTCGGCCTTTCAAAAGCCATGATTCAAATGGCATTTGGACAGAGTGAGGAGGTGGTCGATATGTTCAAATCATTGGTGTAAATTAAAACAAATTTCAAGAACTGTTTGGTTAATTGATTGGGTATAAACAAATACAAGTGGAACATTTACAACATGGATTATACTCTTGGTTTTTTTTTTTTCCAAATACATGTACCTTGAATCTGTTTCTAACTTTCCATCTCTCCTTTCTTCCCAAGTCACTGCCTCTTCTATTCTTCCAGGAAACTTGTCGAAGAATGGTAGAGATCGTATGAGGCCCAAAGATGATCGACGGTGCATGGTCTTGTAGAATCCAACCGCAGCCATGGCTTATCCTTCCCACTCCAATGAAGAAGACTAATGGGACCTGGGTGGAGTCTCTTACACCTTCCTTCAAAGTTGTCACCACCAAGTCCATGCTGATTCCACCTGTGATCCACAGCCTTGATGTTCCCGGCCAAAACCAGTAAAAATGGCGGCAAAGACCCCAAATTGTATAGCCTCTTTCTCTTTTGCAGGGCCATCCCCCTCTACTTTCTTTGTACACCCTCCTTTTCTCCATTTATCTACATCCATAACCATTACTCCTGAGTTGAAATAACATGGCTTTCTTCCTCGGAACGTCTTTGACAAATCCGGGTCGGACCACAATGCATCTGTGAAGTATTGTGTGAAATTTACTTGGCAATATTCTGGGGCGGCCACCACCTTGTCTTCCATGTCCACCCCCCACAACTTCGAAATGTCATCGACCACAACAAGGGCTGAATCCAAGTAAATAACACGTCTCATATCACTTGGAAGAATATGAGCGAGGTAAATTCTCGCATAGTTCATAGGTTGATCCAGTGCTCGTCTTATGGACTTGATTCTCGAAAAGAGCTCCGGCGCAGCGCTCGCAGACAAAAAGTGGAACTTGAGGTTTTCAGGGCAGGTTGAATGTTGTAACAAAGAGAAGACAGCAGCAATTGTGCCCCGCATGTAATTGGCGTCAAGGGTCATGGCCACATGGATATCGTCAGTGTTTCCCAAGCCGCATTGGTCATCGTTCTGGAATGCCGGGGCTTCCCAAAAGTTGGGAATGACTGGGGAGGGACGTGGGACAATGCCGAGGCGAATGCCGACGTTGGGGTGGAGGAGGAGAATGGACAGAAGACCAAGGAGTAGAAGGTGAGGAGCTGAAGCTCCCCACAAGACCATCCTGCATGCCAAGGTGTTTGATCTGTTCTTGCTCGAGACTCGTCTAAAGGCATAAGGTCAAAGGACATAGAAGCCATTGGGATGCATTAGAAATGGGGGTTATGCATGGGAGGGGAGCTAGCAGGGAGGTTAGGTAAGAGATGAAGAATGGTTCATGTTGGACTAAGGAGGACTTGAGAAACCAAAATAGACAAGAAGATTAAGCAAGATAATTGTCCGAGTATTTTGTGTTACGTTATTATGGTTAGTGTATTTGTTGTTCTCCTCAACCTCTACACTAACAAAACAAGAAAGAAGGTTTACCTAACATATATAACATTGGTTTTCTCTATACATTAGGCAAAACTTGTTGCACATCCAACATTTTGTTTTTCAGTGTATGCATAAAAATTGAAGAGTTGGCTCTTTATGTTTTTGTTTTCTTCTTATCATATAAACGATTCATATACAACAATTAATCTGGTTTGAGTCAATTCACAACCTCCTTCTTATAAAGATAAATACTACTAATTGACTGAAAAATATGTTATAAAATATTGGAACAAAAGGAGCAAATAAGTTACAGGTATTTCAATTTCAGACAAGCGTGAGGCAATCGCGCCTCTTAGGTTGCTCCGACGACCTTGCAGTAGTGTTAGATTGAGAATTTGTTCAAAATAATGGAATAACGGATGAGAGATTATATATGTTGAATCTTGAATCAAATGGGTTGATTTCGGTGCTACCAAGTCATTTTTGTAGGCTGCTCAATTCCATCTGACCGCATTGCATATACATCGTTCAAGGAACTAAGAAAAATAAATTAAATTCAAAAGAAAATGAAATCCATTTAATTTCAGGAAATACACAAAAAATTAGTACGAATAGAACCTTCTGCTTCATAAATTGAAAGTAAGAGAAGAAAAATACTTCCATGAGGAGTGTAGCTAGTCAGAGGTCTATCAAATATGAATGTTGATGCTTGGATTACTAATCAGAGCTAGGTTAGGATTCAAATATGAATGTTGATGCTTGGATTAATAATTTTGATCCATTTTTTTAATCTATTAACTGCTTGAAAGAACATTACAAGAGATCTTAGTATTTTATGCTAGCATGCAGCCCTATCTAAGAACTCAAATATTGACAAATCTAAGATTTTTTGTTTTTTTTGTTACAAAAAGTTTAGGTGAGAGCTTGGTTACGCTACACAACTATCGTCAGGATAAACTTGTAACCTAAAGCTTAAAAGGCTGACAGTGGACAGGTACCTATCACACTAGTCTTCAAGTATGAATTTCCACAAAAGAATTTACAGATCGCGAACTAACGAGACCTGTTGGTAGCGGGGATCAAACTTAAATGGGGTCTCCCAACAAACCCGCTCTTGCCAACTGAACCAAACCTCATTGGGACGAATCTAAGTTTTTTGTGGCTCTCTGTCCAAGTAATATACTATTAGAGTTGATATACAGATCCTGCTTACATTGCAATTCATGTCACGTTAGGAACATAATCCACTTATCGAGCATATCAACATTGGAATGATTATGTTACAAGTAGCTAGATTAATATACATTCCTTTTGCCTAATCTTTCAATCCATGCAGACTTAATTGAAGATAAGAATTTTCTAAGCAAAGAATCAAGAACTAAGATGACGGTAATAATACCATTAGTTTCGGTACTTTATTTGCTAGATTAATCGGAGCAATTAAGCATTTTCATTTGTTAGTTTCTCCGACCCTGCAAAAGTTTTTCCGATCACCTAACTGAAAAATTAAAATGCTTGTTGAGAAACTCTTGAGCAAAATCTTTTCTTTGTGAAATAATCCAAGAACCCAACTGGGGTTTTGAACCAGAGAGGAGGGGGGGGGGGGGGTTTGGAATTGGGTTTAGCAAAAGCTTAATGATTATAGGAACTTTTGGAGAGGACAGAGGGTTTGGAGCAGAGGGAACAAGATGGCCTCCATGCTTGCTTACATACATCTCCATGCTTAAGCCTGACTCTGTAGTCACTGATTGATCCTTCGGATTCCTCCCTAGCTAAGCTTACTCAGACAGACACAGACTGTTAGTACATAACCAAAATACTTGGCTTAGCCGAGAATAAGGTGTAATTACCCGGTCACCGAAGGTCATTCCAGACAAGATAGCCCTGGTAAGCCTTTCACGGATATCCAAGGAGTGAAGGGCCGGTAACAAACTGCTTGCCAAAATCACTCTAGCGGCAAAACACCCCCAAAAGGGAGGACACTACAAAGGCTAACAAGTAGTCCCACATCAAAGACTAAGGCCAAAGTGCCCAACCTTGGCCTATAAAACAGGCATAAGCTCCCATCAAAGGTACACACAACTCTCTTCCGCACTCCCTTACATTGCAAGTGCCTAAAGCGAACTTAAGCATCGGAGAGTCGAAGACTGGGCCACCCCAGTCCCGACTTCTTGACGCTATCACTTGTGCAAGTTCCGAGTACAGGACCAAAGGATGCGACCCCTTCCCGGCTCGGGACCTCGGGACGAAGCAGGTAGAAACACAGACACAGTCGACACTCAACTATTATCAGTGGCTTCATTGGGTGGCTGTGAAGCCATATCCTATAGGGAATGGGGTCTCTCAATTACATGAATCTCTCTGGGAACTCCCCACATCCCCACTACCCTTTCTCTTAAGGGCCTCCACCCTGCCCTGCCCTGCCCTTTTAGTCACTCCATCATGATCACCAGTTAGCCTTCTAGAATCTAGACCGTACTAGAGAGATTTGGTTGGTTTTTACCATCGAGTACGGCTACAGTCCAAAGGTAGCCAAGCAATCGTCCCATCTCGAACACTTTCTAAGTTTCTATATGCAAATGAATTTTGAAGTTCAATTGTTTCTTTCATTTGTAAATCTTCGATGATTTAGGGCAAGTTACTCTTCGATTTGTCTCAACTATCACTACAAAAACATTATCACTTAATCAAAAAAGTGATATAATTGACGAGTTTGGATCATATGTAATGTAATTGAAGGTGTGTAAATTTCACTTTTCTTGTAACATCACATTCATGAAATGTTTTACGACATATTCGAATTAAATACCCTTTAGATACGCAGAACTATATGCTGAACTAGTAAAGCAAAGCCTTAACCATGATCTGCCATCCAAAACGGATAAGAATTCGTTTGCTTCTGCTAGGAATCGTGGTCCATGGAGCTTTGAAAAGGAAGCGAATAAGACAGCAGGGAGGCAAAGCCAAGGCAGCAGAAAACAAGTGGAGGAAAGGGAACAAGTCACGCAGCAGATCAATGATGCTTCATGCTTGCTTGGAGCAAGGAATTGAGAGAGATTCGGTTTCTAAGGCTTTGTGAAAAATAAGAAAGCATGAGAGGAATGATGTGGCGTATTTGGAAGATTAATATATTTCAGATGTTGAATTATTCCCTCTCTAACCCCATCTGCCATCCTTCGAGATAGATTTTGCACTTTGGTCTGGAAGAAGAAGGGCTCGAGAACTCGAATAGTGTACAAACATGAGAGTACCATTATTGTTGTGGTCACCTTTGATTTTTTTGGTCGGAATTGTTCTCGGGTGAGAATATCTTCCATACCACATAATATTTAGAAAATCATATCCCGAAATACTTTATATTTTGTATCCCTACGGTTGAAATTGTCTTTAATACTTGTTCTGTTTCAGATAATTTATTAGCGAGTTAAACTGATATTGTGATCTGACTGCTTAAAGTATGCATTTTCTCAACTAAGGTGTTATGTTTTTGTGACCATGTGGGGGCAAAAATGTGGCTTGTGAGATTATAGCCACTTAAAACTCCCTAACATGCCTTGTTTGCTTCAGGGTCTTTAACACCTAGGATGTATCATATCATTCATTTTCTGGTGGGAACCAATCCTCCATCCACTAGATTAGGGTTTGGAACGATTTCTTTTTCCTTTCCAAAAGGGTATGACACATTTTAATCCTAATTGTAATGGAAACCTAAAAACGGTATATATGCACCAATTAAGTTTTTTTGCCTTTTCCTTTTTTGGCTTGCTAATTAACTAAGGCCTTGAGGGACATGAGTGGATGCTCTAACCTGGGATAAACCTTGATGAATTGCCAAACAAGATGCTAATTTCTTTACTAGTATAAAAGGCTTCGTTAGGCCAGGAGTACGTGTCCCCCATTTGTAAATTTGATTGGCCTTTTGGAAGGTCTAATCATCAAGGTGGTTGTCTCGTTATCTGTAGATTTCATTTAGTCTCTGCACTCTTCACAATACAAAAATGGCCATGGGTGAATAATTGAACGTTAACAGTTCACTGATAATTTTAATTTGAAAGAGATGTGACTTTATATTAATTTGAGTCGAACTCATAAATTTTTATTTATTAAAGGGGAATATTATGTCAGTAGACTAAATGGTATTAGGTAAATAACTTTACATTAATGACAACTTTTTTAATATATAAACTACTTGAAAGTCTTTTTTTTTTTTTTTGAATAGAGAGTGTAAGCTCTTAAGAAAAATATTTTTTAATTTGATGTGGGAGTACAATTAATTTACTTTATCATGTCTTACCTCATAATTAACAATTACTTAGAGTTGAAATTTCAACTAAAAGAAGGTCCTAATTTTCAAAGACATTAGAACTCTATGGTACAATCCTCCACGAGATATATATACACACACATAGACACACATACACAGTTTCCTTCTAAAGTAGGACACCGCTTTGAAATTAAAGTGTGGTGCTTCTTATTTCGCTCACTTTTAGGTCACATTTTCGCATCTCCAACGTTCAGTGTTTAGAACATATATAATGTGTAGATCACTCATGCAAAGTTTCATCCAATTTGGAGATCATTTGAGCTTCTATAATTGTGATTTACATGAACGGTTCCGTTTGGATATATTTTGTTCAGTTGATTCATTTAATCTAATTCGGTACCCAAATGATCTCCAAATTAGATGAAACTTTGTATGAGTGATCTACACACTATGTTCTAGACACTGAACGGTGAAGATGTGAAAATGTGACCTAAAAGTGAGTGAAATGAGGAACACCACACTTTAATTTCAAAGTGGTGTCCCGCTCTAGAAGGGAACTATATATATATATATATATATATATATATATATATATATATATATATCAGTTCCTATCCAGTGCGAAACTTCGCTCTGAAATTAAAATATGAAGTTCCTTATTTGACTCACTTTTCGGTCATAGTTCCACATCTCCACCATTTAGTTTGTAGAACCTAATGCATAGATCACTTATGCAAAGTTTCATCTCATTCGATAATCGTTTGAGCTTTCGTAATCGTTATTTATACAAACAGTTTTGGTTAGACATGTTTATGGTCCGTTCATTGATTTAATCTAATTGAGTACTTTAATGATCATCGAATACCTTAACGATCATCGAATCAGATAAAATTTTGTAGGAATGATCTATAGATTAGTATCAATAAACTAAACGATGGAGATGCGGAGAATATGACCGAAAAGTGAGTCAATAAGGAGTTTCACACTTTAATTTCAAAGCGAACATTCGCTTTGGAGATATATATATATATATATATATATATATATATATATATAAGATCTGAAGAGGTCCTCTTTATTTTAAGAATTTGAGGATTTCAACTATTTTACATCAATAGATGACTTTATTTAAAGATCCCAACCGTTGATCCTCTAGATTCATATACAAGAAACATGTATACAAAATTTCAACTAATTCCATAATCATTAATTTGGTCATTCAAATTGATGTAAACAATTGTAGGCTGTTAGATAAAATTAAAACGAATATTGTTCTAATCAAATGGTTAAATGTTTTTTTATTTTGGCCAATTTTTTGTAGAATTCATATATGGGTAAGTAAGTAGGGAATGAGTGGTTTTGATTGTCAAAATACATGCTAGATCTAAAAACATCCTTATTTTAAGAGTTTAAGGAGATTTTCTCTAGATCCAGATTTTATATATATATATATATCAATTGATAGGTCGATATTTGGGTTTAGGCCTTTAGGGTTTGGATCGACCAAAAAAAAGGTTGATATTATGCAATTGAGGAATGCGATCTAGTAGTATTACTCATCAAGTTTGGGTTAATACATGCATGCATCTAGGGTAAGTTTGGGTTACTCATCATGAAGATATTTTAGAAACTTGATTCCGTAATCTAGCTAGTTCAAATAATGTTACTAATTAAGTTACTTAGCTGCAACTGTACAAATTACATGAGAAAAACATGGTACCCATGCGTCCAATATATTGGGTTAAGTGGCAAGACATTTTGATAATGAAAGAAGCAAAGTCATAGGAGTTATCAGCAGGATCACACCACTCAAATCTTCTACCAAGAGCTTGATTTCCATTTACGAAAAGAATCAAAGCTTGAGAGTGAAAACCCATCAACCAGTTCATAATGAAACAGTAGAAACCAAAACTTTCCAAGGCTGTAGCTATCTCACATTCTTACTTGTGCTGCTTTCAGCTGTGCACTGAGTCACTAGCTAACAGAAACACTATGTATGAGAGAGTGGTGGGTTCCATACATTTAGGCAATATTTCTGCGCGCATGGTACAGTGGCACTCACGGCTGCTCCTCAGTGCTTCAGAAAAACACACACTGTCCTCAACACAATCTTCGTACGCCTTTTAAGTGTTTATGAAAATGCTCGAGTGAAAAGCTTGACAACATGACATGGCGGCTAAGCCCCTCTTTTCCTTTCCATGATCCGTCTAATCCACTCCCACCAATATAATTCTCATCCGGAGACTTCAACAGTTTATATTCATCCGGAGACTTCAACAGTTATCAAATCTGTTTGCTTCACTACAAAGGAGGTATATGAACACCTTAACAAGACGACTACAGATTTCCTAGCTCGTCCGACTGTTTTGGTTTTGGCTTCGTTACTCGAAAGCATTTCAACAATCATCTCATCGGTATTGATCGTTTAAGAAAATCGCAAAACAAATGATCTAATCGTACATCCATGGATCATTTGGTGAATGAACTCTTGTGATCGACTTGAAAGAGTTATCGGCATTGTTGTTCGGAATGGATGGTGTGGTGGGACAGAATGTCTTGAGACTGGAACACAATGAGGGCCAAGACAAGGATGGACCGAGTGTGCCATGGAGTTGGGACACATGCAAGATGATGTGTATAGGCTTGCGGGGTCGTTCATGGTGGTTGTCGGAGGGTGCACAAGGCAAAATTTAGTGGGACCAATCATATATATAGGGTTGGAGATGATGCAAATGCATATGATTTCATTGATTTGGTTTGGGTTGGGGTTGGAGGAGAACCTAGAGAAGAGAATGTGGTCAGATTTATAGGGTTTAAAAGGTGGGTTTAGTCATTAGTGGGACCTTATAAGGATTATGAGTTAAGTCTTTCTAAATGCATGTTGAAGCCTAGTAAATTGTCGAGTTCAAGTGCTAATACTACTTGCGCCTTTGGAAGTGATGTTAAGCATGAGTTTAGAGTCTTTAAACCAAAAAAAAATAAAAAATTGGTGCGCCTGTTCTTAAGTCTACATTAATAAAATGATATAATCTAAAGAATGACATAAACAATAAACCCCAAATTACAATAAGTAACGTATTATAACATACATCATTTAGCAAAGAGTATTTCATTGACTATTCTATTATCATTACAAATAGTGCAGTTTTCCTAATATGTTGCCGTATAGAATCATATTAAGCGAATTTAGAGCTTATAGATAGAAGATTTTAGAGCATGATTAAATGGTTTCATATCTTTATTCCTAGAAATTCATGTATCCAATCGTTTGTCTTTCAACTTTCATTGATGAGTATCGATTTACCCCTTAATGTAGCAGAATAAGAATGATGTTATTCGATAATCTTGCTATATTTGATAGGTCTAAATCAACAAACCATATCAACACATATCTTCTTGTCCCTTGAAATTACCAAGTTTTTCAAAAGAATGAATCAAACCCGAGTTGAAAGTCGAGAGGAAGATTTTGGACACATATATCAACCTTTTGCTCTTGTAAAAGGTGACGGGGGGACTTTTTGTTGATGGGGTTTTGGCTTGGTTGAGACTTTTAAAGTAAAACATGAATGAGTTGAATCAAAATTGAAACAAAGTGGTTGACCATTGGGTGATGTTGAGGTCTGTTTAAGCCAAGCAAGAATTAGAAAGATGGATAAATATGAGGTTGCGTGCAGCAGAAAGAGTGAGTGAGTGAGTGAGAGGCTTGTGGGTTTTGATCGAGATAGATAGTGTGTTGAGTTTGGTGTGATGCGCGTGCAGCACAAAGAGGTGGGATTGTGGTCATAATGGGGGGCTCTGCCAGCTACATCTCCATAAGATTTATTCATGACGCCATACACTTCTGCATCATTCCCTCTCCTTCAAACTGCAAATATTTGATTCTAAACTCACATTTCTCCATCATTGCTTTCCCAAATCTTCCTCTCTAAACTTTCAAATCAAGTACCCTAGAACTCTACATGTATTCACTCCATACCTATACGACTATACTCGGAACAGTAATAGGAAACCCCCAATGCACATTGAAACTCTACACACCCTCCCACACGATTGATCCCCGCAAGTTAACACCGAAAACATCAATGCTAGCTGAGGGAAGTCGTGACGGGCAATGAAGAAAGGCTACACAAGACCTAGGGTTTGGAAAAAATAGAGTCACGCATGAAACGTGATCGATTCTTAGTTCTTATATATTGAGTGGCTAATTTTAGAAGTAATGACTCATTAGTGGTCGAATCTCCCACATCAAATTTATTAATAAAAAAAATTACAATCTAGTAGGATGACACTAAAACCAAAATCCGATAACACAAAACAAAAGACATCAAACTATTTTATAATACAAATCAATGAAAACGAAAGCTAAGGAGACCGAATTAATTATCTCATTGGTATAGTTCTAAAATGAAATGGGGAGACTCGTTCCATCAAGATAACGCAAACAGTGACAGACCAATATCGCTCACTAGAGATCGATTGTTGATACTACGAATTTAATTCGTTCTAAAACTATGAATCTCAAATGAAACACTGAATGCCACCATACATCTACCATTCATATCCTATAACCTAATTACTATAAACAAAGAACTTTGAGAGAAGTTTCTTCATCAACGATCATTAGAATTATTGACATAATCTTCAACCATAGTCTTGAATTAAAAGCCAAGGAGACCAGAAATGTGATGAGCTAACGAGCCAACTAGTTTAGGATGGCTATGAAACTTGCGTTGAAAGCCCACCAAGCACTAATTACTTCCTTTTCCTTCGGAGTTACTGTACCTCTATTTACTTTATGTCTGTCCAAAACTAACAAGAAAATCATTGTGAGAGAGTTACTATTTGTCGGTAGCTTAGCAATGTTATAATTTAAACTCAAAGTATATGGGTTGTATATGATCATAAGGTTCATATAATTCATGAAGTTGTAAATAATTAGTGCCTTAATAAGTTACATAAAGTTTGCGGTAATAATTCCATTTCAGTAATTTACATTCTTTCTCCTTTTCTCTCGAGGTCTAAAGTTAACAAGGCTCGTACGAACCTCCTTACTGTAAAATATAAGTTTGAGTTAAAGATGCAACGAATGACGAACATTCATAAGCATAATATGCAACGCCAACATTATACTCTAATTACACTAATTCTACGAGTGAAAGATGATTTAAACGAGAGAATTTTTCATATATCATTGCTAATACTGTAGATTACAGTATATTTTTTTTAGAGAATTAGGAAGTGTGCGTGCTGTGAGAAATACAAAAGAAAATGATCGTGCCACCTATATAGGTACATATATAAATTTGCATGGAGAATGAAAATGATGTGTGAGAATGGGGTTTCGATTTCGTTTTCACTTACTGGGTCTCTCCCCCTAATTCAAGGATATTCTCATTATATATTCACCACGCCTGATTCTTTGTTTTCTGGGTTTGTGAAAACGAAATTTTTATTATGACCTAAAATATTCATGAATACTTTGGCCACGTCTCTATATCAACCATTTGAAATGCATGTTTGTAGTGCTCATCTCGATCAGAGACTTTGCCCTTCTTTTTTCTGAATTTGTTTATATATATACCTTCTTTTACGCAAAACCTATAAACAGCAAACTAATTAAGCTTAGCATATGTGTTAATGATTCTTGTCATGCAAATGATTCAAATGTTTGTAGTGCTCATATCGATCACGGACTTTGCTCTTCTTTTTCTGAATTTGTATACCTTCTTGTACGCAAAACCTATAAACAGCAAACTAAGCTTCTTAGCATATATGTTAATGATTCTTGTCATGCAAAGGAACATATATGTATTTTTAGCTTATTATTATGTCTGTGATTTACAAGCTATGACTTAGGTATAATGACCTTGAATATATAGCGCCCATTTGATGACACTTCCTTCAGTAAATTTAACCCAAGTTTCCCATTATTTAGCAGCCAACACATAATTATCTTCATCAAATCTTGCCATCATAAGGTTTTTCGGTCCTTGTCACAACGTTCACAATTTTCTGTCTAATCACAACCACTTGTGAGTTGTGAATACAAAAAACATCTATATAGGGTTTTGTAGCTCTAAAAATCGAAAGCATTACATATTACATATACGTTCGATGTTTCAAGTTTTGATCATCGTTGTAACATCGTTTTTTATTTTTTATTTTTTATGAAGACGTTGTAATCGCTTTGATAAAAGAAAACGAAACTAATACACCAACTCATTTGCCTAATACGAACCAGAATACCATTAGTACCATAACACCAAAAATATGTTGAGGAACCCTATTCAGTAAACCCTAGGAACCCTTTAAGGGCTTCCCTTGTTTTCTGATGGTTTCTGTGAATATAACAAGAAACATATATAATTGGGGGCAATAGTGCATTGTTTTGGATTTGTTGTCCCGCATGGAAGAGGAAGATCGGACTAAGTGGAGAAGTGATTGTTCAAATTAGTATATTGCGCGTGGGCATAAATTCCGTTTCTTGTACCTTGCCTTGCTTTCTGTTTCACTGTTAAAAACTTAAAATCTCTGTCAAAGATTTTGCAGCGAATAAAAAAAAATCAAAAATCTCTGTAACCAGACTCTCTCACTACTCACTAAGCATATCAATATCATCATCCTTATTCTCACTTCTTCATAATGCCTACAATCATGATTCTTGGTTGCGGGTTGCCTCACCCGCATGCTTCTCTCTCCTCCTCACTCTCTCACTCCTCCCTCCCCTCCCTCCTTCCACCTACCTATAAATCCCACACACCCCACCTCTGTCTCACACCTCACAATCCCTCACCGAATTCTCCCATATCACTTTCCTGTTTTACTGTCCCAAGTTTCATTTCCATGGCTCTCTCTGGCTTTGAAGGTTTTGAAAAGCGTCTTGAGCTCCACTTCTTCGGGTACGACCCTAAAAATGTAGGGCTCGGACTCAGACTCCTCGACTTCGAGACCCTAGACGAGCAAATCCTTCAGGCCGTGCAGTGCACCGTGGTCTCCGCCGTAGCCAATCACTACTTCGACGCCTACGTGTTGTCGGAGTCAAGTCTCTTTGTTTACCCTACCAAGATCATCATCAAGACATGTGGCACCACCCAGCTTCTCAAGTCAGTGGCGCCGCTGCTCCGCCACGCGTCGCTTCTCGGCCTCACTCTCACCTCCTGTCGCTACACTCGCGGCAACTTTATCTTCCCCGCCGCACAGCCTTTTCCCCACGACACCTTCCAAAACGAGGTCGTTTACTTGGAAGACTCCCTCCCTGACTCCCTCTGCTACCGCAAGGCCTCCGTCATGCCCTCCAAGACACCTTCACACTCGTGGCATGTGTTTTCTGCTTCAACTGAAGCGACGTCGTATCCGCTCAACGGCGACGTAATGTACACCATTGAGATATGCATGACGGAGCTGGACCGTGACCTGGCGCGGAGCTTTTTTCAACATCCGGGGGATGGAAAGAACGGTGACACCGCCGGAAAAGAGATGACGGAGATAACCGGAATCGGAGAAATCATTCCCGGTGCTTTGATCTGCGACTTTGCTTTCGACCCTTGTGGATACTCCATGAATGGTATCGACGGCGATCGGCACTCCACCATTCATGTCACTCCTGAAGACGGGTTTAGTTACGCGAGCTATGAGTGCGTGGGGTCGGTGTACGACTGCGACGACATCGTTCGGGTGCTGAAGAGGGTGTTCAAGGTGTTCCGGCCGGCGACCATGTCGGTATCCACCACGTGCGTGAGCCACGATGTGTGGACGCTCGTGGCCGGGGCTCTGGTGCCGCTAGGAATGAAGTGCCGGAGTTGCGCTGTGGATGAGTTCCCGGCTGCGGGGAATGTGGTGTACCAGACGTTCACGGCTCGCCGGAATAAGTAGGAATGATCGAGTTTCTTTGTTGTTAGAATTAGCTGAAAAAAAAAACTTTAGGGTGATCGGGGATGCATGATGATGATGGTGTTGATGATCAAATGTGGTGTAGAAAGCAAAAAGGGTTGGGGGTTAAAATTAGAGATGATGATGTGGAAGCAAGAAGGGATGGGAGAGTATGAGCAAGCATGAAGTTCGAATGGAAATGATAGTGCACCCCACTTAGGCTTGTCACGCCTGAGAATTTTGAGGTGTTTGTGTAGTGGGGGTGTGTAAAAGTTGTGCTCATATTGTTTCTTGTTGAGAGGTTTACTTGTTTCTATTCTAGGTCTGTCTATCTATATCCATTCTATTCATTTTCTCTCTTCAAATTGGTTTTGTTTTCTTCTCGATCTCTCTCTATTTCGTTCTTCCACTAGCTACTTCATAATACTCAATTGTCTCTTCTCTCCTATCATATAAGCATCATTTGTTTATTATCCGACTATAAACCACACATTCCAAATTAGTGTTTTCACTGTGTTTCCATTTTTCCTTTACAAGAAGGTTGACACAAGTAAATGATCTTAGTATTAACTTTTCGATCGATCTTCTACTTCTTCGATTCTTTGGTCACTTTTCTCATGCAATAGAGCAAGAAAATGCTTGCCATGCACATGTGTAAAAGAAATTGAGGTAAGGGCCGATATATAACATGTACATTTCTCCTACAAGGAAATCGTAAACATGCAACCATAATCGAAACAACGATGATCCAAAATCTGGAGTGTAATTTTCTCATCAAGATATATAATTATTTCATCTAAAGTCATCTTTGATACCCTCAATTAACAAGGTTTGTATTACAAACATATTAATAGTAGAGAAACTTGCATTTGGAATCTTAAGCTCTTTTATTTTAGTGGGTCATTTTGCATGCATGGGGTTGGATGAACTTTTTTGATGGACAAATTAGTTCTTGTTGCATGATGATCCTATGCAATGGTGGCATTGAAGTCATGACACCCCTCACAATGATATCATCCGATACAATAGTTCCTACCCTAGTCACTAAACAGTATGAAAGGGTTTCTATGATTTTGTTTTCCTTTTTGGCTTCACGAAGTATATGAATAATAAAAACGAAACATATATATGTAGCTTGCATGTGATAAATATTAACTTGAAAGTACGTGGTACTCAGTCACTCACACACTAAATTCTGCAGTTAAAAGAAGCGTACAAGGTTTACTATACACTTGATCGTTGATTGAACGACCTCTTCAAAATGATATACCAAGCTTAGTATATAACATTTTTATACGACCCAGAAACCTCAGTAATCATTTTGCTGGGTATGTTGTGGTTCTTCTTGATGGTTCTTAAGTTTAGGGTTTCATACTTTCATTTGCTCGAAAGTATATCAATAATTCTGAGTCGACTCTTGAGAAGCCAAAGACTAAATTATGCACAAACAAGTTCTTACTCAACTCTTCGATCGGTTAAGGTTCGATGGGCTTGACATTATTGATGTGTTGTGATCTGCCATCAGCAATGAATTTTCATCACTAATATCCTTCACTGTTTCAATCAAGGATTCTGCGGTTTCTGCCTCGTTTTACTTTGATGCTCATCAAATCTTCAATTTCCATATATGCATTAAAGCTTTTAAGTATACACGTCGCTTTATGGGTAACAGCTCCAAGATTTATACCAGTATGCTAGTAGCCACTCTCGCTCCTCTGGCTGAAGGTAAACACGGATGGTTCGTTTCGACACTCAAATGTTACAAGATTAAAGTGATGTATTTACTATTTAGGGGTTTTGAAAGATTTTCAAGAGTTCCTTTGTCTTCGATGCAGAAATATTAGAGATCATTGAGGCCTGAGTCGCCTAACCTATTACTTCGGCTAGAGGGCCTCGCTCTTTTGCAATTGAGGTACGGGAACTCTTGAAATACATATTGGAATCAGGGTGTGATTTTATGATTAACTATGCGCGTATGAGCATATGTAGGTTATAAAATTTCAATTTGGATATGGCATTTGTCGTTCCATCACCAAATCAAAACAATATGTCCTATATGTTTGAAGATGCTATGGTCTACTTGGCTTCCCAGTTCATGACTGAAAAGGTTTATATGGGAGAATGCACATGAAGAACATATATATAGGGATGCTGAGATCGAACTAGTACCAAATCCCTTGACTTCAAAAAGAAAAACCAAATTAAACACTGACCTCTTCCAATCCTAAGCATTCACAGACACAGCTTGCTATTAAGGCAGATCACCCCTGATCCTCCGAGCCGACTGCATATCTTTTGGCATGATCGTAACTCGATTTGCATGGATAGCGCAGAGATTGGTTTCCTCGAAAAGACCAACAAGATAAGCCTGAGAAGCAATGACAGTATCGCATGGCTATTAAAACGCAGGTCACTCTTGTATGTAGTTCTGTGCAGTTTCACGAACAAGCCTCTGGAATGGCAGCTTCCGGATCAGAAGCTCAGTGCTTTTCTGGTACTTGCGGATTTCTCGAAGAGCAACAGTACCGGGGCGGTATTTGTGCGGCTTCTTCACACCTCCAGCGGTGCTTGGGGCAGACTTAGAAGCAATCTTCGTGGCCAGACTCTTCCTTGGAGCTTTCCCTCACGCGAGCAGTTTGCTTAGTACGAGCCATCTCTTACTCTTAATTTGCAGCCTGTTAAAAGGAATCTGAAGCTAATTATACCATAATTAGCGCAAGCATATAAACACAAGGTCAACACATATAGAACTTAAGACTTACCAGCGTTGTTAATGGAGTCGCCATGCCTGAAAGCTTAGGTATTCTGTTCTCTCTCACAATGTGCTCCTTCGATGAGATAGGGACTTATGCTCGTGTATTTATAGTGATCAACTAATGCCTTACCTTTTAAAAATTCCTAGTTGATCCTATAAGATTTACCAAAAATGACGAGAATCATATCAGAAAATATTATAAATTCCTGATCCAATATGTAAACTATATATTATTTACATATCACAAATATTACATTTCTTATACATCTCGTAATATTTATATTATGTTTAATCAATTACTTGAACTAAAAATCACATAATATTGTTAAAGTCCATAATAATCTTTCAATCTCCCACTGAACTGTACAATACTTATGTGTAGCAATTGAACCAAAATAAAATCAAGCACTACACTGAAGAGCATGCGTGAGTTATATAAATGCAAGAAAATCCAACTGTAACAACTCAATCACTTTTCAGTTGCAAGCACTAAATCTAAAATTCTAACAGATTTAACAAATTTGCAGATTGAAGACCACAATACAAGTTCTTACAAAGCACAAGAGTTCCAGATATGAATTGAATAGAGCTAATGACATTTTCACATATATATTAAACTGTATTGTCAAAATTCTCTATGTCCACTAATTGGTTTTAAACAAAAACTCCAAAATCACAAGTACCGAATTTACACACAGGCGGAGATGTACTTATTAACTTAAAGGCAACATATGAAACAGAACAAATTATGCATATGATCAACCACCTGAATTCATAACAACTTGATAAAATAAAATTAAACATGAGAAATAAATTTCAAATACCAAACATAATGTTGCAGCAATCATGAAGAACTGAATACCTTAATTTTATTGATAACAAAAATCAAGTTTACATCAACTGAGTTATAAACTCAAAACTAAAACAAAATACAAGAACAAAATCACAAAGAAAAAATTCTAACTGAATTTTGAATGCTCCCACTAAACTCCAGAATCTAATTTCTCAAGAACACCTATATTAGCACAATGTTTCTTAAAGGTTCCAACTGCTAAAGCTTTGGTGAATGAATCGGCTAATTGATCCTCTGAATCAGTGTATAATCTCAACTTCACCATACTTGAATCTCTTCCTGACACTGTAATACTTCAAATCAATGTGTTTGGAATGAGCTGATCTCTTGCTGTTCTTAGAAAAGAACACAGCACACTGTCAGGTTGTTGGAAATCACATTTTCTAGAATCTTGGTCACCATCAGAAAGTTCCTAATCCAAACACGTACCTTCACACACACCTTCATAAACAGCTATCAACTAAGCTTGCTTGGTAGAAGTAGCTATGAGGTTTTGTTTCATGGTTTTCCACGCAACTGCACCTCCAGCTAACATAAACACATAACCACACAGACTTATTTGAATCTGGATAATTCCCAGCAAATTCTAAATCCGTGTGACCTTCTAGAGTTAAATTTTTTACTCTTCTCTATAAACAAGCATGTGGTATTTGGTTCTCTGAAGGTATCTCAAAATATTTTTACCTGTATTCCAATGCTTAATTTCATGATTGCTTTGAAATCTGGAAAGCATATTAACGGCAAAAGCTATGGCTGGTCTAGTGCACACTTGAGCATACATTAGACTACCTATAAAAGGTGCATATGGTTTTGAATCCATACTAGCTTTCTATGCATCAGATTTAGGAATTTTGTTTTTAGTCAATTTATCACTTTTGGACATAGGGACTTCTCCTTTAGCACAAGTTTCCATTCCAAAACGTTTCAGATCAGTTTCTATATAAATTGCTTGTGACAAACCAAGTAAGCCACGTTTTCTATCCCTTTTTATCTCAATACCTAAGACAAACGATGTTTCTCCCAAATCTTTCATGTCAAAATGTTTTGATAGAGAGATTTTAATGTCTTTAAGCAATTTGAGATTGCTACTAGCAAAGAGGATGTCATCTACATAGAGGATCAGGAAAATAAAATTATTTCCCTGTGTTTTAAGATAAACACATTCATCCACAATATTTTCTGTAAATCAAAGTTGATATGACTAAATTAAATTTTCTATACCATTGTCTAGAGGCTTGTTTTAAACCGTAAATTGATTTATTAAGTTTGCAAATCTCCTTCTCCTTTCCTGGAACTATGAAACCCTCAGGTTGTTTCATATAAATTGTTTCTTCAAGCTCACCATTCAGGAAACCTGTTTTGACATCAATTTGATGTAACTCCATGTCAAAATGAGCTACTAATGCCATGATGATTCTAAATGAATCTTTTACAGACACAGGAGAAAATGTTTCTGTATAATCAATTCATTCTTTTTTAATGAAACTTTTAGCTACTAACCTAGCCTTATATCTCTCTATATTTCCCCTAGCATCTTTCTTAGTCTTAAAAACCCACTTACAGCCTATTGCCTTTTGATTACCTGTATCATTAACCAAGTCTCATACCTCGTTATTCTTCATGGATTCAATTTCTGCGTCCATGACTTCTTGCCACTTAGCTGAATCCTCACTTTCTATAGCTGCTTTAAAGGTTTTTGGATCAGTTTCTACTTCCAGTGCTTGTTCAATTTCTTGAGCAAACACCATGTAGTCACTGTCAGCTCCAAAAGTGAGAACTTTATCCCTTTTGGATCTTCTCAATTTAAGAATAGGTTCAGGTTGTGTCTCAAGAGTTTCTAAGTTTTCTGGAGTTTATGAAATTTGTAAAGTTTCATCAGTTTCCATATTTTCAGAAATACTTGGATTTAACGGCTCAATGTCTGTTTCTTCCCCCAAAATATTAATTTCATTTAGATTTTCGTTTACTGTAGGTGTATCTAAAACTAATGATTAGACAAACACATTTTGTAGGTTTTGTGAACTTTCTGAATCCTCTACAACTTCCTCAAAGTTTGAGGATAAATCCACATACTCTGCATTGCAATTTGTTTCATTAAGAAATTTGACTTGATGAGTTTCAAAAATTGTTGGCGAATGGTAACTTAAGTAGAGTTTATACCCTTTTGATTTTTCACAGTAATCTATAAAATGACAACTAACAGATTTAGAATCAAGTTTACTTAAATCAAGATTATAAATCCTAGCCTCAGCTTACAACCCCAGACATGCATGTGATGCATACTTGGTTTCCTGCCATGCCATAACTCATAGGGAGTTTTATCAACTGATTTACTTAGGGCTTTATTACAAATATAATTCGCAGTTCTTAAAGCTTCACCCCATAAAAACTTAGATAATCTTGAGGTACACATCATACTTCTAACCATGTTTAAAAGAGTTTTATTCTTTCTTTCTGCCACTCCATTCTGTTGAGGTGTATATGGAACTGTATATTATGCTAAAATGCAATGTTCCTCAAGAACCAAGGCGAATGACCCTTTATGTTGACTATTTTTAGTATATCTTCCAAAATATTCTCTCCCTCTATCAGACCTCATAGTTTTAATTTTCAAACTAAGTTGAAGTTCAACTTCAGTTTTCAAAATCTTAAATGTTTCTAAAGACTGTGATTATTCTGATAACATCTTAATGTGACAGAACCGTGAAAAATCATGTATGAATGTAATGAAGTAGACGTTTCCATAGAATGTGTGGTGGCTGAAGGGTCCACATATATTAGTATGAATTAACTCTAATAAACTTTTACTTCTGTATGCACCTTTACTTAATTTGTTAGTCATTTTTCCCTTATAACATTCCACACATTCGTTTAAGTATGAGAAATCTAATTCTGGTAACATCTTAAACTTTATGAGTGTTTTCATTCTATCTTTTTATATGTGGCCAAGTCTTCTATGCCACATGTATGCAGATTTTTCATTAAATAAGTAGTGTTATACTTAAAACATTTGAATTTTTTACAGAATTCTCAATAGCAAAGATAGATTGAGAAGGTAAAGAACACTGAAGATGCAAATAATCATTCAAACAAAAAAGCAAAACCAATAAGTAATGAATTCTTAAAAAAAATTATTCCATTAATGTCATAAAAAAAAACTACAACCAAGTTCTATCAAAAGATCCCAAGAGTAAATTTCTATTCATTGTAGGTACATAGTAAACATTCTTCAGAAGTAAAAAATTTCCTAGACTTAATTTTAGCTTCAAGCTTCTTATTGCCTTAACAGAAACCTTCATGCCATTTCCTACGCGAATGCATGCTTCCTCAATTTTTTGGTTTCCTCCACTTTGTGAAGCCCTACAAGGAGTTAATTATATGTAAGGGAGAGCCTGAATCAAGCCAAAAGGTATTTGGCTCAACGTTGATTAAATCAATTTCTAAGTAATAGAGAGAAGGGAAAATGACAGAATTGAGTGAGGTAAGAAATTTACCTTTCTTCACCATCCCGGCCTTAAAGCCAACACAGTCTTTCTTAATATGTCCTGCCTTTTTACAGAAATAACACTTATACTTAAATGTGCTATTTCTGAATGTACCTGCCCTCTTAGATGTAATAGGTTTGAAGTTGGTTTTCTTAGCTCTTAGCTTCTTCTTCCACTTGTTTAAGTCATTTTTGCCAACCAGGTTCACTGTTGCCTCAGAGGTTGAAGCCTTAAACACACCATAACTTGAGTCATTTGCCTTAATTCTGCTCTCCTCCTCAGTTGTTATAGCAATGAGATCATTGAAGCTCAATTTGTCCTTCTGAGAATTATAGCTCGACTTCAATTGACTAAATTGTTGAGGGAGAGAGTGCAGTGTAGTGTGCACCACAAATTCTTCAGGGAGATGCATGTTAAGATCATTAAGCTTATTGACTATATTCTCCATCTTAAGGTAGTGGTTCCTGATACCTCCAACACCATCATACTTAAGGGTGTTGAATCTCAGGGACAGTGTTGCAGTCTCAGCCTTTTTAGTATGCTTGAACTTCTCATTGATAAGTTCAAGCATGTCATAGGCATAATCCATCTTAGGGATGGTACCAGATATGGTGTCTGACATGGTAGCCCTAATGATGTTTCTGCAGGTGTTATTCTTCCTATGCCATGAGTGCTCATATTTTCAGGCTGCTAAATACTGATCCTTATCCTCAACTTCTATATGTTCTGGTACTCTTTCTAACAGACAAGAATCTAACCCTTGGTTCATGGAAAAATACGTGTCAATCTGTTTCTTCCAGGTTTTGTAGTTTGTACCAATTAAAAGCTCAATCTAGTTAAAAGTGTCAACTTGGACACCTAATGAGCAAACAAAAGAGATTTACTATTAGTTCTTGTTTTACTGTATTTGTTAAGTGTGAGGGTAATCTAAATGTTTTCTGTGTTTTAGGTAGAATATATCAAGTAAAATAAATCCAAAAACCAAAATCACACTTTAACATGCTGAAAACATACATATCAATACATACATATGCACACAATTATCCCTTACTGAAATACATTACAACACTTATATGGCAGAAGATAAAACACATTGAAAATCTGAATTCAGATACCACAGTAATTAATCCCAAATTTAATAAAAGAAGTAGTTATCACCTAATGACAGAAGAAAAGCTTCTAAAATAACCAAATATGAGATTAGGAATCATGTATGCAGTTGTTCTAAGTTTTAAGCAATGCAACGAATACCTCTATAGAGGCCAATATGTGTATGTTTTAAAATTTTAGTAACACAAGTTTTCAGCCTTCTAATTTTATGATTCTCTGAAAATATGAAAAAGTTTTGCTAAGTGAAACATGCTAATCCATATCACCAGAAAACAAAGACCAAGAAATTTTCCATATGTTTTCATCTTAATCCAAGTTAACAAAACCTTGAATAAAAATCATTCATTTGCTGGAAATTTTATTGTCATAATTAAAACATATTGTTTTGGGAGACTTCAACAATCATAACAGAAGAAAATTTTACAGGTTTATGCAGATAGTTTAGGCCTCTAAAAGTCATTGAAAAATCAATTTTTTACCTAATTGACATACCTTGGCATCTACTACAGCGCTGCAATGTTAGCGGAAGCAAACAATAATACAGAAGTGCAGCACCAATCAAACAAACAACAATAAAAAACAAACAATCAAGAACACAAAGTATCTATAAAACACAAATTTTATCCCAACAACTCCAGCTATCCAAACGTATGTGCACTCCGGGCGTGCTCTAGGGTACTCTAATTTGCTTTTAATCTGACCTAAATCATGAGTGACGGGTCTCGAACCCCAACGAATTCATCAATGAATTTGCGCGCTTCCTCCCTCGCCTAAAACTAGAAACCCAGAAAATTTTGTCGTTGTTAACAACGATCAAATGAAATCCCTTTTTGGGGCTTTCTGAGAATGGGTCTTGGGCTTGGGTCACGCGGCTCACATACCCAGCTTAAGTTTCTGAATGGGTCAAGGAATATTGTTGGCCCGGTTTACTTATAATTTTTTTTTTCTGAAGCATATGAACACTTAATTGCTTTTGTGTTGATTTTACTGAATCAATTTATATGCGAGGCTACGAGCGCCTCGCTTTGATACCATTTAAAAATAATTTGAAGCTAATTATACCATACTTAGCACAAGCATATAAACACAAGATCAACACATGTAGAACTTAAGACTTATCAGCGTTGTTAATGGAGATCGCCATGTCTGAATACTTAGGTCTTCTGTTATCTCTCACAATAGGCTCCTTAGATGGGATAGGGATTGAATGCGTCTTATGATGAGATCATAGACTTATGCTCGTGTATTTATAGTAATCAACTAGTTGATCCTATAAGATTTACCAAAGATTACGAAAATCATATAAGAATATATTATCAGTATAGGAAATACGGTCTTAGCGAAAGGAATCGAAAACATTCCATTGGCTAAGTCCTTCTTGGTCGATGGAAATATAACTGTCGTATAAGAAAACACAACAGTCGCCTAAGATCTTACTAGGCGATGGAAAATGACTGTCAGAAATTTCTGTCGGTTAAGACATTCCTAGCCGAAGAATCCTTTCTGTCGGTACATTTTCGTCGGCTTACTAAATCTTAGGTGACGAAAACTAGCATCGGACACTGTCCAT
This sequence comes from Fragaria x ananassa, assembly GCA_034370585.1. NCBI lineage: Eukaryota > Viridiplantae > Streptophyta > Magnoliopsida > Rosales > Rosaceae > Fragaria > Fragaria x ananassa. The sequence continues at coordinate 13,560,507 of CP139760.1, forward strand.
CGACTAAGATTTTCCTAGGCGACAATATATTTTCATCGGTAGAGACGGTTTTAGGCGACGAAAATTGTTCCGTCGGCGTAGTATGTCTTGGGCGATGAATACTGTTACGTCAGTGTAGTGGATCTTAGGCGACAAATATTCCTTCTTAACAGACGAATTTTTCCGTCGACTAAGAAAAGACATTATTGCTGCCTGACACAACGTAGAACGAATATGTTTGTACGTACGTATGTATATGTTTTTGTGTACGTGTTCGTATATATATTAATATGTTAATTTGTATGTATAATCTGTGTGAATTAATACGTATAATATGGTTATATAATATATATATATATATGTATAATATGTTTGTACGTATAATATGTATGTACAATATTAAGTTTTTGTGTGTGTAAATATATATATATATATACACACACAAAAATATATCTTTAGCTTTTGTGTGTGTGTGTATATATATATATATATATATATGATTAATAATTATTATGTGAATAATATGTTTATCAAATTTTTGTTTTCATGGAAATCATTTGTATATTCAAATGATGATAAAAAATAAAATGATGAATCATGTAATTAAGAATTATAATATTCTTATACGTACATTCATCAATATATTAATTGTACGTTACCCTTAGAAATCTCGTTCGATAACTATTATGTTACGACTGTATCTAACAAAATGGTTTTCGAATTGTCCCATATTAGGACAGTTTGGAAGCATATATGACATTGAGATTCCGTTTGTTGTTGGGAAGTTTCGTTTTCAGTTGTGAGTATATATATTTTGACAAAATCTTCCTTTATTTTTCCTCGAGTGCATATTAGGTATATAGATATTCGTGCACTTAGGGAACTGTAGGGAGATGCTGCCGAAATTTTCTCATATACGCGAATTCGAAACGCCTCAACAACAAACGAAATCATAATGTCATGTGCTCTTAAACGGGATTAGGGTCGTAATCGGAGACATAATGTGAAGATTGTAGGTGTGAAAAATGTATATTAATTAATATATCTTATATATAATAGTTAAGTACATATTTATATTTTCCGTTTATTATTAACAATTTTTTGACAACTATATTTTTATTTCCTGTTATTAGAGTGTACAACATGGACAAGAGTTAGATACAATTAGGGAGAATGTCCCCTCTTTATATGAAAGACATTTTTGATTTTCTTGAGTTCGTGCGTCTACATAGTCCTCCAACAAATGTCTCAATCAGAAACTAGTAACATATAAAGACATGTATTCTCACTTAGCACTAAACGGTATTTGTTCTAGTTATACCACATGGACATAGCACGGCGAAAATCAAGTTCAAATGTCTTTGCTTGCAGAAATTCAAGCACAACATAATTAGCAAGTAGGATATTCCAATGCAAGTTACGGGGACTCTGCTGTGATGAACCTCTTAAACAATGTCTTCCCGTTTTCCGCCTCAGGATATCAGGAAAATGTTGTTTATGACAACGCCCCTGACACCTTCCCTAATATCTCCCACGTTGACTACATCAGTGATTATGATAAGTACAACGGGCTTCTACGGGAAGTACAAATCCCATTATATCCTGGCAATGAGCATACTGTGTTGGGTACCGTCATGGAGCAAATGAAGATAAAAAACAAGCATGGAAAGAGTAACGTATGTTTTGATGACGATATTACACTTATGAAGAAAGTGATTCCCAAAGGTAACAGTTGTCCGGAAAATTTCGACCATGTAGTCCCCAATACAGAGGATATTCGTGTCAACAACCAACATGTTCTGGCTATCATATGTTACATTCCAGTTACACCATTTAAACTGAACTCGCTACAACGCAACCCCAATCATGATGACGACGGCTTCATAGATGACGAATACATAGTGAATGATGAGTTTTCTGACCAAACTGAGGAGGATGATGATTCAGACGACTCAGATTATCATGAGTACGATTAATATACTTATTCAATATTATTGTGGATTTTGAGCAATCTAATCTAGTCGTATTAATTAATTTGGCATAACTTCGGATATGTATTTTTAAATTAACTTGTAACCATTAATTATTCTTGCAAATTTCCATTTTTAATTTCTACGTACATGTGTAATTTTTAAAATGCATATGTATGCTTTTTTATGTACGAATACGTACGTGGAGTAAGTACAGTTGGGTTTAGTTTGATAAGTTACACGAAAAATACTCGGATGTAAATATAATAAAATGTCGATTTTTTTTTTAAATACTTAGTTGACGGAACATGAAGATTTCGTCGCCTTAGAGGTCCTTATGCGACGAAACGTCCACTTTCTGTTGCTTAGGATCCCTGAAATATTAGGCGGGTAAATAAATTTTTTTGTTACTTAGGTGACGGAATTGAATCAGTCGTAGGCTTGGTAAAACCAAGGTGACGGAAATTGAATAATTCGTCGGGTTAGTCAGACAAAGGCGACGGAAAGTGATCTGTTCCGTCGCCTAAGATACCGAAATATTGGGCGGGTATATTTTGCGCCCTTTTTTTTGGCCCAAATTTAATTTTTTTTAGGCGATAGATATTTGTCTTAGCCGTCAGAATATTTCCATCGGCTAAGACTTAGGCGACGGAAATTGAAGTAGTAGTCGCCTTAGTTATACTAAGGCGACGGAAATGCACTTGTTCCATCGGTTAAGATAAAATCGATACCAGTATCACTCTTAATCTGATACAACACAACTAATCCTAAACACACACTCGCTGCGCGACCCTAAAACCCAACTGAGGTCCTCCCAACGCTGCGCGACCGCCGAAGACCCCATCGGAGACCCCGTGTACCACCGATCGGCAACCGTATCGACACCAAAGGGTCTCCTCCACTTATCGTCACCGCATCCCCGCCGCTTTAATTTCTCGCTGCTCCCACCATCTGTCTCCGATCTCGCTGAGAAGCAAGCCCAATTTCCACTCCCAAGTCCAAAGCCGAAGCCTTGCCTGGAAAAAAGGTAATATTTTTCCTTTTCGCATGAATATATTTGATTTGAATTTTGGTTTGAATTGATTGCATGCGACGAGTTTTTTCTCTGATTGTGAATTGCTTTGTAAATAACGGAGCTTTAAACATAGTTTAGCTTATGTTATTATGAATTTCTGAATAGGTATGGTTTATCTGATGTTATGGTTTATGTGCTTGAACTGTTAGACCGAATTTGACTATGTTATGGTTTATTTGATATGGTTGGTATGGTTGAACTGTTAGACTGTTAGACTAGATAGGTATGATTTATCTGATGTTATGGTTTATGTGCTTGAACTGTTAGACTACTCTGAATTGAATATGGTTATGATGGTTATAGACAAAAACTTGCATTAGGATTGTGTATCCATTTTATAGTTAGTGGATATTTACCGAATTGTTTTTAAGAACTTGCACAAAGTTTTAACTACTCACTCTACTCTCTATGTATCTCTCTGCAGGTGTCTTTGTGTACTCGCATTGATAAAGGCTTGCATTATGATTTTGTAACCGTTTTATAGTTGGTGAATATTTACTGATACTTGCTTTGGTGAACACTGAATTTTTTTGTTAAGAACTTCTACTAGGCTGTGAGATTGATGGGGAGATATGTTATGACTGTTTTGCTCATTTCTTGTTGGGTTTTGATGTGAGGTAATGGGTTTGTTGCAACCGGCTATCATAGCATTTGAAGTTTGGAACTTTTATTAGAAGTTGGTCAAGGATTCTTTGTGAAATCTTGATGATTTTTTATTGAAAGATGTATAGATATTTTTCAAATTACCTTGTAGTTCTATCAGTACCGTATGATTCATATCACAATGCAGTTTGAAGTTGAAGTTGTGGGGTGTTAGTTAACGTGTTGGAATTGAAGTTGAAATCCGGGTTGATTAAGCAATATTACAGGATTCCTAGTATAATTCCTTTTTAAAGGCTTCACATTAAGATGAGAGTTAGATTCCATTCGTAATACATAGGTCATTATATGTTGCATATACATTTAATATAGTGAATCACTTGAGATTAGGAATATTATGGTGGAAGATGTTTGTATTGGTGTATTGATTAGACTGATTGTTGTGTACTAGCATTTAGAAAGTAACTATTAGTTCTCTTGTGGTATATGTAAAACAAAATGAACTAACAATGTGTTATTCATGTGTAAGATGGTGATCATTGGGAAAAGGAAGGACTGAGCCACTAACGTCAGTGCCTTGATGGACTCTATACGGCAAAGCGTCAGCTCAGCGGGTAGTAGTAGCCACCCTATCCGCATGCCAACTGGGACAGTACCACCAGGGGCTCCCCCTTTGATCGTGCGGCCCCCTCCCTTTGACAGTAGTTCAACGGAATCTCCATCATCTACACCGGCGCCCGAATCTACCAAACGCATCTTCGGCAGCGCTCGGTTGAAAGTTAGAAGCCCAACAGGTAAATTAATTATACTTGTATTAATTTAAATCATTAGAAGTAAGCACCTGTGGCCCAGGGTGACTGTATGCGGGCCCCACCGCGCCCTAAGGTGTCTGCCAACGCCCCCCAGGGTGTCTGTCAACGCGCCCCAGGGTGCCTGCATGCGCGTTGTTGGCACTCTGTGGCCTGCATGCAGGCACCCTGGGGCTTCTTGTTGGTACTCTGGGGCTCGGGTGCTTACTGTTACTTCCATTTTTTTAATTTTTCAAGTGTTTACTTCTATTTGTCTTATATATAGCATTAAATATCCTAATGTTTTGTATATATATTAATTGTAGCTCCGGCCCCGAAGAAGAAGCAGGGTTTATGTTCTGGAAAGAAGACAGATGATATCGTTGCACAAACAGGGCAGAAGATCAAGTTGGAGTATTGTCCCCATGTAAAAGGTCCTAGCGTGAGGGGGTAAACAACTTGGTGGCACATGATATCGGTTCCGCCATACAGAATCTGGTGGGAATGAGGGTAAGGACGTTCTACGACCTTGATCAGGAGAAGAAGTAGAAGGTGTGGAATGCAATGTCGGTAAATAACACTAAAAACAGTTTGAAAAGTAAATTTACTTAATTACATATGTTTATTTTATTTTTCAGTGCTTAACATGATAATTTTTTTTATTTGTTACTTAGCCGAAGTATGAGTGGGATGAAAATGATGAGCCAATGTTCAATTAGATACCGAAGAGGGCATATGAGAGGTACAAAGACTGAAAGTACCAGCGCCATAAAGCTTATCTGAAAGAAGGGCCCTCTAGCATGCCTTCATATTTCATTGGGAGAGAGGACCAGAGGGAGTTTCTATGCTCCCACTTCGAATCAGATGAGTTCAAGGTGATTTTTTAAATAACCTTCATTGTTTCCCTTGTATTTTACTAATCTATTTAATATTTTTTCGTGTATTAGAGACTCTCTTTGGAAAACAAGCGGAACTGTAAGGAGAAGACTATGCACCACCACACGGTGTCTTCTCTTATCATCTACACAATGGAGGAACTCAGAATACAAGGGGAGGAACTTCCAATTATCAACGGTTTTGAGAAGACCTATGTCAGGGCCGGTAATGAAGTTACGACCAAACATTATGTAGGTGTCTTTCCTTTTACTATTCTATTGTTTGATGCATGCACTTATGAAGTTTATTATGTAAAATGTCAAGTTTATTAGGTACACATAAAATGAGCTATATGTAAATAGTTATCATTGGTTATTGGTTATTGTTTCTACATAATGTCAAGTTTATTAATTGATATATTTTAAATGCAGAATGACATGGTTGATGAGGTCAATAGGCGAAAATATGCATTTAAGGAACGACACCCTGACGTGATGGATGAGGAGATTTTGGAGAATGTTCAGTCCCAACAAATTGAGGTGTTGGGTACGGTGATCAAAACTCGGAAAGGAAAGAAGATTAGAGGGATGGGACGAGGAGGCGAGCGAGATTTGAGCCATTCTTCAAATGGTTCCACTTCACGTAGTCGTCCTCCTAGAGTTGATGAGCAGTAACTCCAAGAGGTGCAGGAGTGCTATGAGCGGAGGCTAAAGGAATCAGAGAAGCGTGCCCAACAACAATTCTAAGAGGTCCAACAGCGTGTCTTGCATGTGGAGTCAATATATAGCGCTATGCAGTCCCGAGTTGTAGCCCTATATAAGCTCTTGGGTATGCCACCTCCGCCTCCTATATAATTTCCTCCTCCTCCAATTGGCATTACTGATTTTGTACTAGTTTAGCTAGAGTGTATGAACAATTTTCTACATAGTTCATTAATTATTTTGTATATATGAACAATGTTTGTCCATCTAGTTATCATGATCAATATATGAATATGTTTTCCAAATCCAATGCTTCTGGTATATATGTATTTGTATGTGTTTGATTATTGTTACTGAAATATAATTTTTTAAAACAGTGAATAAGGTAATTTACACAAAAATTACATTTTTTTACAGTAAATAAAATCACTTAGGCGACGGAAACAGAATACTCCGTCGCCTAAGATAAACCATCTAACCGACGAATACAAAGATATCTGTCGACTAAGAATTGCTACGAATTTATCGGTTTAAAACTTTACCGACCAATATTTCGTCGCCTAAGAAAGGAGGAAGATTCTTCGGTAAACATACATACCGACGACGTTTTCATCGGCTAAGAAAAATTCTGTGTTCGTCGGCTAAGAATCCTGCCGACCAAAACTTTCCGTCGAGAGAGATTGCTATCGACAAACCGTTTTGTTGGTAAGGTAGGAAAATATCCGTCGGGTATGAACACTTTTAGTTGACGACTAAGTTTATACCTCACGCCACTTAGGCGACGGAACTTAGACGATGAACAATTTATCGGCCAAGATCCTAGTAGGTCTTAGGCGACGAGTTGTTTCCGTCGGCTAGGACGAGATTTCCTGTAGTGTATAGATTCCTGATTTAATATGTAAACTATATATTATTTACATATCACAAATATTGCATTCCTTATACAACTCGTAATACTTAGATTAAGTTTAATCAATTGCTTGAACTAAAAGTCACATAATATTGTTAAAGTCCATAATAATCTTTCACGTTTATCACAAAACTTGTTGATGCACAATTTATTCTTACTCCATGCATGTTGGAGGTATTTATAGAGAATCTAATAAAAGATCTCTAAAATTAATATAATTAACCTAATTGATAGGAATATAATCAGACTCTGATTCAGTATCAGAGACTTAACCAATAGTATTTAACTAGGTTGGGGAAAGATGGGGAAATTACTTTTTCTATCCGTTTGAAAAACAATATGGTTGTCTGGCATAGCAAAAAGCAAAATTGTATATCTTTCTCTACAACTGAGTGATAATATGTAGCAACTGGTAGCTGCTGTACTCAAATGCTATGGATGCAAAATATGTTAAAGGACTATGGGATGTCACAAGATAAGTTCAAAATTCTGTGTGACAACACCAGTGCAATCAACATCACAAAAAATCTAGTGCAACACTCCAAGACTAAGCACATTGCTATAAGGTATCACTTTATCAGAGATCTAGTTGAGAAAAATATTTTAAAAATGGAATATATTTCTACTGATAAACAACTTATTAATATTTTCACAAAATCCCTCGCTACTGATAGATTTGAAGAACTCATAAATGCTTTAGGCATTTGCAAAAATCCTTATCTTCTTGCCTAAACTCTTGAAATGGTTCTTATAGCATCTGTATATGTTGTTTTTTATTATTGATCTTAGCTTGATGATATATAGAAATCCAATGGTTGTTCATGACTAAATTTAGTGTGAGTCTGGTTGATATTTTTGATGCTTGTATGCCTTGACAAGACCTATTTATTTGTGCCAGCACACACACACACAACAGTCATGATATGTTTCAAGTAGTGAAAGCATGAAAAGAAAAAATGATTAAAAGGATAAAAACAGATTGTGACCAAAAGCTGACTGTTTGAAGTAAATTTGCGGCCTCTTTAAAAAGGTGATTTGCATGGTGGTTGATCAAAGGTAGTTTAACTACATTGATCAGACACTTGAGTATTGATGCCTTGGGATATCTCTTGAATATCTAGTACCCTAAAATCAATTTATTTGAGAGTTGCTGCATTTGACTTACTCTATAGGTGCTCAAAAATATGTCTTGAAGAAACAGGTGAAGGTTCTTCAAGAACAACAGAAGAAAACTGAAAGAATGTTGCAGTCTGAACATGAGTTTTGGAAAAATGAAAGAAATGAGTTCAACAACAGTATTCAAAAGCTGCAAACTGGGTTGAAGAATGAAAAAATCAAAAACACTGGTTCATTGAGTAGTAGTGGTGCAAATTTAGAAATTGAATTAGAATCAAGAGATCTAAAAATTGATGAACTAAACTCTGAAATTGTTTTGTTGCAAGATGAGCTGAGAAAGTCTAGGGAAAAATTTAGTCAGTTTCAAACAAGTTCAAAGATAGTCTCAAATATTTTCAGTACAGGAAAATCACATAAGAATACATTTGGACTTGGATACACTGGTGAAAGCTCCAATGTCACAAGGTTTGCTAAAGAAAAAAAGGAAGAACAATCAGTGTTGGAAACTGAAGAAAAATAATAGGTAAAAACTATCATTTCTAAATCAACTGAGAAAAGGTATGTTTCAAGGGAAACCTTTTGTTCCTACTTGTTTTCATTATGGACAGATCGGTCATATCAGACCAAATTGCATAAATAGATCTTCTCAATATACTGGTAAGGTTGATAAATTTGAGATTCTACAGAAAGAAATGAATGAACATATGAACCTTATTCTTCAAATGTCTAACATGATATCTGAAGAAAGAATGCAAGAAAGAAGAGGAGTGAAAAGGCTGTCAAGGAATGAAGAGAAGGAAGAAATTCAAGTCTCTTGCTTGAGTGCATCTCTCTACTCAAATGAAACTCATATTATGGCAATCTACTTAGGTGCATTGACTGCTTTATCTAGCGAAAATAATGATGTGTGGTACATAGACAGTGGATGTTCAAGACACGTGTGGTAACAAAGAATGGTTTATTTCTTTCACTGACAGAAATATTTCATGATCTGTTACATTTGGTGATAGAGGACAAGTAGGAATCAAAGGAAAAGGAACTGTCAACACACCAAATGTTCCAAATCTTGAAAATGTTCTATATGTTGAAGGGTTGAATACAAATTTACTGAGTGTTAGTCAACTGACAGATGATTTTGAAGATGTTTGGTTCAACAAAAAGAAGTGTCAAGTTCTGAACAACAAGGGAGACTGCATAATGGGTGGAGTAAGATCAGTCGATAATTGTTATCATGTATTAGCTCATGATTCACTTGATGTGCAAATGTGTGTAAGAACCAGTTCCACAGAGAAAATCTTTGATCTTTGGCATAGAAGACTTGGTCATGTAAATTTTCAGAACTTGTTAAAATTGTCAAATAAAAGAATTGTGAGAGGCATGTCGAAACTCAGTGGTAGAACATATAAAATCTGTGGAGGATGTAAAATGGGGAAACAGTCAAGATCTGCACATAAAAGTATCAACTCAATTTCTACTTCTCAAGCAATGGAGCTACTGTATATGGATCTAATGGGTCCATCTCAATATGAAAGTCATGCAGGAAAGAGCTATATTTTGGTTGTTGATGATTTTATAAGATTTACCTAGGTAAATTTTCTTGCAAATAAAGGTGAGACTTTTGAGTCATTCAAAGGTCTTAGCTATATGATCACAAATGCCAAGCAATCTGAAAATTTGAAGATTTCTAGAATCAGGTCTGATAATGGTACTGAGTTTAAAAATAATGTTTTTGCTAACTTTTGCATGAAAGGTATTTTCTATGAATTTTCAGCTCCTATTACTCCACAACAAAATGGTGTTGTTGAAAGAAAAATAGAGCTCTACTAGACATGGTAAGAGTGATGTTGCACACTTCTGGACTAAGTCAAAAATTTTGGGCTGAGGCAATCAACACAGCATGCTATACCATAAATAGAGTAATGCTCAGACCTGACACCAACAATACTCCTTATGAGCTATGGAAAGGTAAGAAACCCAATGTAAGTCATTTTCATGTGTTTTCATCCATGTTACATTTTCAAGGATAGACAATATTTGAGAAAATTTGAAACAAGAAGTGAAATTGGTATTTTTCTAGGATATTCCTTAAATAGTCGGGCTTATAGAGTGTACAACAAACAAACAAAATCTTTCCTAGAATCTATTAATGTGTCTATGGATGATGTTTTTGATAGACAAATGATATTAGTTGATAGCCAAACTAACAATCATGATCAAACTGAGTTAAATGGTAAGGATGAAACTGAAAGTGAAGCTGATGAGTTTACTGATTCAAATCTCTAACAAATGCGTAAAACAAGAACTGGTTTTAGACAAGTAAGGAAGGATCATTCTATGACAGATGTTATTGGTGACATACAAGAAGGAATTACAACCAGAAGACGAGCAACTCCAGGAGAGGTAATTGAGGATGCAACATTGGTATGTTTTCTAAATCAAAATCAGGAAAATATCAATATTATTTCTCATTTTGGTTTTGTCTCACTAATTGAACCTAAGAATGTGAAGGAAGCTCTTACAGATGATAACTGGATCAAGGCAATGCAAGAGGAATTACTTCAGTTCACAAGAAATCAAGTGTGGGATCTAGTTCCTAGACCAACAACAGGAAATGTGGTAGGAACTAAATGGATTTACAAAAATAAAAGTGATGAGCATGGAAATGTGGTGAGAAACAAAGCCAGGCTAGTGGCTCAAGGATACTCACAAGTTGAAGGTTTGGATTTTGATGAGACTTTTGCACCAGTAGCTAGACTTGAATCCATAAGATTACTACTAGCAATAGCATGTCATCTAGGATTCAAGCTCTATCAGATGGATGTTAAAACTGCATTTTTAAATGGTCTTCTAGAGGAGGAAGTCTTTGTGGAACAACCTAAAGGTTTTCAAGAAACACATCATCCTGATCATGTGTACAAGCTGAAGAAAGCCTTGTATGGTCTCAAACAAGCTCCGAGGGCATGGTATGACAGGTTATCTACATATTTGGTAGGTAAAGGATATTCAAGAGGTAAGGTTTTTAAAACATTGTTTGTGCGTATTGAAAAAGAACATTTTATGGTTGCTCAAGTGTATATTGATGATATTGTTTTTGGCTCTACTTCATATTCTTTGGTTCAACAGTTTACTTCTGTTATGACCAGTGAATTTGAAATGAGCAGGTGTGGTGAATTAACATATTTTCTTGGTAAAGAAACATGATACATGAATGTTTTTATCTCAAACAAAGTATGTTGAGAACTTGGTGAAGAAGTTTGGTCTTGAGACAAAGAAGTGCACTTCAAATCCAATGAGTGTTTCAGTCAAACTTTGTCATGATAAAGAAGAGAAATTAGTTGATCAAACCTTATATCGAAGCATGTTAGGAAGTCTTCTTTATCTCACTGCAAGCTGACTAGACATTTCATTTAGTGTTCGGGTGTGTGCAAGATTTCAAACAAATCCAAAGGAATCACACTTAGCTGCAGTCAAGAGAATCATTTGATGTGTCAGGTACAGTCTCATGTGGAACTAGATATACCTGTGATCAAGGTTGTAAAACTCGCTAGGCGCTAGACGGGCGGACGGGTACCTTGGAGCGCCCAGGGGCCTAGGCGGCCTTGTAGGCGGCTTGTAGGCGGATTCGAATAATTTAATATTTATTTATATTTAATTATTTATATTGAATGATTATATAAAATCATAAATCATAATACTCGCCAAGTCATCATATAAATTAAAAAAAAAATACAAACCATCAAATTTCAAAATAGTTCAAAGTTCAACAAATCAAAATAGTCCAAAATGTAAAGTACTAGAATAAAAGGAAGTCTAAATCTCTATTTCTTCTTCTCCATAGCTCTCTACGACTCGTTCGGTATCGACCTCAAACTCAAACTCAATATCCTCTTCTTCTCCTCCATCTTCTGTGTCATCATCCGAAACAAAATCTTCATCATGAAGTTCTCTTATCACCACATTCCTAGGACTTCTCCTCCTAGGTGCACTATCCACTTCCGAAGTCTCTCCCTCCACACTAGTAATATCCGACTCATCTTCATCATCACCACCATCAACAATCCACCCTTGAGCCTTACTAGCTTCATTTGCAATTAGTACATCTACTCCTAACTCTCTTCTTCTCATTTTGTTGATGATCTTGGCATTAAATTGAACGTAAACTAGATTGTTCAACCTTGAAGCATCTAGTCTATTTCTCTTTTTTGTGTGGATCTACATGATAAAACAATCAAAATTTAAAAAATAGCAAGCCAAGAAAAGACGATTAATATAGCATTTAAGCAAAGCATATTTTTAGACATTTGAATAAAGATACTTACTCCCTCAAATGCACTCCAATTCCGCTCGCATCCGGACGAACTTGTAGTCAAAGAGAGTATTCTTCTTGCCATTTTTTGAAAATATGGTGTCAAATTTAGTCTATCAAATTATCAATAAACACACCCACTGACCTACATAACATCAATCCATTCAAACATATATAATGATTATAATCTAATTAACATACTAACAAACCCAGTACGATTAATCGATTATAAATAACAGTAAAATAAGTATGAATCCATATGAATAAGAGAAATTGAAAGGAGAGATCGATACACTTATAAAGTTACAAATATAGAGACAGGAGAGTTTGACAATGGTGAGGGTCGGCCTATGATCGACGGAGGAATGAGAGGAGGAGTGATGGAGTGATTAAGAGAAGAGGTGATGCCGTGATGGGTTGGGTTTGATCGGAGAGGAGAGGAGTGGTGACGGAGGAATGTGAAAGTGTGAAACAGACTAAAACTTTGAATTAGGTTTGTGGGAATTGGGCATTTTGCCCGTGCCTCTTTTTTTTTCTAATTTAAAAAAAAAAATTATTCCGCCCAGGACCGCCCAGGACCGCCCAGGGAGCCTAGGCGGCCGCCTAATTCGCCCACCGCCTAATTGGGCCTTGGAAGCCCTCCTCTCCAAGGAGAAGCCCCGCCCAGCGAGTACTCGCCGCCTAGGCGGGCTGGGCGGCCGCGTTTTAGAACCCTGCCTGTGATACTAATACAAAGATTCTTGGTTATTCAGATGTTAATTGGGGAGAAAGTCTTAAAGATAGCAAGAGCACATCAGGTGGATGCTTTTTCTTGGGAAACAATATGGTTGCGTTGCATAGCAAAAAACAAAACTACATATCTTTGTCTACAACTGAGTCAGAATATATAGCTGCTGGTAGCTGTTGTACTCAAATGATGTGGATGCAAAATATGCTAACGGACTATGGGATGTCACAAGGTATGTTCACAATTCTGTGTGACAACACCAGTGAAATCAACGTCATAAAAAATCCAGTGCAACACTCCAAGACTAAGCACATTGCTATCATGTATCACTTTTATCAGAGATCTAATTGAGAAAAATATTTTAAAAATGGAATATATTTCTACTAATAAACAACTTGCTGATATTTTCACAAAACCCCTCGCTACTGATAGATTTGAAGAACTCAGAAATGCTTTAGGCATTTGAAAAAATCCTTATCTTCTTGCCTAAACTCTTGAAATGGTTCGTATAGCATCTGTATAGGTTGTTTTTGATTATTGATCTTAGCTTGATGATATGTAGAAATCAAATGGTTGTTCATGACTAAACATAGTGTGAGTCTGGTTGATATTTTTGATGCTTGTATGCCTTGACAAGACCTGTTTATTTGTGCCAGCACACACACACACACAACAGACATGATATGTTTCAGGTAGTGAAAGCATGAAAAGAAAAAATGATTAAAAGGATGAAATCAGATTATGACCAAAAGCTAACTGTTTGAAGTGGCCTTTTTAAAAAGGTGATTTGCATGGAGGTTGATCAAATGTAGTTTAACTACATTGATCAGACACTTAAGTATTGATGCCTTGGGATATCTCTTGAATATCTAGTACCCTAAAATCAACTGATTTAGGAGTTGCTGTATTTGACTTACTCTATAAATGTTCAAATATGTGAGGCAAAAATAGAATAAGCTCACATTGCCTCACATTTAGCTGTGTTTCAAAAATATTTGTCAGGCCAGGCTATTCCTAAAGTAACCATGTCTTGATTGTGATGAACAATATAAGGCACTGGGGGAGAAACATGAATGGCTTAGTGTTCAAGATTTTTGAGGCATTGTACAGTTGATCATGTTTATCGTCTAATTTTCTCCTGTCAAAAAAATCATCATCACTAGATTAAATACTATCAGTATCATCAGAAAAAAAAACTTACACGAGTCAAATCTTATAGAAGAAACAAGGGCAAAGTTCTTTTCTCCTTTTTTGATTGAATGTTCTTCATCACTATCACTCTAGAAAGTAGTTTTGAGTGCTCTTTTTTCACCAGTGCCCTCATTCTTGAATTTTTCACCTGTTCCATTCTTTCTATTCTCACAGTCAGTTGAAATATGACCATAACCATCACATTCAAAGAATTTAGCAAATTTGCTACTTTAGATTTTATTTCAGCCAATTTGCTATCATTCCATTGCTACTTTAGAGTTTCAAGATTAACTAATTTACTTATCGAAATTTCAATATCGGTTAACTTTAAGTTTCGATTTTCAGAATTAATTCATGTTTGGATGAAAAAATGAATAAATTAAAATGACAAAAATGTAGCAAATTGGTTAATTTTAAAAACATAAGGTAGCAAATCGGCTTAAATAATACTTAGGGTAGAAAAAGGGCTAATTATGAAAACCTAGGGTAGCAAATTGGCTGAAATGAAAGCTGAGGTAACAAATTGACATCAAGGTGAAACCTAGGGTAACAATTTGACTAAAAAGCCTAGTATCTGACTGTCCTCTACAGAAACTTGTTCGTGATCACTTAGTAAATAAAAAGGTATAGAAATTGACATATCCATATGTATGCATGTTTGGCATGAACAAGGGGTGAACACATTCACCAAGCACAGAAAAAAGAACAAACTTACCTGACCTGCCCTTGTCAGGTCTAGCTGACCACTGCCACTCGTGTGACAACATGTGTCCCCTCTTAAGTCAAGATTTGTGGTGTTGTGGTCTTGAGGTTGTGGCGACGTTGGGTGTTCTCTTCGTGGTGGTGTCTAGTCGGTAGCGAGACACGACAGTGGGATGGCATTGAGGCACGATGGTGGGAGCACGGTGGTATGACCATGGCGGCTGGTGCATTCACCTTGTCTGCAACAATGATCGAAGTTGAGCTAGGTTAACTGCTATTGGACATCAATCGGGGAAAAAAAACTATTATTGGGCCTAGGGTAATTCCTATTTAAGTATTTTTTTTTTTCAATTTTTAAGTTTCTTAATATATTTAAATAATTTCTAATACATTTATGTATATTAGGATTCTAAGCACATGTCGTGCCTCATACGTCTTGTGGCGTGTGAGTCCATTTTTTAAAGTAGTGTAAGTTTCTCTAACGTTCTCTAGAGTAGTACCGAAGGAGATTATCAGATGTCTCTACGTTTTAAAATGTCTAGCGATAGGTCTATTTTCTATGTATCACTGTGGGTACTACCACTAACTCTTTGTCTGTCTATGTCCTTAACTGACAGCTATAAGGTATGTAACGATCTATCTTACATGTGATGAATATAGTTTTCTTGATTAAAAAAAATTTCAAATAATGGAATGCCAAAATCTAGTGGGCTTGGGTTTCGTCCCCATATTTATCTTGAAATCTGAAATTTGAAATTGTTTACCCAAAACCCACTTTTGAGTTGGAAATTTTGTTGCTAACAAAGTTCAAGAGAGATGAGATATTGTCCCATCTTAATATATATTCTCATAAGATCAGTTGAAGGAGAAATTTCCAAATAAAACAGATAAGGGGACAAGCATAAAAGATACAACTAATCTTACCTTATATGTTTGTAAGGTGATGACTCAATCTGTTGTTGTGTTGCTTTCTTGTTATATTTCAGTTAATAAATAAAAAAAGGGATGATGACTCAATGAAGTGTTGGATATAGCACCACATAATCACATATTGGAAACTTGACATTCATATATGGAAAAGAAAAAAAAGAACATTAACAGATGAATCACCATTGATTAACCAAATTATGTTGAATTTTGAACAACTCAAAATTCAAGTCCTGCTATGACTTGTCCTTAACTCGCTATTCACCATTTAAATTTGAAAATAACCACTTAAAGAACAACTTAAAACTAGTTTCAGTTTGAAAGTTTAAAAATCAATATTTGAAAATTATATTAAAAATAGTATATGTGATCAGGGTAACGTTTTTAAAGACAATTTCAACTTTTTTCAACTGATGTATAACATATTAGTTGATAAATAATAAAATAATATACCTCGATCATATCTGTAACGGTTCGAAATAAAAACATTTATTTGTACTAATATTAGTTTTTTTTAGTTTTTGTACATGAAATTGATCAAAACCCAAGAATAGAAGAAAACTGTGTAAAAATGAATAATGCAATAAGATGCCTAATGTAATCATAATTCCCAAAATATTACCATATAAAAATTCAAAAAAAATGTCTTAATTTAGAAATTAAATGAGCAAAAAAGGTGAGTACCTTTCCCTTACCTGGTTTGGTTGATTTCTTGGAACATGGGTTTCTTTCAAAAACACACACACTCCCATGCACACACAGAATCTCATTCCTCATTTCCCCAGTCACACAGACCCCCATTCTCTTTTGGACTCTTCCATCTTCTTCTTCTCTCTATTGGGTCTCTCCCATTTTCTTGAATAATTCTCCTGCTCTGTTCTTGAGCCCCTCCTCATCTTTCTTTTCTTTCCCATTAAAAGAGACCCAATTTCTTTTGTTGCTTTCTCAGCAGCTTCTCTGCTAAAAACCCCATTGACAATCACACAAAGACCCACGAAGCCTCAACCTTTTTCACTGTATTAGGGTTTGGGTTCATCTATTTCTTCTTCCTCAAATTCACCCTCCAAAACCCACAAACCAATTTTTCACCTGGGTCTCTTTCTTGCTTCTAGGGTTTTGTCAGCTCTGCTCAAAATCACAAACGCTGATGGGAAGCAAGGTCGAATTCGAAGACTACCCATTCCACTACTCCCACCCAGAATCAAATTCCATTTAGGCATTTCGATTCTACACTTGCTGAGCTCCGAATTTGATTCTGGGTCCTCTCAATTTTCTCTCATGGGTTGTGTCCATGGCAAGTGCTGCGGTCGTTTTCCCAAGTCCTCCGACGTCGACCCTCGGGAGTTCAGAGACCACGGTGGAGCGAGGAAGCAGCACATACTCACAGAGAGGTCCTTGGAGATTGTCCCGGTGCCTTCACACAGCTTCAATTTGGAGTACACTGTGCTAACCCAGAAGGGTTACTATCCCGACTCGCCGGATAAGGAGAATCAGGACAGTTTCTGTGTCAAAACCCAGGTGCAAGGTAACCCAAATATCCATTTCTTTGGTGTGTTTGATGGGCATGGTCAATTAGGTACAGAGTGTTCTAGTTTTGTTAAGGATAGGCTGGTTGAGGTGTTAGCAGATGATCCCACATTGCCTTATGACCCTGTGGGGGCTTACCATTCGGCTTTTTTAACCACAAATAATGAGTTGCATAGTAGTGTGATTGATGATACTATGAGTGGTACCACTGCGATTACGGTGCTTGTGTTTGGGAATATGTTGTATGTTGCGAATGTGGGGGATTCAAGAGCTGTGATTGCGGTGAAGGATGGTAATAGGATTGTAGCGGAGGATATGTCTTGTGACCAAACACCGTTTAGGAAAGATGAGTATGAGAGAGTGAAGCTGTCCGGGGCCAGGGTTTTGAGTGTTGATCAAGTGGAAGGGCTTAAGGATCCTAATATTCAGAGTTGGGGTGATGAAGAGAGTGAGGGTGGTGATCCTCCGAGGTTGTGGGTTCCAAATGGGATGTATCCTGGGACTGCGTTTACAAGGAGCGTGGGTGATAGTACTGCTGAGAAGATTGGTGTTGTTGCAACTCCGGAAGTGTCAGTGGTTCAGCTGACTCCGAATCATCTTTTCTTTGTTGTTGCAAGTGATGGGGTTTTCGAGTTCCTCTCAAGCCAAGCTGTTGTGAATATGGTACGTTACTTGACCCATGACATACTGCTTTAAATATTTACTTCCATCTTCTGTTAAGTGTATCTGCCAATTTTCATCTTTTTGTCCATTGGTATACCGATATTTTTTTGATTCATTAGTTGTGTTTAAAGTTCTCGTTACTAAGAAAACCTTGATCACTTGCTACTTCTGGTGTCTCGTTGTTAGTTCATGGTATTAGAGTTCTTCTGAATTGGACAAGGTAGACTTGATTGCCTGATATTCACAATTAACAAGGAAAACAGTAGTTTGTTTGCATTGATGCTCATACAGCTAGCTATATGATAATTATGATTTGTTAGCTCCCAAATCCTAACATAATACATATGGAAAGTATGGGAGATAATTCCTTAAGAAAAATAAGTGCTTCTTTAGCAGTTTAGATATGTAAGTCTTGGATTTGATTGTCTTTGTGGATCTTGCTGTTGATGTTATGAATCTCCAGATAAACGTGTATTATAGGTTGTTCACTAAAATATTAGCATCATCTAATGATCTTGCTATAATTTTATATATACCAAAAGAGGCAATTGCTTGTATGATTTCCACTTTTCCCTTTTCAGCATCTGTAAATTGCTTGATCTTTCTACAGTTTAAGCCTTTCTAGCAGTTAGCATTGTTAATTGTGTTTCTCAATTATGTCAGGCCTCAGTGAATAAATAGAAGTCAACAGTTTCTTCTCCCTTTACTTTACTCTAATGTGCTGCTTTAAAACTCTTTTCCTGCTTACAATTTTGGATTTTCATACAGGCAGCAAAATATTCAGATCCTCGGGATGCATGTGCTGCCATTGCTGGAGAATCATATAAGTTATGGTTGGAAAATGAAAACCGAACAGATGATATAACAATTATCATTGTTCACATCAAAGGCTTGTCTAATGTATGAATTATGTAAATTCTCTTCTAGTTGCAGTTTTTGTGATCTTTTTTCCCCTGATTTAGACTAAATCCAATATCATCATCACTGTGAATCTCTTGTATGGCCATTATGGTACTGTGGTAAGAACTCTTAGCATGCGATATTTCTTTCCAAGACGGGTATGGGCTGGCTATATTGTTACGTGTTATATGTTGTCTCATAATTACTAGTGCACTAGTGATTGAAAAATACTGTTCGATTTGTTTTGACTACCATAATAGAATTCTAACTAGTTTGTTCTGATCATATGATTTAGTGGGATCAAACCCCATGTAGGACACATGTCACCATGTACATAAGATAAAATTTACAAATGAACTAACTTGATGTTATATGTATTGTTTTCGTGTTTTTTGCCAACACACATGCAACCATATCCAGAAGCTGGTCAAATTTACAAGTTTACTAACTTCATATTATTAGCTGTATCATCAAGGCATAGACAAATCATGTTACACATTTTGTTTTCCTGTTGTTGTTTGTACACACATGACACTTTCAGAATCTAACATTAGCTACAAAGGACATACTTTCCTGACTTCACATGCAGAATCCAACATCTTGTTTACGAAATTTCTTTTGTGTTATAGTCAGCTGCTGGTGCTTCAGATGGAACAGATGGGAGCACTAATAGAGGTGCAAGGAGGAGGAGGAAAGGGAATTCTGGGTCATCTTTTAACAGCGGGTCAGAAGTTTTCCATTCAGTGAGAAGTGATTCCTCGGAGATACAGTCTTGTCAGCTTGTGCTTTCGATGAATCGAAACCCGGCTATTGTTGTGCCATCTCCTACATGTCAGAGCCCTAGGAATAGGTAGGTCCATTAAGCTAGCTTATATCATTTGTTGACTAGAATGCTATCAACTAAGCACCATTTCCTCTCCATGTTCTGCAGTGACTGAACTGAAAGGCGTTACAAAAGTTGCCACACATCTTGTTATTTTTCTCAAATGGTACTTCCCTACTTTCTTGTTGTTGCCTCTACTCTTTCAATCTCTTATACAATCACCATCACCCTTGAAGGCACATGGGTTTTGTGTTTCCATCTTTACTGGTCCACTTGTTATCGTACATGTCACTTTGGAGAGCTTTTGTTCTGATTCCTAAATCAACTTTTGCTTATGGCAGGATGTGGGTTAGTGGTACCAGCAACAGAAGCAGTTGGTTCTGCATATACTAGATAATTTGGACCCTAATCTTTGGGTTGCTAATCTCACTAAATACACTGTTTCTGACCATATCATGTCGCTTGGACAAAAACGTACTGTTCTTGAGTTGTAGCTTGTGCATCTGCTAATCCAGAAAGGGGAGGGGGATGAAAATGTAGGAGAATCATGTAGGATGTCTCTTTACATGTATTTGAAGGGGCATATTCCTTGTACCTAATATGTAGAAATGAAAGCTTCGTTTGCAATTCTTCATCCCCCAAAACTGAAAGTTGATGAGTAAGTAATAAGAGTGGTATACATTGTCTATGTTGCTTGCACTTGCCTATCCATTTTATGATTTTCCTAGTCTTTGAATTGAATTGTCTATGCTGCTAGCTGATTTAGGCAAGTATATATTGATCAGCGATAGTTGCCGACTTGCCATGGTGATAATGATGCTTCCTGTTCAATTTTGTTGAGTTGAGAAGTTGCAGCTATAGGAACGTTTGAGATTGTAACTGAATGTGACCTTATCCTTTTCTTTTCCTTCTGAATTGACAACACCTTCAGTCTGAGAGTGGCTCTGTCTTCACTTTTCTAAGCCACCTGAAAGGCTTGTCCAAATAATGACTACTTGTCCATGACTAGTGTAGTGTCACTCGATTACAGAAAAACAAGTTGGAGCTCATCCCTTTTGGACCATTTCCGTGGACTTCTCTATTGGCCGGAGAATAGAATAGATAGAGAACAAATAAGCAATGTCGTACACAAAAATGAGTGATGGCATGCATTTTTGGTGGTTGTCCATGCGGTTGTGATGGGTAATGGATGAATATGAAATTCACTTACATAGAAAGTTTCTACAAGGAGATAAAGATCGAATGGAGTCGACCAAAACCTCTATGTGAATGATCCAAGGGCAAACTTCGAATTCCCAAGACTCAACCACCTGTGTTTACAGAGAGAACAGTCTGAACTCTAGCTATTTATTCAACCAACTTTGATTAATAAAACCCTGCCTTGCATTTTGAGCGCAAGAGATCACAAGCAAAAATGGCTATTCTACCTGGTCAGCATCGAACGAGATGGGAATTGGTGGAAGCAAGATTAAGGCAGAGTAAAACATGGACAGGGATTTGTGTGAACACCGGCAACTGCCGCCGTCACTGTAGAAACTGGGAAGGTGCTCAGCGTGCGAGCTTGTCATTCTCAATTCACAGGGTTCGCATGCTTATTGACTAATAAACTCAATAAACTGATAAACATCCGGCCGAAAAAGAGAAAAGGAATCCTTCGTGTCCTCTCAGCCTGAGCAAAGTAGTGATTCTACCTCTTTATGCTTCTACCACAGCAGCAGCCAGCAATTTCAATAAACTCAAGCTTTGATATCAAGTTAGTAATGTGTAAGCAGAAGTGCAGAACCTACAGCACCTCTACTTCGGTGCTCTTTCTATAATAAGCAGCAAAGGGATGCTTCTGTTTCAGATAAGCAGCATTGATACAGCTATTCGACTCCTGGCTTTTGTAAAATAACCCACACTATAAATAAGTTTTTTTCAACACCAAAAAAAATAATAAAATAAAAAATTACGATTAGTACCTTAAATGTTGAACAAAAAGGTGCCGGAATGAGCCACACTTGAACTGGGGTGAGTACCAGTCATAGCTCCTACGCTCCTCGACTGTTTCCCAATGTGGAGACTCAAGCATAAGGCAAGGGCTCCCACATTGACTATCCAAATTCAATAACAATAAGAAAAATAGAGGCCATATCTCAATTAATCAAAACAAAACTGGATCGGGCATTCCTGAATCATAATGCCGAATAGACATCCCACAAGAATAGCATATGTTAAGACGTTGATTTCAATCCATTCCACAGAAGCAGAGACCATGAAGGACTAGATTAATCACTCATTTAAAACAAAATAAAAGTTGACAGAACATATCCAACCAAAATACTGTAATGTCGAAAAACTAAATTGCCTCGTGCATATTGCTACAAGTCGAACAAACAGGATTACTTAAATCTTGTTGAAGGCTACGATGTCACAGCTCTGGATCCACTCGTCACATGGTGGAACAGTAAGGCGCTCCTCGATAAGAGTGTCCACAGACACAAGATCATCAACAATAGTGAGCATGATCTGGAGTTTCTTTATTCCATAACCAACTGCCACCAGTTTTGCTGTATCAATGCAATGCAGATTTCAATATATCAGAAATCATTCAGGTATTTGAATCATTTCAAGGAAGCAAAAAAATAAATATTAATAAAAGAAACCATACATGCACCCCAGAAAAGGCCCTCCATTTCGATGCTTCTAACAGCCTCTTCAAGCTTCTTCATGTCTGTTTCATCATCCCAAGGCTTCACATCCAGAAGAACAGAGGACTTCCCACCTACACAATTTGATTTAATATTATTATAGTTTAAGATATAACTCAGCACAATATATAGAACCTTGCAAGTAATTTTTTCTCAACACTAAAGTCAATCTACAATCATTTTGCACTTATGTTGCGAGCATGGAAGTACTACAATATTAGCACTGGAGAGTAGATTTTTTTTGGTAGAGTTAATGATGATATCCTATTAAAATTGTATGGGTTACAGCTACATGACCTAATTGTATTCCATAAAACAATTATGCAACTCTACATGAAGTAACCAACTTACTCTCTTTCTTCTTGGTGGTAGTCTTCTTAGCAGCCTGAATCTCCTCGGCTGCCTTCTTGTCATCCTCTGTTTCATCACCGAAGAGATCAAGATCGTCATCGTCTTCTGCTGCAGCCTAAACAATTACAAAAGAAACCATATTAAGTAAAGCTTCAAGGATTTATCACTCAATGCAAATGTTGAAATAAATTTGAAGCTACCGTGAGATGACTAACAAAATGCCCTCTAAGCTACCAAATCTGACAGGTAATCAAATTGCTGTGATGTGCAAGAAAATTGCCATCTAAGGGTAACTACCAAAATGCAAAATATCTACGATAAGCTTCATAATTACCACTATATTACAATGGACCTAAACCATGACCAAGTGACAAGCCTAAATCAAATTTAAAATGGGGACAAATAAGTTTGCACTCCCATGAGAAAATAAAATGACATCGAAGTATAGCTTAGCCAAGTGACAAACCAAAATCAAACTTCAAACGAGGACAATTAAGTTTTTACTACCATGGGAAAACAAAATGACATCCATGTATTGCTACCGATATGCAAATCTACTATGGTAGATTTCAAACAACTCATTGCACCCAATTACCTAAATCTAGAATATCCTATAGGGTAACTAACTTAAATCTTATAACCAGGACAAATTCGTTTGTACTTTGCTTTATAGTTACTGAATCCAACAAAGTAAACCCAATAATGATATTGATATTTTGTGAAAGCATTAACAATGTCAAAATTTGAAAAGAATGAAGAAAGTGCAAACCTTAGGTGCTGCGGCAGGGGCGGCAGCTGCCGGAGCAGCTTGGTTGCTAACACTAACACCAACAGCTTTTCCGGGAAAGCTGTATAAAAAACAAACAATCCGAATTAAATTCAACTGAATCAAATTTAAATTGATCAAATAAACAGAAACAATACAAACAAACAAAAAACAAACAAATTTACAATCTTTAGACAGTAAACAGATAGAAAATCCAACTAACCTTTTGGCGAGATGGGACGAAACGCTGTCGTACCACCTGCCTACATTGGGGAAGGAACTCCCTGGCTTCTCCGACACCGCCGCATACACCTTGATGTCATCCTTCGTCAGCTGATCTCTGCGGAGCGAAAACACTGATCAGAAAACAAAGAAGGACAAGAAATCGAGCGATGGAAAATCTGAAATCGGAAAATTTACCCGGAGATGTAGGTTTTGCCGGAGAGGTAGGCCTCGAGGGACTTGAGGCCGGCTTCGGTGTAGAGATCTGTGAAGGTGACGGCCATGGTGGTTTAAGCGAGAGAGTGGAAGAGCGGAGACGATTGATATTCAGTAGAGGGCAAAAAGAAAGAAGAGTGAGGACAGCTGATATGGATCTCTGTTTATATCACCACAAACCCTAAACCAGCGGACTTTTAAGATTTTTTGTTTTTGGATTGGCCTTTTTTTCTTTTCTTGTTTTGTATGATAGAAAATGAGAAGACAATTGAATATAGGGATATTCCCTTTTTAGAGGGGGGAATCTTGTAGTATGAGAACACGAGAGAAAAATGTTTACTCATTTATTGATAGTTTGACATTTATATAGGTATTACATAGAGAATCCATGTAAATCAAGACAGATATCTAAGAGATATTTTAATCTAATAAGGAGATGATTCGGTCAAGACACATCATCAAGGTAGGAATGTAAATTCATTTAACACTACCTCTTATCTCGCGTACCAAAATCACATAGCGCATGAATGTTATCTCGGTAAAAACCTTGCCAAGTAAAACAAAAAAATTTTGGGTAAAAACAAAAGACTTGGTCGAAGGGAAAAAAACACAACGTGCCAACTACAACTTGGATGTAAAACATGTGACGTAGACTCCTCATGATGTCTACACAATCAACTCCCCCTGATAATTAAATCAATTATGGAGTTCAGATAAGCGACGCATACAAATACTCCGCACATATATGCTTCTCAAGAGTAGATTTGGGTAGAGACTTAGTAAACAAATCTGCTACATTATCCTCGGAACTCACTTGGTTCACTTGGATATTCAAAAGCTGTTGTTGTTGCTGATTGTAGAAAAACTTAGGCGAGATATGCTTAGTATTATCACCCTTGTTGAATCCCAACTTCATTTTTTCAATGCATGCCGCATTGTCTTCATAGATACAAGTTGGTGCATTAGTGGTAGATATCAACTCACTTGACTCTCAAATATGAGCTAGCACAGAGCGAAGCCAAACACTTTATTTGACTGCTTCATGTAGCGCAATAATATCTGAATGATTCGAGGAAGTAGCAATAAGGGTTTACTTGGTAGATCCCCAAGAAATCATTGTAGTCCTAATGGTGAACACATAACCAGTTTGGGAACGTCCTTTGTGTGAATCAAAAAGATACCCAGCATCAGCAAATTCGACTAACACATTATTCGGTGTTTCAAAATAGGGGACAATACCGCATTGCGTCAATTTTGAGCTAGAAGGAGCTTCAGAAGCTTGATTTTGGTTGGGGAACAAAATCTGCTCGTTTACGGCATTGGAAACTCTCGAGAACGCGCAGGGGAGCTACAGGGCACGTCCGCTGTGTTGTAGCATCGGTAGGAGCACTCAAGGGCTCATTGCATGCTGCCGGCCGAGGCAAATTGCGGTAGGGGTGCACGATGTGCACTGCCTAGTGCTGCCAAGGCACTGCTGGGCGAGGTAGGGGCTCAGCAAATGTGCTGGCAGTGTTGCCATCAACAGGGACATCCACATTCATGTCTTCCACTTCAGTTTTGTAAGGGAAAAACAAGCTCAAATCAATTGAACCCTTCAAGTACCTGAAGATATGTTTAACACCGGTCCAATGACGTTGCATAGGTGCATAGTTAAACCAAGCTAACAAGTTTATTGAGAATGCAATGTTTGGTCTTGTGCATTGAGCCAAGTATTACTACAAAAAAGAATTCAGTTAGCCACTGAAAATCGCCACAGCTCGAATTTGCCGTCACCATTGATCCTAAATTTGCGACAGCGTAGCGACAGTAAAAACGTCATCGCTAAATCAATACTAGTTTGCGAGGGCAATGTCTTACCGTGGAAAAATTCACGACGGCAAACTAGCACCGTCGCATCTGTTTTTATCAATGGCGACAACAGGTGAGTGTCGTGGCAAGAAACTGATTTTATTTCTAATTTCATGCTACGGTTGCGTTCGCCGTCGCTTGTGTTCTTTCATTGTTAGGAGGCCCCAAGTATCCCTCCTTCCATTTTGACAAAAAAAAAGGACCCATTTACTCTTTCTCTCTTCAGACAAACCCCCATCTCGAAAAACCTAATTCCTCTCTTCAAACTGATTTCACGCATGTTTACGTTGTCATTCTTCTTCCTACTTTCAATTTCTAATTCGTCAACTTCCTCAATGAACAGAACTCTTAATCAAAGAAAAGAAGTCTTAGTCAACCCTCTTGGTTTCGTCTCCTCCCTCTCAGACCCTCACGATTACAACTAATATCGAAGAAACTGGGTTTGAATCAGATAAGGTAAAACCATTCTCTGCTTCTTTGATTTTGTTTATTTTAGTGAATTCGAGTTTGGGTTTTTGGTTAGAATCGAGATTAGAAACTGGGTTATGGGTTGTCTTGTTAGGTTTTCATTTTAGTTTCTGGGTTTTCTTTTTAATCATGCATGACAAGTGCTCGAAGGTTGTTATTGGGAGAATGCGGTGTGGTGAGTGTAAACACGAAAATATCTGTAACAAATAACAGAACAACACGTGTACAAAGAATAATTTAATTTAATCAATGCGAATGCGGGTTACAATCTTTGTGAACTCCTCTGATTCTATTTCTGACGTCGATTTGATCCAAGGGTGACGAGCACTTAATCTTGAATCGAATCATTGTAATTTGAACTTCTTGTCATGTTGACGATTTGTAGAAGTTGATTGACCAAGGGCCGTAGAGGCTTGTCGTTGATCAGACTTTGGTCACGAACAATGTCATGTGGTGCCTGTTCTTCGACTTTGAAGTTGGTGAAGATGTCGGCTATTTGGCAACTTGATGACTCTTCGGGATTTGACAACTTATAGACTTGAGGTTGATGAAGAATCGGTTATCTGGCAGCTTGATGATTCTTCAGGATTTGACAACTTCTAGACTTGAGGTTGATGAAGAGTCGGCTATTTGGCAGCTTGATGATTCTTCAGGATTTGACAACTTCTAGTCTTGAGGTTGATGAAGAACCGGCTATTTGGCAGCTTGATGGTTCTTAAAGGATTTAGTAAAGAACTGGCTACTTGGGGAGCTTGATAGTTCTTCAAGAATTTTAGGGGAGGCTTCTGAGCTCGCAAAGGGATTTCTCTCTCTCTCTCTCTCTCTCTCTCTCTCTCTCTCTCTCTAGTTCGCTCCTTTGTTTTTGCCCCCTTTCCTCTTGGTATGAGAGGGGGTATTTATAGTGTTAACATTCCTCCACTTAAGGCAAGTAATGAAGATTCTGAATCAATAATATTTCCTTAATCGAATCAATGAATCTTGACTTACTTGCCGATTGATTTACTTGCCGATTTTAACACAATCAGATCAATCAAATCTTAAGATTTAGATATGCCCATATCGCTTTAGATTGAATGTCATGTTTTGATCAAGATCATTAGTAAGGGGCGAGCCATCTCGCGGATATGGAAAGTATCTCGTGAGGAACCTTGATTTCCAAGCAAGCGGTGATTTCTGATTCCACTTCGCGGATTCCCCCACGCGAGGCCATCTCGCCTCGCCTTCATGTAAATCCACGCACGCGGAGCCATTTCGCTTCGCCTTCATGTAAATCTATGCGAAGTCCGTTTTGCCCCGCGACGTCTAGTTTGCCTCGCCAAGTCTTGTTTGCCTCGCCAAGTCTATTTCGCCTCGCCAAGTCTTTTTCGCCTCGCAAAGTCTTGTTCGCCTCGCAAAGCGCGGTTCACCTCGCGAAGTCCGGTTCGCCTTGCGAAGGTCAGTCCGCCTCGCCTTCATTTATTTCTATGCGAAGTGCGGTTCGCCTCACCTGACTTCTTGCGAGCCATCACTTATAAATCCAATTATTTTGTTAAATTTTACATGTCTACAGTGAGCTAGCTAGGTAGGGGTATTAAGAAGAAGTTAGCCAAGGGAAGGAAGGTCTGAGTTTTCAGTGTTGGTCCCAAATCATTCGATATCTTGGTTGGAAGCACTAGCTAGAACTTGAAAAAACTTACTACAAACTAGATTAACAAATCATTTATGTTTTCGTTTGAATTTGATTTTATACTGTATAATTACAATACTTAAAGGTTTTGGTCTGGAATGAGTTGTTTAATTGTAATATATCAGGTTAGCTTCACTTTTCATACTGAAACTTTGTACTGAGAGACATGTGGAAGAGAAGAAGATTATAGTATAAAGGATCTAAGTACACACAAGATACTTTTTTTCTTATACGTAAATCGTAATGTGGTTTATCATGTAGATTGATCTTCAAGGATATGGAGAAGAAACTTTGAGTACATATGTAAATATGCATGGAAAAAATGACATTTGTTTATATAAGACTTCTGTTTAGAATGCATCGACATCAATTGAAACACTAGTTATTTTGAATGCGTTCTTAATTAACTGTATTGATTCAGGAGGCAGAATTGTCGGTTCAAGAGCATGTTCTAGTTCCTGAGCATAGGGATCTTAACTATGATCGAAGAAACATAAATTGTGCGTGAAAGAAAGACAGGTTAGTCCTGAACAATGCTAAGATAATTGTGAATACTTCCAAACACATACTATGGCGCCCTCAAGTCAGATACACAGACATACTAAAGTAAGGAAACAAAAATTAAAGGAAACACATCAATTGGCAAACTATGGTCTGTGTTCAATTTATAGTTGCAAAATTATATAAGCATTTTTATTTGCATACTCAATCAAACTACTGTTAGCTGTGCATCCCTTGTGCAAGTTATATATAGAGTTCTTTTTGCACTTGGTTTCAAACTAGCTGCATTAATTATGAAATTAAAAACCAAAACCAAAACCAAGAAATGAAGTGCTCATTAATTTGCTAAACAAGTCCCCTTCATCATTTCTTATATATATATATCATAAGCATGAATACATTATCATAAGAGGAAGAGGAAATATATCATATATTGAACTTTACAAATTTTAGCATGAAAGTAGAATAAGAACCACTAGGATTGAAGTTGATATACTATGGGACTATGCGTCTACTAACGTGAGGATAATGTTCCTCCAAATCAGTCCAGACTATTCAACTCTTGAGTTTCCTTTTAAATTCAACAGTTGTGGATCTGAAACTGTTTAGTCATCTGAATTTGGGTGTTCCTTTATTGCAGAGCTATTTCCCGTTCTTTTATATGAATGTTGCATTACTACGATTCATTGTATGTAACTTGTTTTCTACACTTATTCTTTATGTAAAGTTACATTGCTTGCTATTGAAAATAGTTTTGGGATTGACTTAATTGGAAGTTTGAAATTAAACAAAAGCTAATATAAGATGAAAGCTATTAGAGATTGTGTTATGAACATTTGGGTTGTTGCAGTTTTGTATTTATTGTTTTTTTGCTGGTGTGGACTTATGCAGGGAACCGATGAGCTTGTTCATTCCTAATCTGGTCGTGCAGGCTTAAGATTGCATCTTCTTTGAGGGAGTGGGCACATTTTCTGTCAATTATTCCGAGTGAATGAAATTTCCTTTTTCGGTTTTGATATCTGTTGTTGTGTATAAACTGATATGACCAAGACTGAATCTCTTGTGAATGTGAATAAATGTTTGTGGCATTTCGGTTTAGTTCTGTTAATAGTGTAGGACCAACATTATGCATAAACATAGATTTGATGATTAAACAATACAGTTTCGTATTGTCTAGTTTGTTACTAGTAAGCTATCCTAAGTAAATTTATGTATATGATACTTGGATAGTTAATGAAGGGATGACTTTTAGCTTTGCATATATATGGTTGATGGTTAAACAAATACAATTCGTATTGTCAAGTTTGGTAATTGGTATACTTATTTCAAACAACTTTGAAACTATTCATATGTCTTGAGTTAATTATGTTTATGGTTTTGATGATTCTAACAGTAGACTTTCCTGTTTAGTTATTTGATTTTGGGGTTTGAGTATACTTAGTAAGCTATATATCTGTGTCTTCAAATTCTGTTGAACATGGAAACCCATTTTCTTCTTGCTTAATTTCACTTGTAGAAGCAATGCAGACATTACTTGAGAGTTGAGAGTTGAGATAGAAAATCTAAGTTAATGTTTGGATTAAGAATACTTGCTTCACTACGCCTTTGATTTCAAGCACACCAAACTCATCTCAAGTTGAAGAACTCGCCCTGAAGTTGCAACCTCTTGTCTGAAGATCAACTCATCTCAAATTGGGTATTTGAATGAAAACCTTATCCCTCTCTCTATCTCTTAATTTATGTTTTGGATATATATAAGATGTTAGTTGTGAAATCTGAAATTCAGTTCAACTTCTTTTCAAAATATTGAGTGAAAAAGATAAGATAAGTCATTTGTGTGTTTATATTAAGATTTGTATTGGGTTAGTTGGTTAATAAAGATCATTGTGTTGTGTTTTATTAGTGGTGGGTTTAGTTTGGATTATAGTTTTGTCTCATAAGTTATTGAATGGGGTCTATTTAGATGTGAATATTATCATTGTCAAATTTTGAAATGTGGTACTATAATGCTTCTGGAATTTTGGATCATGGGTTTAGACTAGTAATTCATTCATTCATTCATTTTGTTGGTGCTAGATTTGTTGGCCTCTAAAATACTCATTTATACTAATTTTTTTGAATGCTAGAATAGTTAATATCACATAGAGTTACACTTTCAGTGTTGAACTTTATTATTAAGGATGTCATAGTCATTTATGCATTGTTGTGTAATCTGAAATCTATAGTTTACTTCTGCTTACTGTCTGCATATATACCTCAGTAGGGAGAAAAATGGACAAGTCATGGATTGATTGGGGAACTAGATGTTCTAGGCCATACTATGAGAAGTTAAATGAGTTCTTGTCTTTTGCATCTGCCAATAGAGATATGAGTTCAAGGATATATTGTCCTTGTAGAAAATGCGAGAATCGTGATTTATTTGTAATAGACATTGTGCGAGAGTATCTTCGAGATAATGGTTTTTGGAAGAAGTATAAGGTATGGGAGAAACATGGTGAGTCTAGGGATCATGATGGCTCACTGCATAGGGATGAAGTTCTTTTGGGGTCAGACGATTATATGAATGTAGATATGATTCGACTAGTCCAAGAAGCTCTAGGAACTACACATGTTGAAAGAACAGGTGATAAGAATGGTGGCGAAGAAAATTCAGATCCTCTTGCTGGTGGCCCAAATGAGTCTATTAAAGAGTTCTTGAAATTAATGAAAGGTGCAAACCAGCCACTATATCCAGGTTCTAAGAAGCATACAACCTTGTCATTCATTGTCTGAATTCTAGAAACAAAGGTGTCAAATGGATGGTCTGATACTTCTTTCAAGGATCTGCTTGATATATTTGAGGAGATTATGCCAGAAGGTGTAAACCTTCCTAAATCCTATAATGAAGCTTAGAAGTTAACAGAGGATTCAGGCTTCACTTACTAAACAGTGGATGCTTGCCCTAATAGCTGTATGCTATTTCGAAATGGGAGCGATGCATATCTTGACAATTGTTTGATGTGTAATGCATCTCGGTGGAAAGATAATGATGTTGATGAAGATTTAGAGCTTAGTTCGAGGCCTGGAAAACGTCGAGCAGCAAAACAAGCAAGATACTTTCCATTAAAACCAAGGTTGCAGAGGTTGTTTATGTCCTCTAAAACAGCTACCCTTATGAGATGGCATTCTGAGAAACGAACAGATGATGGTGTATTTAGGCATCTGGCAGATTCTCTTGCGTGGAAGGATTTCGACACCAAACACTCAAGTTTCTCTGCTGATATTCAGAATGTAAGGCTTGGCTTGGCCTCAGATGGATTTAATCCATTCAGAACTATGAATATACCTCATAGTACTTGGCCCATCATACTAGTTCCATACAACTTATGAAGCAGCCTTATATCTATCTGTTTGTGCTTATTGATGGACCACAGGCTCCTGGTGATAAAATTGATGTGTACTTGCAACTACTAATAGAAGAATTAAAGGAACTGTGGGAAGAGGGAGTTCCAAATTTTGACGCTTCAAGCAATCAAATGTTTCAATTGTATGTTGGATTACTATGGACTATTAATGACTTCCCTGCCTATGCCAATTTATCGGGGTGGAGTACAAAAGGTGAATATGCATGCCCAAATTTCAACTCTAAAACTGATTCAGTATGGTTGGATAATGGTCACAAGTGGTCATTTGGGAGCAGTAGGAGATTTTCACCTGAAGATCACAAGTACTAGAGAGATGCCAAGTCCTTTAATGGCTTACGAGAATACAGACATACTCCTCCAACACTATATGGAGTAGATCTTCTCACACAGATTCACTCCAATGGTGTAATTACACAATACAAAAAGGAAGATATGCTAACAAGGCAAGAGATGAGATAAGAGAAACTAGAAAAAGATCATTTGAAGAAAAAAGAAGCACAACTGGAAGAAAAAGAGTATTTTTATGAGCTTCCTTACTGGCAGCACAACCTCATTCGTCACAATCTTGATGTGATGCATGTAGAGAAAAATGTGTGTGACAATGTTCTTGGTACCATAATGGGAGCTGCTAGAAAAACAAAGGATAATTTGAGATCTCGCCGCGACCTTGAGGCTATGGGAATTAGAAAGCAGTACCATGTGAAGGAGAGGGAAGATGAGACTAAATACTTTGAGCCTGCTGATTTTGAGATGAAAAATGATGGGAAAGATAAGTTCCTCTTAGCCTTATCTCAGTCAAGAATACCGGATGGTTCTGCCTCTAATATTGCAAGGCGGGTACATTTGAAGGGTCGTACGATTGGAGGCCTTAAAAGCCATGATAATCATATCATTCTACAACAATTAATTCCCTTACGTATAAAAAGTTCCTTACCGAAGAATATGGTTGAAGGGTTGATCGATCTTGACAAGTTTTTCAAAGTGTTGTGCTCCAAACTAAATTGTGCAGCAGATTTGAAAGAGGCATGTTCTCGCATTATCATAACCCTCTGCGATCTGGAGAAGATATTTCCACCATCATTTTTTGATGTAATGGAGCACTTGCCTATACATCTAGCTAAAGAAGCATTAATTACTGGTGCCGTGCAGTTTCGGTGGATGTACCCCATTGAAAGGTACTTACTCACATTGAAGCAATACGTACGACAAAGAGTACATCCTGAAGCATCAATAGCTAATGGGTATTTAATGGAAGAATGCATGAACTTCTGCTCCCAATACCTTAAAGATATGGGTTGTAAGTCAAACAGACCGCTAATAAGAAAGAATGACGAGGATAACTCCAAGAAAGGGAAAAAAAATTTTGCTCTCAGATGTTACTCGTACACAAATTCATAGATGGGTCTTGTTTCATACCGATGTAGTCACACTATATCTCAAGTAAGTAATGCATCCAATTTATTTTTTCTCATAGATTTGAACCATATAATACTTTCATTTGTTGATATGCTACTGCATATGTCTCAAAGTTTCTCATTTTATTACTATGCAGGAAGCATATGTTTGCCATTAAAAATCAATATCCTAATGCCAATGATGTTGATGTTGCACGTATTCATTTTGATGAGTTTGCAGATTGGTTTAAGGCACATGTGAGTTGTCTGCAAAATATGGGTGATGTGTCCTTACCAGAAGAAATTGTGGCTTTGTCAAATCCTCCGAGTCCTTCAGCAGCTATGTTGAAATCATATACATCCAAAGGCCATTTTTTTCCAAGTGAAAAGTGTTGACAAGTGAACTAGGCAAAACAATGGTGTGTCTTTACAAGGAGATATTTTACCATATTATGGGAGATTGACAGAGATCATCAAAATTAGCTACTCTATTGATATCAAGTATGTGTTGTTTAGGTGTGAGTGAGCACATCCTTCAGCAGGAGTGAAAAAAAAGATCCTTTGAACTTCACTTTAGTTAACTTTAGAAGATTGTTATACCAGAATGACCGAATTAGGGATGAACCATTCATCTTAGCATCTCAAGCACATCAGGTGTGGTATATCCTAGATCCTTCAGGAGAAGGTTGGCTAAATGTCAGCGAAGTGGAGTCTAAAGACTTCTCTCATGTGCAATTTGACACGAGTGATGAAATAGAGTCAGTGGTAGATGTCTGAAATTGTGTTGAGCTGTTGCTTTTAAGTTATATGAAATGTCTCAATCTACTGTGCAATTAGGTTTGTTATTAAAACTGCCAGTATATTTGTGGTTGTTATCATAACTTGTTGATATTATTTATTAGTAAATTATTTGTCGTTGACCGAGTGTTTATTTTTATAGGTGACCACGCCACATGTCTGAATTCTTGAGTCCTAGCGGTTCTGCATCAAGCCACAATGGTTCCTCATCATCACAGTCATCCAACATGTCTCTTTGTCCACCTCTGATACCGCCAACCCCACTGTCCTCTCCTCCCCAACCTACTCCATCTACATTACCTCTTTCAGCCGCAGGTATGCCCTATTCCAATTTTTCCTTTTCTTTTCAGCCTTATTATAATTATCAAATCTAATGTTTACAACTCTCCAAATTAAATGCTCAGCCACAGCCTACTAGCAATACTGTCAGTAGAAGTCATAATAAAAGCATTCCAGAGTGGAATACTGGAGAGAATGTCAACATTATATTTGATTCTAAATTCCAACCTGTTAGAGAAAGAGCTACACAATTGAAGTCACAATTGGGCAAGATTGTGTGTGATGGTAGAAGGATTCCATTGACAATTTTGGACTAGAAATCTGTTAATGATAAAGTCAAAGAGGGAATTTGGAATGAGGTTAAGGTAAACATTTCATTGATAAAACGTTATATGTGCTTACTGTATTTATTAAAAGTAATTTTATATTGTTCACTATTTTTTGTAGACAAATTTGGTTGATGCTCCAGAAGGATACAAACCTGTGTGTCTCAAAAGTTGCAATTATCTTTGGAAGGATCATAAAAACAAGACCAAATCTAACTACGTTGCACCAAACAAAAGCAATCCAGAGCTGAGTTCTATGGTTCCCTCAAATGTTATAGCAGATCAATGGACTATGCTTATTGTCTATTGGAACACTGAGGATGCAAAGGTAGAATTGTTATGTCATTTCCATTATATATATTTTGCCAAATAGGTTGACTCTAGCGTTTAATTTTCAAACTGATTTTGTAGGCAATAGCGACTTGTAATTCAATCAATCGAGAGACACGTGGACCATCTCATAATACTGGTAGAAAGAATTTTGCTCAATTAAGATATGAGGTAGTGTTGA
The DNA here is from genome assembly GCA_034370585.1 of Fragaria x ananassa. NCBI lineage: Eukaryota > Viridiplantae > Streptophyta > Magnoliopsida > Rosales > Rosaceae > Fragaria > Fragaria x ananassa. The sequence continues at coordinate 13,595,728 of CP139760.1, forward strand.
AAAAACTTGTACTTGACAGATGAAAAGGTTTATAGTAAAATATGTTATTAGTATATGAAGTTATTTACTGTTTGTACTTGGCAAATAGAACAAAGTGGAGAAGAATCTGATAAATTTAGTGTATGGAAAATAGCACGCAAAGAATCCAATCCAGAAATTGCCCAAGTCATTGTAAGTTTCTGTAACCTTGTTATGTTATTCAAAATTGTGGTTGTTCTTTTTTTTGTTTTTCCCTGGCTAAGTAATTTATAAATTCATGTTGAACGAATATAACAGGAAACTGTCACTGGTGAGACCAGTGGAAGACCAAAAGCTTACAGCTGTAAAAGACCGTGTTTTTCATGATGTTATTGTCAAGGATGGTCATGGTTATTGTCGTACCTATGGTTCTACTATACCTCGTAATTTAGTATATCCACAAGAACCATCGGAAACTGCTGGTAACAATGAGCTTATAGCCAAAATCACTGAAGAGGTAACAGAGAAACTGAAAGAGTCTTTTGATAAGAAATTGGAGGATGCTATTAAAATGCTTGAAGCTCAGATTGTCAATAATATGGATTGCACAATTGCACATGGGGGAAGAAACACAATTGCACATGGACTGGTTAGTAATTTTTTAGATACACCGCCTTGTTATTCTTTCAAATTCTAAAATACTTTTACTTGATGTACACCTGAAATTATGTTTTGAGACACTTTGATGTTCTAAGTAATGGAAATTCTTTTTTGTTAGAATGAATATTTTTGAAGTATGGTTTAGTATGAATTAGGGTGAAGGTGCTTGATTTACTTGAATCTAGATATGATTTTAAGCATTAGGGTCAATGCTTGAGCATGTAGACACTTTGATGTTCTACGTAATAGAAATTGCCTATTTTTTTATTATGAATATTTTTGAAGTATTGTTTAGTATGAATTAGGGTGAAGGTGCTTGATTTACTTGAATCTAGATATGGTTTTAAGCATTATGGTCAATGCTTGAGCATGCAATAGGTTTTTGTTTTCATATTTCACTTCAAATCAGACAACTAATTATAGAAAATGGTCTCATTTATGCAATACGTACCAACTAATGCAACAAGTGGCCATGAGACTAGGAGGGAGTCCATAGGAGAGGGAAATCCTGAGGCCACTGCCCATTTTGATTCAACTTCTGATGATGTCACTGGTCACCATGATGCTCCTGCATGATATAGGTTTATGTCATGTTATTGTGTTTTACAATGTGATAGAACATGATTATGTTGGAATATTGTTGTCCCTTTATGAAGCTCTTTTTATTGTTGTAACACTTTGTTGGTTTTGTTTAGGTTCTATCATGTGGAATAATGATTATGTTGGATAATTTGGTTATGAAATGAATATTGGTCATTGTGTTGATTTTATTGGAATGAATGTTAGTTGATGGTGGTGTTATACCTTGTTGATTATGGTTGGTTGCTATTGTGGATTGAATGAGATTTGAATTTGCAGGTTTCTGGTAAAAGTGAGATTTGAAACAGTTGTGGTAACATTTTCTGCAGTTGGCGACGGCAGAGTCCCGTCGCAAATAGTTTTGGCAGGAAAATTCAAAAGTTTCAGTTCATCTTTGAAATTTTTTAAAATATCACAGCGACAACAATCGTCGTCGCCAACAAAGATATTTGCGACGGCAAGTTCAGTAGCCAATTTTCGTCGCTAATTAAGCGACTGTTTTTGCAGTCGCTATTTGTCGTCGCAAACACGGTTGTGACGGCTCATTGCAGTCGCCAAAAGCAATGGCGAAGAAAAAATGCCATCACCGTTGGTCTTTTGCGACAGCAGAATGACTTTTGGCGACGGCATTTTGCTGTGGCTAACTGAATTAATTTTTGTTGTGTATAATAGAGCTCCGATAGCGCTTAGGTATGGAATTTCTTCTCCAAGAACTTTCTCATCATCCTCTTTAGGACGGAATGAGTCATTTTTGATATCCAGACTTCGCTTGACCATGGGAGTCCCAAGTGGGTGAGCTTTGTCCATATTAAAGTGTCTGAGCATCTTTTGGACATAAGCTGACTGATGAATTTATATTCCAATCTCTCCATGCTCTAGCTCTAGGCCTAGGCAAAATCAAGTTTTCTCAAGATCTTTCATCTCAAACTCGGATTTCAAGTAGGTCACGGTCTCATCAATTTCTTTGAGATTACCGATGATGTTCATGTCAACAACATAAACGGCTACTATAACAAATCCGGTACTTGTTCTTTTAATGAACACGCATGGGCAAAGATTGTCATTCTTATATCCCTTCTCAATCAAGTAGTCACTTAGACAATTATACAACATTCGTCTAGATTGTTTCAATGCATATAGTGAACGCTGCAATTTAATTGCAAAGGCACTCCGTGGCTTAGAGTCACTTGACTTGGGTAAAGTCCATCATGCACTTTCATATATATCTCTGAATCAAGATCCCCAAAGAGATATTCAGTAACCACATTCTGCATGCTCAGTTTTTCGAACACTACTAAACTGACTAAGTAGCGAAAGGTAATGACGTCCATAACGGGAGAATATGTCTCCTCATAGTTAATTCAAGGATGTTGAGAAAATCCTTGCGCCACGAGTCGCCCTTTATAGCGCATGACTTCATGTTTCTCGTTTCGTTTTCAAACAAAGACCCATTTATGTCTAACAGGCTTAACATTCGGTGGGCATGACAATACCGGACCAAAAACTTGCCTTTTTGCTAGAGAGTCTAGTTCAGCCTAGATTGCATCCTTCCATTTCGCCCAATCTGCTCGACATTGGCATTCTGCAACGCAGCGCAGTTCTATCTCATCGTCATCGATAATATCTTGAGCGACGGAATAAGCAAAAACATCATCAATAGTCGTGGAAGTTCTTTCCATCATATCGTGCACATCAGTATACTTTAGTAAGATTTCTTTGCTCTCCAACATCAACATTGGATCCGAGGCGTCCCCTAGATATGCTAACATTGATTCTTAGATATAACTATAGTCAAAGACAATCTCATGTGAAGGATTCACAATGTTGATGATGAATGGATCATTTAGTGCCTTACTGTCACGCCTTTTTCTAGGCACAGTATATGTTGAACCAACATGTCTCCCCCTCTTCCTAGTGGGAGCAGAGGCCGCAGCCACACCTCCACCGTGGGAATCAATAAGCGCGTCAATGACGGCATTGCCTTTGCAATTAAATTGATGGCTAAGTAAGATCATCAATGTCAGAAAAGTGTACAAAGTCTTCTCAATCATATCTTTATCAGTCTTGTCGACGCAACAAAAGCTTAGCTCTGCTTGGAGATCCAACATAGCTTGGTTGTAATCCTCAACTTTAGCAAAGTCCATTAGTCTAATGGATTCCCAACGAGCAGTCAACTCTAGAATGAATACATCATGTACGTTGTTGAAGTGTTGCTTCAAGACATCTCATAGATCTTTGGGGTCTTCCCTTTTCAGGTATTGTTTCTTCAAAGTTGGATGAATGTGGCGCCTTAGAAACATGAGGGCTTGTGCCTTGGCCTTGTCACTTGCTAGAGGGTCATTCGGCGGCGGAAAGATTGTGGTTGTCAACCGCTTACCGATGAACGTATTTGTCACATAGGACACCCATCGGTGATATTCCTTACCTCGGTTATCGAGGATCTTGAACTCGGGTCTGGATGGCTCAGTCATCTACAAAAGACAAGGGGATTGGAATTAGTCAATAAACCAAAGATGTGGTCATAAAATCGATGCAAATAAAAGTAGGTAACGCGTTAGCGCAGTCACAATCAATTCTTCCCTTGCAGGAGAGGCTCACAGCTGTCGCAACGACGCGTACTTGTAGTCGCAAATATATGGTGACGCGTATGTCGCAATCACAAAGTTTAATAGAGGATGAGAGCCCCAACAAAACTCTCAAACTCTATCCCCCCCTCCAAAACCTAATCCCGTCATAGAGAGGGGATAGATGGAAAAGCTACTAAGCCCGAACTATGAATTAAAATTTGAAAAGCAGTAACCTTAATTAAAAATTTATCTTTGATGAGTTTAGGTCGATGGCAAGCTTCGACCGAGGGTTGGGAACCTTTTTGGCTTTCCTTAGAAGACGAGCAGTCTTGAGATCTTTAGTTTCTAGAGGCTTTCGAGAGGAGAAAACAATGTTCACCTACTTTTGCTTCGAGTTTGGAGCTAAAATTTTGACAGAAAGAGCACCATTAGAAGAGGAAGCTTCTATCCAAAAATCAGGTCGATCGGAGCATGGGAAGGAGGTGAAGGTGGTCGGTGGTGGCGGTAGTCTGGAAAATTCCGGCGGCCGGTTCAGGAACTTTTTGGCTGGTTCTCGAGGTGAGATATGTGGGGTTGGAACCAGGGCATCGAGGGTTTTTTGTGGATATGTAATTCCGGCCGTGGATAGAAGAAAATCCGGCCAGAAATCGGGAAGGCAGATTAGGGTTTTGGGAAAAAGTTTGGGTTTTCGAAGGTTTTAGGGTTTTTTCGAGATGGTTGACCTATTATCACTTAATTAGGGCACCAAGTTTGATAACTTGCTGTAGAGTATGACAATACGAGAGAAAAATGTCTACTCATTCATTGATAGATTGACCTTTATATAAGCATTACATGGAGAATCCTTGTACATCAGGGATAGATATCTAAGAGATATTCTAATCTAATAAGGAGAATATTCGGTTAAGACACATCATCAAGGATAGGAATGTAATAAAAAGGAATTTCTCAGGTAATAAAACTAGAAGGTTTCTCTCCCGAGAGAAAAACCCTAGCGCCACTTCATAATCTTAGTCTTGTCCACCTGCGTCTCAGCGCCGGTGATAGCTTATGGTCTTGCATGTGCATGAGCAGTAAGGCTGGATGGGAGTTATGGTGTGGCAAGCAGGAGGCAAAGGGGCCGAAATTCGTTCTTCGTTCGCGGCTATAAGGAGCGATTGGGTTATGGTGTGGCAAGCGGAATGGAGGCAGACTCGATTGGGATGGGAGTCAATTTGGCGTCAAGTATGAGTGGTGGCGATGGGCATTGGATGTTGTCTTGGTTGATGACGGCTCTTGATGGTTCCACTCAGATCTGGTTGTTGTGCATCAATTCAGAGGTTGGCTCGAGGTGGGACCAAGTATTAAAATTTGTGCGATATATCCCTCAATATCTCATTTTTTTTGAAAAATCGATGCATCTAGATGATTAAATATCTTATCATCACCGTATCTCTGATATTTTTCCGATACCATCAAATATCTCTGATATTTAAGATATTTATGATATATCTTCGATATATTAAAAAAGAATTTGTAAAGTTTTAGGGCATAAAGAAAAATCACCTTCCAAAATATTCGAGAGATAACCAATTCCCTTAAGGTCTATCCCAATGAAGAGTGAGAGTCTCGAGTGATTTCTGGTAGATGAGTATTTCCCTGGAGAGATATCATGATGAAGTTGATGTTTGTATTTTTGTACTATTTATATGTAAATATAATAAATTTCAAAAAAAAAAATTCTTTCCTAATTTCAGATATTTTTTCCCGGATATCCACGATATGTCTGATATCTCATTTTTTCAAAGTATCGATAGATATATCAATACCAATGTTTTAATCCTTGGGTGAGACCATTAACGGTTGAGGCTATCTTTAACGGCGGTGGAGACGACACGATGGTGTTTGGCGCCGGTGGTGGGACGGCGGTTGTGGTGGCTGGGTTGTCTGGTGGGTCATTCCTTGGGCTGAGAAGGATGGACATGGTGCTGGATTTGTCTCTTGGACCTGGGTGCAGCTTGTAGGCTCTTATGGGGCTAGAGGTTGGGCTTGGGTTCCTTTATTGGGCCTTGGTTTTGTTTTCTACTTTTATTTTGTTGATGTTTAAATTAGTAGTTATACTATGACGGCTAGCAGGTATATAACATTTTCTTGGTTATCGGGCTTCAATCTTTAATTAGGTCTTTTTTAATGCTTTGGGGTTACCCTTTTACGTAGAATGGTCTTAGAAGTGATCAAATAATGATGGATTGAGGGCTTGTCATTTTTCGTTCAGGGCAAAAATGACTTATGCTGCCAACATTAGACCAACAAGAAGTTGTGGTGGTACCATAACGATACATAGGGTTAAGTTCATTTATTGAACAATTTCTCTCAATTACATCTATCAAGCCTACGATACTATAACACAGAGTAACAAGGTACATATACCCATTAAAATGTAGCCGAGTCATTCCACGTGAATCCTAGCTAGTTTTAATTTAGTAGCTATTCCAACTTGGGCCCGCTTTCTTCTCCACTCGCACCCAACGCTGCCACACCCCTTACGAAACGTAAGTTGTCTCGCCTTCTACACCTCATACAGAGGGATGTCACTCATTAGCTAGTCGGATCGGAGTAGCTATTATTCTCTTAACCCTGGAGCAGTGTTCCAGCACCAACTAATTCATGGCGGTGTTTGCTGTTATTTTGCTTTTCTTTCACTTTATTGCTACTAACGATCCCTACCATGTTTATGGCAGCAGAAGACACCTTGGAGAAGGTGGTAATTTTGGTGGCTTTATTCTTTTGGAGAACCTTGACAAAGCGCAGCAACCTCGAGTGGCTATCACGCTCTTTACCCTATCCAGTCCCCCAACACTCTTATCATCGGCATTCCTCTCTTGAAGGCCATGTATGGTGACGCTTCAGTCACTCTAATGGTTTAAATCGGGGCGCTGCAAAGTATCCTCTGGTACACTCTCATGATTATCACGTTCTAGTACAGAGCAGCCGAACTCTTAATCACATAGCGGTTCTAGGAATCTGTTGGTGCGTTCCGACCTCGTTTCCCCAAACAGATGCTAGATTTTGCAGACTGATGAGCAAATAGAACTGGTGGTGTTAAGAAGATCGTTTGCACCGTCCAACTCCATGGACCTCGCATTCGTTGAGAATTCAAGCTAGCATTGATCCTTACAAGGCTTCTCGTCATGATCATCTAATTGTTAGTTCAAAAGGTGAAATTATGTTTGAGTTTTAACACTACAGTTGCCTTAGCATTTTGGTTGACTGATTTGATATTAGTGGGTGTATGGGAGTTAAGGCTGTTGATGAGCAACAAATGCCTCCTATAAATGTCATAGCAAATAAGAAATCTCAACACCTATTCCAGTATCCTCTGTCTCGTATGGTCTCTCGTATGCTCTATCTCATAAAACCACATCAACTTAAACTAATTAGAAAATTTTATTTCCAGGTTTCCAAAATGTCAACGGTACTAAGTGGAATCATATCAATTTTCTCTAATATTGGCTTGCGGATGACTATGTTCAGCCATGGTATGCATTTCTATTAACTGATTGACGACTTAAGTTAAAGTACTTAGTTATAGGGTGATTATATTAACACACCTTATTTTGTTATTAGGGCATCTCCAACAACCATATCCAATACCCATAACCAAATTCATTTTTTGACTCACCTAAACTTATTACTATTAAAACTCATATTTCATCTCTAACTATTTTGTTAAAACTCATACCCATATCTAAATTTTAAACATTTCATATAATTATTTAACAACAAAATAAATTATATAATCTATACATAATAATTTTAAATAATTCATTGTCTAATTATAATTAAAAGAATAATTATTTTCAAATCATTAACCCAACTAACCCAAATCAAAGGAGTTCCCAACAACATTGACTAAATGCAGCAAGGCATGAGAAAAAGACCAAACCCCAGTCAGTTGCTGACCGCGTTTGGTTTCTTTTCCCCACTTTTTCGTCGTCTTCCACGCGTGCTCAAGACAGTGCCTCTCTGGCGCGTCAAAGCCTCCTTCATGTATGTTGTCTTCGCATGAGTCTCGCGTCCAAAGAAATGAGTTTCCTCCTTAATTTCCGACCCAAAATAGGTCGATTGGCAAGGAGGAACCCGTATATGGGTATGAGTTTGTATAGTCGGAGAACTAAGTTTTTGGGTTTCGACTGAGGGTTTGGGTTTTAAGGGTATTGTTGGAGATGCCCTAATAGCCCCACCCTAACTATAAAGTGAAAACTTTGTCATTAATTACGTCTTTTCTTTTCTTTTCTAGTTTATTCATGGTTATACAACCAAATTTCATAGATCGTGGAAAATCAATAGCAGCATTTGACAAGAACCTTCTTGATCGACCCAGCTGTGGTTGTTGCATGCTCTGTAGTTGTTGGTCTTCATAGAGCTCTTTTGTTTGTTTTAATACTTCAGACCAATTCAATCTTCATGTAGTGATTGCCAATTTACTATGTTTCCCTATTTTTTTTTCTCTCAATTTAAAAACTTATCACAAAGAGAATTATATGTTTCATTTGACGGCTAAATAGTTGTCCGACGTCCTATTATCTTTTAAAGAACAAGGGGAAGAATAACGCAAGTGAGATCTTAAACATTGAATAAAGATTTAATAGAGATCTTAAGAAGAATTATAGTCTCTGAAGTCATAAATCCAACTTTGAACCTAACTGTGATCAAGGACGAATGAAGAAGATGAACTGTCCATAACTGCTTAGCATAACTAATGTATGAGGTGAGGTTAGTATAATGTTTGAGGTACGTTGTTGGAGAATGTGGAGTAGACTCCCACATCAAATGAATGTTTCCAATTTATAATCTTTAGAGCAACTTCATTCTCCAAAATATCTCTAAAATTAGGAAGCAAACACTCAAAATCTCTATAAAAAAAAATAAAAAAAATTACTCCAATTCCAAAAGTTTTCCCATTTTAAAGATATTTGGATTTATTACAACAATAAAATATTATACATCTTTATTTATTTAATAATCAAAGTTGTTTCAAACTTTTCAGAGACCTGTGTGGAAATATATAATGCGGCTGCTTAAGTTTTAATCTTAGGCGAAAATATTAGGATGACAACAATCATCAAAATATCTCATTAGATTCATATATAACCGAAACTTATATTTTTTTGTATTTTAACAAAAAAACAAAAAAAGAAATTTAGCCCACTCACCCGTTACTTTTTATACTTTTTTATTTTAATATATGCGGATAAGAATTGAACCTATTACGTTTTGTTAGATTTATAACTAAAAATTATACTTAAACAATTCAATCACTACTACCTCATTAGATAAGTTTACAAAAAGAAGCAAATATTAAATACAGATGTAAAGCGGAAAAAAAACATAGAACCCTCAAAATAACACATTCTTTCATTAAAATGTTGACTGATATACGAGTAAAAGGCTTAGATTACTAAACGAGATTCTTTGGGCATCAAAATGTTTGATTAAAGAATGACTTGAAGTGGGAGAGAAAGCTGATAGAGATCGATGCATGGCACGGGAAGATATAGGAAGAGAGTTTTATAGAAAACGCAACAGAGAGAAAAATAGACCGATGAGAATTGAGGGAGACAGAGAAACTCAGAGAGAGAGAGATAAGTATTAGAGCATCTCTAACAACATTGATAAATTTAAAAAAAAATTAGAGATTTATCAATTTTTAAATGAATATTTGCTCCAGCAGTATACTTAAGAAATTGTTAAATTTAGAAATTGCATGATAAGCAAAACTGACAAATTTATCAATTCAGGAGAAAAAATTTGTCAATGAACAGTTAAGTTTTCTCTAATAGTTACTCTGCTAGAACAAAACTCTCAAAATGAATTGATAAATATAATTTTCATTAAAATTTATCAATTATTTTATCAACCACTGATGGAGATGCTCTTAGAGTCTTATTCTCCAAAACAATAAAGGGCACTATCTTTTTTTTTTCTTTTCTTTTGAATACTTAATCATATAACACACTATGAAGACATTTTCCTGGATACTTCTAGTGATAAATCGTAACTCGTTTGATATTCTATAAATGACTCACATTTGACTTTTGCTGAACTCAGATATTCTACAATCTCTCTTTCTATCTTTCTCAAGTTCTTACCAAAGAATGTCGTATTCTCTATCACAGTTGCTATGGATGATTTTAGTTTTATGTGGACAACTTGTGAAGAGAGCATAGATGACTTGAAGCAGAAGATTTTGAGCACCAAACTTGAACTAGAATCAGTGAAGAGTTTAACAACAGACAATCAACAAAATGCGGACATGATACACAATCTTTTACAAGTTGCATATAAAGAAAGAGATGAAACCAAAAATGGGATGCAGAAAGTCTTAAACGAGATGAACCCTAGTTCTGCTTCAGTTGAGCAGTTTTCTAATGTTGTCCAACATGAGAGCCCCGTTTTCATACCCCAAAAAGTAAAGTCAAGCACATTTGAGTCAAACAGCCTCTTTGAAGCATGCATTAATTCTTAGTCCAACGACTCTTCTCTTGTCGATTCCTTCCTTGATGCAGTTTCTTCACCAGACTTACCGGATATCAACGATTCTAACCACATGAGTTTTTTGAACCAACCTTTGGCAAAAGAACTTACCGGGACTACTATGAGTATTCCACTGGTGTAGGTGTGGATGTTAAATTTGATTATAATCATTATATTGCTAAAGGCAAGAGTCTTCCTAAAAATAAACAAAAAGTTGTTGCAGGTTGTAATGGATGTCGGTCCATTGCTTAAGACGCTTCTTGCCACCGCTCCGTCATTGCCACGGTGGCGGAAACCTCCTACTATACAGCCCCCAAAAGCCTCACTATCACTCCAAGGTTACAAAGAAATTCTTACAGGTGTTGCGGAATAACCAGTTGCAATGACAAGTTCTTCTAATTAACAAAAAAAAAAATTCATATAACCACAAAGTTATAAGAAAAAGAATTGGGGCCCTCTCAAATTGGGGCTTTGTGTTTGTTGCTCTCGTTGCACTTGTTGAGTGTCGGTCTTGTTAACAATATTATATATTTTATTATAACTATAAAATATTTAATAAAATATTTTATATGTTTTCTTCTTGTTGGAGCACACATGAAAAATTTAGGACGAATGAGGAATTTAGTCTTTGCTACAAATTTGGAGAATTACTTTTTTTTTTCTTCTTCATCCATATATTAAAGAATGAGATATGAAAGTTGTTAGAATGAAAAAATGCTCAATATTCTCTAAAATGGAGAAAAACAAGAAATTGAGAAGTTGTTGAAGATTTGTTCTTATAAGTGCTCACTTGGAACACATGATAAATGGACTTAGACTCGTATGAGATTCCGTATATATTCGCAACTGCTACGCTAGATCATGAATTAGGGATGAAGTGATTTGAAAGTTTGGTAATTATGAGTAGGGCTGATCCGGAGTAATCAGAGGTCTTGGGTGAAATTTTACGCGATTTTGATCTCAAATGTAAAAACCAACATTAAAACCTAAAATTCTTAAAGTAAAAAGAACAGTTGTACATTAAATGGAAGGAATCTGAAATAGTTTCTGAACATCGATTATATGAAGGGCATAAGAAATAAAAAATAAATAACACCATTGAAATAAAAATTAACAATAAAGAAAAAAAATTAAAGAGTGTTCCTTTGAGAATTGTGGATTCAATGCCTTCAATGAAATTTGATCTTTTGAGAAATCAAAATTAGGGATTAGGGTTTGGTTTTTACTGTCTAGGATAAGAAAAATACACACAACGAGTAGGAAATAGAATTATAAAATCGCAAGGAGAGAAACGCATAAAATAGAGGAAAAATAAGGGTTATTCTATTTTTATCGGTGAGCTGTGACTTGACTGGTTAAATTGTTTAACTAACAACTTTGAAATTATGGGTTTAAACCTCACAGACATATGTATGGTGCATGAGTTATTAATAATTTTAAAAAAAATACAGGAAAAAAAAGGGGTGAAAAACGCATAAAAAAGGAGGAAAAACAGGCCAAAAGGAGATTCTATTCATACCTCCAAAATATGTTAGTTGGTACTCTCTCTCTCTCTCTCTGAGCAACAAACACCTAACTTCTTCTATGGTGATAGAATCCTTGCCTCTTATATATATTTGTCTTGTATGAGCATATTCACTAGGAAGACCGGTTAATATCAATGTTCTCATAGACATGCTATATCCAACAACAACTAATTGATTTTGAATATCTTTAAATCGCAACAAATATTTATATATAGAATATGATCCTTTTTGAATATTCTGCAACCTAGATTTCAATCGCATAATATGAAATTTAAATTTTGGAGCATAACGTTGTTTGAGAGTGATCCATACCTCCATTGAAGTTTCAGAGTCAATTACCCATATAAGAGCCTCATGAGAGAGTACAGTGTAGAGGTAATCATAGAGATAACAAAGCTATCTTGCTCCAGCCAACGTTCATACACTCTGCTAGCGGAGAATGAACCATCACCATGAAAAACAAATTGTGATGGACAAAGGTATGAACCATCGACAAATTTAAGTAGACCCCGGCCACGAAGATGATGATGCATCACATATGACCAAGTTGGGTAATTCGAATCATCGAGGAGAACAGAGATTGCGTTACAAAATCCATTCGAGGTCGCCATATCAGATCTGGAACACTTGAAGATGAACAACTACGAACACAAATCAAAACTTCAAGAAAACCCAAAAATAAAGAGAACAACTTCAATTCCCTCTCGCTAGTAATTGTACAGATTTCGATTTTCTGATGAATGAGACTGGTAACTATGGATATTTCTAAGGTTTTTGTTTTGGTACTAAAGAAATTAGGGTGTCGAAAGTGATCGTAGTGGAGAAGAGACGGTGTTAGAAATGAAATCGCAGCGGGAGAAGTGATGGTGGAGCGATGGTCAAGCCGCCATGCTAAAAATCTACCTTGATCATAATGTTGATAACTTGATGAATGAAACACTGGAAATTTTGGTTATTGATACAAGCAAAGAGCAAATTAATAAAGCTGATAAAAAAGGTACAGAAGAGCAGAATATAAAGGTGGAAATCGGTGGAGTGACTAGTTCTTCAAGTTGGAATATGTAATGGGCTGCTAGGATATAGACTGGGTATGGAGTTATAGATTGGGCCTATGTACTCTTAACAACTTCCACAGACATATAATGCAAGCCTGCGAGAGACTAAATGAGGAAACTTTCATTATTGTTTTGGCCTTGCATTGGAGCTACATAGTTTCCCCTTCTTTAAATCAAAATTTAAAAGAAAACTAAGGTCCCTATAAGGTCGTTTTCTTGGGTCTTAATTTCGATCGGAGGGTTTTCACGTTTCAGAGAATCAAAAATTACAGGGCTATGCATCAGCCATGTGAAAACCTGAGCTAGGTTCGATCACGACCCCATTTCATTTCCTATATAAATAAGCTTATGTACCAGTGATCCCACTACTATCCAAGTATCCATTGATCAAACAGAAATCTCCCTAGCCTCTCTATCTCTCTCAGATTGTTCTCCCTCCCTAGCTATCTTCCTTATACCAATCATTGCATATATAATATTCATATGTCGTGTCAACATATCGGTACTCGATTCAACTTAAAAATTAAAAGTGTTAAAAGTACAGTAGCTAATACGAATGTCTTTACTAAGTTTATTTTTTTATTTATTTTTACTTTTGATAAGAGTGTCTCTTTAGTAATTTTACGTACCCTACATATTTTTTAACAAAACTAAAAAAGTACAACTTTAAACTTCAACATTTATGGTATTAGATTTATACGAACAAATAATCTTGAACATTCAGGGTTTACACTAGGATCCTAAGCCGAAAACTTCCAATATAAGTTGAAGTGAATACTTTTGGTAGTTTTTATCTTTTTATTTGTCTATGCTTATGTCTATTTTATCAAATATTATCCCTTTTTCTGTTTGATTGCGATAACTTGTCATAAGATTTAGAGGAAATTTACATCATTTTCAAATGTTCTCAAATACAACAGATTGTTGTCCATCTAACAATTTCAGCTGTCCTCAAAACACAAAATATTTTTGCCTTGATACATCAATTTAGTCATCGTAGTAGTCGCAAACTTTGAAGGGAGTAAGCAATGAATGTTGTAGATGTTTGCTCAAAAAATCGTCTCGGCCGAATTGAGGCCGAGGGTCTTGAGAACAACCGTCCTTCAAAATTTGCGCGGGCGTGCCAACTCGCGGCCTGTTGGCCAAGCGAGGTTTTGATTAATTTTGCGCCTGATCTGACTTCTTCCAAGCGATTGTAGGCCGAGGAAGGAACCGTCTCGGTCTTTGGGTTCTCTTGCCTTTGTTGCAAGGACTTTCGGCGTTTTCACCGATGTTGCTCCTCTTTTTGTTGTGATTTTTGTATAAGTTTGCGAGAAATAAAGTGTGAAAATTAATAGAACGAAAATCTAATTTGCATGAAATTTAAAGAGAATGAAATGGCTAGAAAGTTAGAGTGCAGAAATTAAAGAGTGGAAAGTAATTGCGAGGAATTAAATTGCATGAATTTAAAGAGGCGGAAGAGAAATGACATGAAAATAAAACGCAGAATGTAAAAAAAGCGATAAAGAAAAAGAGAACTATGCTAGAACATGGATAAAAAGATTGATATTGTAGAAATTCGTAGAGAATTTGATAGAGTTTGTATTTGAGTGTTGTTTGTGTTGGTCGGGGACCTTTTACAATGAGGCTGAGGGTCGAATATATACAGGTATAAACACAAAAAATTAAGGAAGGAGAAAACAATTAAATAAAATAAATATTTCGGTCTTAATGACCGAATCAAAGATATGCTCCGTATTGTTTTCTCCTTAATCACACGTTTATTTCTTTCTTCTTACGGCTTCGTTGGAATTGATTGTCTCTTAATTATGAAATATTGTCATCAATGCCTTCAAACGCAATTACATCTCGGTTATTTCCTTCCTCGATTATATATCCCTTAATCACACGTTTATTTCTTTCTTCTTGCGGCTTCGTTGGAATTGATTGTCTCTTGATTATGAAATATTGTCATCAATGCCTTCAAACGCAATTACATCTCGGTTATTTCCCTCCTCGATTATATATCGGCAATTATGATAAATCGCCGTCATTTCATTCCTCGATTGTATATCGGCAATTATGATAAATCGCCATTATTTCCTTCCTTTTTATATATCGGAAATTATGAGAAATCGCTGTTATTGCTTTCCTTTTTAATTTCTTCTCCATAGGTTAATATCTAATAGAATTTTATTATGAAATTCTATTGAGATATTGCTAATAAAGCACCAAATTTTCCTTATCTATCGGCCAAGATTTCAAGGGCCGATTTACCAAAAATGGGTGCAAACATAGCCCCCCCAGTTCCTTGAGCATCGGCTCGAGCCGAATGGTTAAGGGACTATATATTGAACATGCCGGCCAAAAAGAAGAAAGTAATATCAAAATAATTTAGGCCGTGATCATAGAGAAAATCTCGGCCATGCAAAACTAACTTTTTGTGACTGTTATGGAGGTGGCCAACGATGCTTAATTGCGAATTTTGAATCTTCTTTGTTTTCGGCCTTTGGCTGAATTTCTTGGAGGCCGTTAAAGATCAAACTCAAGTCCCATGCAATAGATCCTTGATCTTCAGCCATTATGTAGGCCGAATTTTCATGCTCATATGCACTTAAATTATCAATTTCGGCCTCTAATTTAAATTGAGCTGATTGCAATTTTTCCAAGTCGGCTTTATTTTCGACAACCAAATCAAAACATTCAATTTCTTCAACTAATTGAAATTCCTCTAGATCACCTGAATAATTACTGTTGACATTGACATTTAATTCAGGCGTGTGTGGATCTTCAAGCTTGGGTTCATCTTCCACAATTACGTTGGAATTATTCTCTTCATATTGGGTAGATGAATGAGGTAGAGAAAAGACCATTGACATCATATATGCATGTTGTTGTGCTCGATATTCTTCCTCATATTTTCTCCTCCTCTCCAAGTGCTCTACCTCATGCTTTCGCCAATCCTCTTCGATTTTATCTTTACGCCTTTGAAAATATTCATTCAACTCTTTTTGGCTTTTTTGGTAGCTTTCATGCAAAACCTCTTTGTTCTTTTGTATAGCCTCCAAAATTTTCCAACAATTATGTTGCTTATTCGAAACAAATTCGGGTTGTGTCGTTGGCGTTTGCGACTTTCACGCTGCATGGCTAGTGAAATCCACAAAACTTGTGTATGTAGCATAACTGTATCTCCCATCGACACCATATATTGAACTTGAGCCGTTTAAATTCGGCTCAAAGAAACTCATTTGTGAAAACACCTAATGCATGCGGTCCCACTGGGCGTGCCAAAAGATGTTTGCTCAAAAAATTGTCTCGGCCGAATTGAGGCCGAGGGTCTTGAGAACAACCGTCCTTCAAAATTTGCGCGGGCGTGCCAACTCGCGGCCTGTTGGCCAAGCGAGGTTTTGATTAATTTTGCGCCTGATCTGACTTCTTCCAAGTGATTGTAGGCCGAGGAAGGAACCGTCTCGGTCTTTGGGTTCTCTTGCCTTTGTTGCAAGGACTTTCGGTGTTTTCACCGATGTTGCTCCTCTTTTTGTTGTGATTTTTGTATAAGTTTGCGAGAAATAAAGTGCGAAAATTAATAGAACGAAAATCTAATTTGCATGAAATTTAAAGAGAATGAAATGGCTAGAAAGTTAGAGTGCAGAAATTAAAGAGCGGAAAGTAATTGCGAGGAATTAAATTGCATGAATTTAAAGAGGCGGAAGAGAAATGACATGAAAATAAAGCG
Source organism: Fragaria x ananassa (assembly GCA_034370585.1). Taxonomy (NCBI): domain Eukaryota; kingdom Viridiplantae; phylum Streptophyta; class Magnoliopsida; order Rosales; family Rosaceae; genus Fragaria; species Fragaria x ananassa. The sequence continues at coordinate 13,612,304 of CP139760.1, forward strand.
CAGAATGTAAAGAAAGCGATAAAGAAAAAGAGAACTATGCTAGAACATGGATAAAAAGATTGATATTGTAGAAATTCGTAGAGAATTTGATAGAGTTTGTATTTGAGTGTTGTTTTTGTTGGTCGGGGACCTTTTACAATGAGGCTGAGGGTCGAATATATACAGGTATAAACACAAAAAATTAAGGAAGGAGAAAACAATTAAATAAAATAAATATTTCGGTCTTAATGACCGAATCAAAGATATGCTCCGTATTGTTTTCTCCTTAATCACACGTTTATTTCTTTCTTCTTGCGGCTTCGTTGGAATTGATTGTCTCTTGATTATGAAATATTGTCATCAATGCCTTCAAACGCAATTACATCTCGGTTATTTTCTTCCTCGATTATATATCCCTTAATCACACGTTTATTTCTTTCTTCTTGCGGCTTCGTTGGAATTGATTGTCTCTTGATTATGAAATATTGTCATCAATGCCTTCAAACGCAATTACATCTCGGTTATTTCCCTCCTCGATAATATATCGGCAATTATGATAAATTGCCGTCATTTCCTTCCTCGATTGTATATCGGCAATTATGATAAATCGCCATTATTTCCTTCCTTTTTATATATCGGAAATTATGAGAAATCGCTGTTATTGCCTTCCTTTTTAATTTCTTCTCCATAGGTTAATATCTAATAGAATTTTATTATGAAATTCTATTGAGATATTGCTAATAAAGCACCAAATTTTCCTTATCTATCGGCCAAGATTTCAAGGGCCGATTTACCAAAAATGGGTGCAAACAGTAGATCAAAACCACTGATAGGTTTTGATATGAATTTCATTGGCTTCACTATTTTGATGAATTCAACCTTTTTTTATTTTCACAGTTTCTTCACTTCCGCATTACGCTCTTTCATCTCATCATTAATTTAGGAAAAGGCTTACCCAGATCAACAATCAAATAGGAGACATGGTCCTTCTTAGCACACTTGGTTTTCTCCCACGACATTTCCAAGTTTATTGTGCCCTCAAGGTCGAGACCAAACGAAACCCTTAACGCCACCCCTCATGAACCAAAGGAAGAGCATAACTAAATGTAGGCCTCATCATGGGTCGGGCTAGGGCGGACTCTACCCTAAATTTTAGGGTTTAGGGTAGGGCCGGGCTGAGCTTTGACTAAGTCAACAAAGCTTAGGGCCGGGCTAAGGCTTCAATATGTAAACATTTACCTGCCCTAAAAGCCCATTCTGCAAGGGCCAAAAGGGCTGGACCGGACTGGGCCGGGCCAGGCTTAAAAAATAGGGTCGGGCTGGGCTTTTGTTTTACTCATTGAAAGACAGTAGAAAAAAAAAACCCTGAATACTTCATAATAGAAGTGAGAACCAATATTTACAAATCCCACAAACTGAAGCTCACATCTCAATATCAAGTTTTCTACTTCAAACATTCTACTACCTCAATACTCCACTGAGGGTGGGTACAAAAAATTGAAATACTGAAATCTGAAATAGTATTCATTCAAAAACTGATCAAGCCTTCATCAATTCTCAAAAAGTTGTCATCTTGTAATATTTGATCATCTCTTACTCTTACTAATATCAACAACGCAAGAGCCAACAATGTATCTGCAAAAGAAATATCAAACAACTATAAGATGACATAGCAGTGAAAAGCATTTTAACACAACATTTATCAGCACTTTAACATAGTAGTACACATTTATATAAAACACAACTGCCATTATTTCGTATGCCATATCCAAAAAGCAGTCATACTTTCTCAATCTGTAATCTGCTCGACCTCATCCGTGTTTGCATTAGGACGTTCTAGTGCAATCATATATTCAGGTCTTGCTCGTTTTGCAATTTCTTCCTCTTTAGCTCGAAGCTCATCTTGCTCCTTATCTTGCTGCCTTGCATCTGCCAGCTTCCAATCTTTCAAGCAAATAAGAGCTTGAATTGTACTTGGGCTAAGACTTGCTCTCTTCTCTGATACAACTCTCCCACCAGTACTAAAAGCGGCTTCCAAAGCCACCGTTGAAATTGGAACAGATAACATGTCACGAGCTATCAAAGAAAGCACATGATACACTTCTTCATGAGACCTTCACCAACCTAGAATGTTAAATTCTAAACCATCAGGAACTTCAAAAGTAGGCATATCAAGATAGTATTGTAAATCAGAACTTGAAACTAGAAGTAAAAGTTGTTGTCTTAGCCTTTTTTAAGACAACCTCAGCAAAGTCCTCATCTTCATCATTAGGTAAAACAACAAAATCAAAAGATGTAGGTAAATTTGAGTTAATACTAGAGGTTGGAACCACAAACACTACATTGTCCTTGTACATATCTTGTAATTCAAACAACTGATTTTTTAGAGTAGATATACCAAATTCAACTTCCCGCTCATCAAGACCCATACTTTTCATCCATTGACCAATTGCAAAAAACTTGTACCTAGGATCCAAAGCAGCAGCAAGACAAAATACAGGAGGAAAATTTTTCTAATACTTAGAAAATTTTGACTTTATGACAACCAACGCAGCAACAATTATAGGATAGCAAACATATTTATTAAAAGTTGCATTGATCCTTACTAAGCATGGAATAACACGACATGAGGTCAGATAATACACACCACACAAGTTTGTTGTTGAAGAATCAAAAACTTTTAAAAAACGACACACAATGCTAGATATTAACCAATCTTCATCAATGGGAAGTGCTAAGGTGGAATGGCGATTAGATTGGTTTAGTTTCTGAACATAGCAATTCAAAACATACTTATACTTTTTAGCCAATTGCAGCATCTCATAGGTGGAATTCCACCTATGAGGAACATCAATATCGATATTCCTCTTTGGCATATTCAAATCATTACAGCAATTAACCCACAACTCATGTCTCTTAACTGATGAATTCATGCTACGAATTAGATTTGTGATCTTCTCAACTGATTTAGATAACAAACCCAAACCATCTTGAACAATCAAATTTAAAATGTGAGCACTACATTGCACATGAAAGAACTTTTTAAGAACAAAATTAATCATTAGAAAATCAGGGAGTAATGCAACAAGAACATCATTATTTGTCGCATTATCTAAAGATATTGAAAAGATTTTCCTATGAATGCGCCAAGAAATCAACTCCTCATTTATGTGATTAGCAAGTGACTCACCATTGTGTGGGTACTCTATCATTTTAAAAGCAATAATTCTTTTATTCAAATTCCATTTTTTGTTAATAAAATGAGCAGTTAATAACATGTATCCCATATTAGCATGTGATGACCAACCATCAGAAGTCAAACAAATTTTCTCCTTATAAGTTTCAAAAGTTTTGAGCAACTCTTTTTTCTTTGCAACAAAGAGCTTCATCACATCTCTTTTGCAAGTAGAAGCTGATAATCCTCCATACTGAGGTGCAAAAGCTCTTTTAACCAACCCCGTAAAATCATGTGTGTCTACAACTGTAAATGGATGTTCAGCTCTAACAACATAGTCAACTACCTCTGATCTAGCAGTATCCTTACTATAAGACCAATTTGATACATTCCCCCACTAGAATCTGCAGCTATTTAGGCTTGAGTTTTAATATTAGGTGATGCACTATTTATATGACTATCCTAATGCCTACGTAAATGGCTAGTGCCATTTTTTCCTCCACGTACCAACATATGAGAGCAAATACTACATTTAGCGTATAGCAAAGTGACATTACCTTCAACAACATCAATCTTTTCAAAAAAAGTTCAAACATACTCTTTTTTCTTTGTTTGATTTTTAGGTAAAGTGGATTAAAGGCTGGTTGTGGAGCTGTTGGTGGGGCTGTTTGACTCGATGGTGTTGGGTTTGGGTCTACGGAAGCAACATGCATGTGACTAGTTACTGACTTAGACATTTCATTCATCCACACACAATAGAAATTAAGCAAACAAAACACTTACTACACAACAATACAACATGTATTTACACTAAGCTATTTGGAGAAAGGTTTAAAGTTTACTTGAAGTTAGATAACAAAACACAAGAGGCACCCTCACGGAACAGAAAACACAACTCCTCATCCTTGCAAGTCTATTACAGCTCCCATCTTTTCCACTGATACATAACACAAACAAAAGAAATTTGGTAAGGATGTTGAATTATGAAAATACTGAACTAGATTGTAATCAAGGGAAAATTATGGTTTGAAAATACTAATACTCTTACAAGTCATTAATCTAGTTGAGAACTGGAAAGAAAATTTGTGTATTTGGAAGATGAAAATAGGTTAACGTCTATGTTTATTTATAGGGGACTGACAAGAAAAAACATTGCAACGGACATATTGTTGGTTGTAATGGTAACTATAAATTTGGGAGTCTGTGAACAACGGTAAAAAAAAATCTCAATATAAATTAGCCTATTGTCTCAGACTCTTAGTCTCTCAGAGTCTCAAACTCTTAGTCTCACAAAGTCTCAGACTTGCTCGTAGAGTTTCAAAAAAGACTATTGAGTTCTGGAAAGAAACTAACCTGATAACCAAGTTTCATATTGGCATGGATCTATATGTTTTGAATATGAAAAACATAAACCTCTGAGCACAAAATATTCTCCACCGCCTCTGTATTTCTTAGCTGCCTTTTGTCTTTATGTACCACCGATTTGTTCAGCTGAGTCGTCCGTTTTCTCCCACTCCGTACAAATTGGCCAAATTAGTTTTTTCAACAACCAAGTACAAGAGATTCCAAGAACAAAACTAGACATATATAGTAATTAAATTAATTTACCTCTGCCCATATCTTGCATCGCAGTCTGCATCCCCTTACAGCGACGGGGTCAGAATAAAGGCGGAGGCGATGGGGTGAGTAGTATAATTGGTTTCTCAGTCGGGTATGGACTATTGGGTAGTGGGTAGTATAATTGGAAGAGTAATTAGGCCATATTAGGGTTTTTGAGGGGAATGGGAGAGAGTCAGAGAGGAAAAGAGAAGAAGAGAGCAGCGAAGGATGCTGCTAGATTGCTAGGTCTTTACTCTTTAGACTATGTTTCTTCACTCTCTTGGACGTGGGCCGTTGAGTTAGTACCCAACTCACAAAAACTATATACCCATAAGCCATTACCCATACCAAACCCAATAACATATATATGAAATAGAAAATAATGAAAATAAAATATAAATTATAGGATAGGGTAGGGTAGGGCTTTAAGGGTCGGGCAGGGCTTAACCCTAAATGGCTAAATAGGGCCGGGCCATAGGGTAGGGCCGGGTTTCATTTGCTTGACCCTTACCTTACCCTAATTGAATAGGGCTAGGGCCGGCCCGCCCTAACGGAGGGCAGGGTAAGGCGGGTTTTAGGGCGGGCTAGGACCAAAGGGCCAAATGATGAGGCCTAACTCAATGTTGTGTTCATATGGTCCTCTCTATGAAACACGACAACCTTGACAATTACTTTATTAAAAACAGGAGCTGATGTGGACATTTTGACACTCGTCACCCAGTATTAAAATTTAGCAAGATTACTGGGGCTCTTATGGAAGGAGTGACAATATTTGGTTTTTCTGTCTTTTCACCTGGTTTTTCTGTCTTTTCTGACAATGAGTCGATGAGTCAGAAAAATGAGAGGTGAGAGGTGAGAGGTGAGCAGTGAGCGGTGAGCGGTGAGGAGCTCTATCAAATATTACACCTAAATGTACTGAAATGAGAGGCGCCAATCTGCTTTTTGCATTTCTTATGTGTTTTTTTCTTTTTTTTGGTGAGAATGTGTTTTCTTTTTTCTCATGTAAGTATTGAAAAATCTATAAAAGTCATCCATTAAAAATCTGCAGATTCATGAACCAATAAAAGTCTATGACTAAAAATCAATGGCTTCAAGATATCCCGACAAGATTTGCTACCTCTATCAAAGCAGCATTGAAGGATCAACGTGGTACATGACTGTGGGCGGAACTGCATTGAGGCCAAGGCCTGTAACTTTTTTCAACTTATGAATTATGCATTAGTTATCAAAAGTTTGATATAATTATAAGTAAAAACTTCCTAATTTAAAAGGTGTAGCCCCCATTTCTTTCCTATTAAACCACAAACACCATTTGTTGTTAATAAGTATAATTTATCCAATTTATTTCTCGTACATTAATGAACTCTTATCATATCTATCTTTATTCATAAAATGAATAATTTCTTTTCTCATTCTATTATATATGTGCATTGTAATTGATGAACTTATTTATCTCTTTCTCTATATATTTAATATATTCCAAATTTCATAATTTTTTTTTCCAATTTAGCAACAATGATGTCTAATATACAAAAGTTAATTACCTTTTGATATTGTATTTATATACATTTATTCAATTTTCAAACACTATGTATTTTGACTTTGTAACTCGGCCCCCTTTAATCTATAATTCTGACTCCACCTCTGTACATGACATGCATTGCGTAATGTTATAAAGTTCTTCGTACTATCATACGAAGAACATACTTCTCTCCGGTCTCCAAGAATGACTGGCAAATCTTGACTTTTCAATTGTCGAGAGACAGGCTAATGAAATCTCCTGCCTGAAGACCGGTTATCCATGTATAACAAGGTCTTGATTTCTTTCTCAATAAAAAAAAAGGTCTTGATTCCTTTCCTACAAGAAATAACTTAAATAGGGCACACAATCTCGAGAGCTTATTCCCTACACCATGGGACAGCTACATCAGGCAAAAATGTTGACGTGGCTGTTAATTAATGGTGGACGGAAATTGGGCGTTAACGTGAGAGCGGGGTTAAAGCAAGAATTACCATGATCATGTGTTCTTCACATGCCATTAAAATCACAACCCTAATCCACACAGACGTGCATCAAATCTGATCTCAATCTGCACAAACGCGCACTCCTTCCATCTCTCTCCACTGTTCGATAGCGTGGGACGGCCTTGCATATCCTTCGTAAATCCTAAATTGGCAAGAATCTTTGAAGCCTGCACTTCAGCAAGATCCGATCCCATCAGCTATAGTTGATCGTACATCTCATCAAGCTTCTCTCCTACATCATCATCATGACTGTCCTCTTCCTTTGAGTTCTGCAATGTTGCAACATCTTCTGGAAGCTTGACGAGTTCTTCATTAGCCGAAACAACTGCTTCAATACCACTTCTTTCATCACCAATCTGGAAGTTGTTTGATTCAAATCTGGAGGCTATCAGACTAGATTGGAGCCATCTCTCTCGTAATTGTTCCTCTCTCTGGTTCACTACTGATTACGAGGTCAAACGCCACCAATGGAGACGCACTTGAAGTTCTTTGACTGAGTCGAATAGCCTATTGGAATCTTAAAGTCAGATCTTTTGAGATGGATCTTAAAGTTTAACGTAATCGCCCGAAAAAGAGGATTGGGTTATTGACGATGCAGCACAATCTTTAATTTTAGGCGATTACGGAGTATGTGTTCATCTGTATCAGACGTCTAATTCCTTTTGTTTTGCATTCCAGATCCGGTCTTGCAATTTAAAGGTAATAATTTGCAATTTTGTATGAGTAATTTGGTACAGGTGAGGCAGGTAACAAACTGATGTTTGATGTTGAATTTCATAGGAAATGGAAGGGTCTGAGGTGATGGGTAAACGGAGAAATTGTTAGCAGGAAAATTGGTAAGTCGCTTTGACATTATGTATTTATGAAACTTAAATATCGGTTTGAACTGCTGCGGTAGTATAGTTGGTGAAAATGAGAGGGAAAACATGTTTGTTTGCAGAAAGAAGATGTGAGGATTAAAACCGCCTGTTACCCAACGGAGGCTTAACAACAACTGACGTAGCGAATCTACTGAGGCGTCGACCTGTCAAATTGGACGGTTCTGATATGTAGCTGTTCCACTGGTGCAGGGAATAATTTTCGCACAATCTCGTGATTTGTAGTCTAAAGGGAAGTCAATAATGTGGTGTAAGTGAAAAGTTTGACAAAATTCTGGATTGCTATACAAGCCTCTTGAACACAGAAAACTACATAAGCCCTAACACCCCACAATTCTCAACACCCCTCATCTCTCTCACAAAAGCTACCCTAACCCCTAGCCCCCGTCGCACAGAAATCATGTTGGAGCTCCGATTGATCCAGGGCTCACTCCTCAAGAAGGTTATCGAGTCCATCAAGGACCTCGTCACCAACGCCAACTTCGACTGCTCCGCCACCGGCTTCTCCCTCCAGGCCATGGACTCCTGCCACGTCGCCCTGGTCGCTTTGCTTCTCAGAGCTGAAGACTTCGAGCACTTCCGCTGCGACCGGAGCATCTCCATTGGGGATGAACCTGAATAACATGTCCAACTTGCTCAAGTGCTCCGGCAACGATGATATCATCACCATCAGGGCTGACGACGGGAGCGATACTGTCACCTTCATGTTTGAGAGCCACACACAAGATGAGTTTTCTACTATTGAGATGAACCTGATGGACATCGACAGTGAGCACCTTGGAATTCCAGACTCAGAATACCATGCTATTATTACTATGCCTTCTGCTAGGTTTGCCAGGATTTGCAAAGACCTCAGCCCCATTGGTGACACTGTTGAAATATATGTGACAAAGGAAGGTGTCAAGTTCTCTACAAAAGGGGATATCAGCGCTGTTGATAAGCTCTGTAGGCAGAACACTAGTGTTGACAAGCCTGAAGAAGCTATAATCATAGAGATGACTGAGCCAGTAACATTGAGATTTGGTTTGAGGTACATGAACTCCATCACAAAAGCATCCACCTTGTCAAACACAGTTACTATCAGCCTCCATTCGCAACTGCCTCTTGCGATTGAGTACAAGATTGCTGAGATGGGCTACATAAGGTTTTACATGGCTCCAAAGGTAGAAGACGATGAGGAGACAATGCCTCAAGTTTGAACCCTACGCCACCGCACAGGCCTGCCCTTAGTTGACCTTTTTCTTTTCTTTTTTCGAAAATCCATGTCTGAGAATTGTTTCCCTTCTTCATTAGGAGAGTTATTAAGTGGTTCGCACCATATTATAATGTCATTGGTCAATTTGTGTTTCATTCACTTTAAGATTCTTATTAGGAGGATGCCAAACAATAGTTTCATACTTCCATTAGAATGAGAATGACCATTATTGGCTTGAGAAAGGATTACAACTACTATATTTTAGTTGTAATAGAATATCTTAATGAACAAAGAAATACAACTATATGTTACACCATTCATTTGTCCAAAGAAAAGCCTATCAGAGAGTTCTAAGGCTGTGATGTTATCCCTCGCGTATAAAAATAATTATGTCAAGGTAACTACAAAGCCGTTTCTATTGCTAAAATACACCAAATACAAAATTGTTTCAAGATTATCAACAGGTTAGAAATAAGGGAAAATGCCCAAATGCACAAAAATAGGGATTTTAATACCCACATCAATGTAAATCTTTTCTATTAGCTCATTTCAATGATTCTTATGTAAAAAACATTATTACCCTCTATAGAATTAAACCCAAACATATCTCATCTTTTTCTCTTTCTCTTCTCTCTGTCTCTCTCTCTCTTCTTCTCCTCCCGATCTGCTCTTTGCTCTCTCTCTCTCTCTCTCTCTAGTGGCTCTCTTTCTTCTTCTTCTTCTTCTTCTTCTTCTTCTTCACTCTAGTCACTCGTAGCTCACATTCAGATTTAATGTCTGAACCATGAGGGTGGTGTTTATCTCCGTCGTGATCACTCTGCTCTGCGCCATTGCTGTTGATTCCTGCTTACCAACAGACCTGGCAGCCCTCGAAGCCGTCAAGGCCTCCCTCACCGAATCCAACCTCGGCCTCTTCAACACATGGCCCGGCACCGACTGCTGCCTCAACTGGTACGGCGTCAGCTGCGACCCTTCCACTCGCCGCGTCGTCGACCTTAACCTCCGCGGCGAGTCTGAGGACCCCATTCTCTCCAAGTTTGGCCAGTCCGGCTTCATGTCCGGCTCCATCGCCCCCGAGATTTGCAACCTCGACAGCCTCACCACCCTCGTCCTCGCTGACTGGAAGGGCCTCTGCGCCGTTTGCCTTTGCTACCCAGCTTATCTTCCGGCTCGGCTGGAGTTCGATTCAGGTTGGATGGTGGCTGGGGAAGGGCGCTGCTTGCTGGCGTGCGCCGGGGTTGGTGGAGGAGGCCGGTGGAGGAGGTCGGGGAAGGTGGGTGCCCAGTTCAAGTTAGTTAGTTTTTTTTTTTTTTTATCCTTACATTTTAATATTAGAGTCAGAAAGTGATTATTAAGGATTGATAAGTGATTATTGGGGCCAATAAGTTATTATTTGAGGTTTGTAACCTGATTATTGAGGGTCAATAAGTGATTATTGGGTGATTACTGGGTGTCAGTAACTGAAAACTAAGTGATTACTGGGTGTCAGTAACTAAAAACTAAAAGTTATTGGGAGTCAGTAACTGGTTACTGGGTGTCAGTAATTAATCAATAACTGATTACTGAGGGTTAGTAACTGGTTATTACGGGTCATTAACTAGTCAGTAACTGATTATTGGGAATCAGTAACTGGTTACAGGAGAAAATTCGGTAACCGGAATCCGGCAGTCGGTGACCGGAGTCTAGTGTCCGGTGGCCGGTGACCGGAGTCCGATGTCGGGCGGCCGATGACCGGAGTCCGAGGTTCCGGCCAAGTCTTTTCATGTTGAAGAGGTGGGGGCAAAATAGTCTTAAAATAATATGGTTTGTTAAGACTTTAGTAAAGATTTGTGCATTTAGGCATAAAAAAGGTTACATTATATTGGAATGGGCAAATATAAAAGATTATCATTGGAATGAGAAATAAAGGATTTGAATTAGTACTAAATGGCCATTTTCCCTAGAAATAAATGGACAACTTCTTATCTATGCCATTTTGTAACATGTTACAGTTCTTCAACAATATATTCAATCTATCATCTTCCTTGGTCTCCTTCCCAGCCACCATCATTTCTCTGCCACCACTTTCTAGTCCCCTATTTACGTGAGGCATGTCCTCTATATCATCGGTTAAGCATGTCTCATCATCCATAAGATCAAATGTACTCGGAGTCTCATGAACTGAACCATTTGGAGATGTCTCTGGAATAGTTCCATCAGTTTCTTGCAACGACTGATCTCTATGAAACATTAGAGGGCTGCGGCAAACTTCAATTACCTCATCCAGAGTCAGCTGATTGAAGTGATATGCTGAAGGTTCTCTATCTTCAAGTTTCAACTTACCCAGGTTTCCGAAAGTTGCATTGAGATGAGGGCATTCCAGGATATAAGCTGAAGCGAATGTCCCGTTAGCCAAACCCATCAGCCGCCAATTAAAGATTCGTCGAAAAATCATAGTCCACTTGGGCACAATGTAGCAGCATGAGTCCTGGCACTGAAGCCGACAACTTCTTTGTAGCATTACATGTGCCTCTTTTATAGCAAGTGCAGGTCCCAATGTCTTAGAATCTGCAAGGTATCCGATTAAGCCATTTTCAAGTTCAACTCTCAGGCTTTCAATCTCCTTCCTTGCATTCGAACATCTTGGCAACCATGAGATACTATTAGGAAAAGTGGGAAGTCTACAGTTCCCAAGAGCTGAAATTAGTGCTTCTACTTTTGCCACTGAGCTCCATCCTATCCTCGGCAAGCACCACTTCACTAGCCTGTGTTCTTCACCGAATCCCTCCAGTAAAGCAATCTCAGGGCAAGGCAAACCAGCAGGATTTGCTTGCGCAGCAGCAGCAATTTCCCTCTGGGACTGATCCAAAGCTTCATTGAAGGCTAGGATACAGTTGTTCGGACCTACCTCATAATCTTTCAATTTCTCTAGTGCCTCCAATGAAGAATTCAGGTGCGTCAGAATCAATTCATGTGTTTTCACATGATGAAGAATGGGTTGAGGAGGTGATTCACTTGCAAGCCATCTGAGTCCCTCCCTTAGTCGGTTGTCACTATAGAACCCGTCCAATTGCTCTCTTTTCTGATTTTCAAGAAGGGAAACAATCCGAAAGCTGCATATTTGGGATTTATCCAAGTCATGGAGACCCATATTACTAACAATAATGGAGGAAGGATCGGTAACATTCTTGAACGAACCAGCTAGGATCAGAAGAGGTAAGCAGGAGCCATACGATACTGACATCAAAAGGTTATTGAGCTGGACTTTTTGCAATTTCCAAGGGATGCTTTCTGATACAAGAAACAAAAGCGCACTTACACCAGATACACACTCATTTAGATTATCACTGTTTGCATCCTTAACTACAGATAAACAGCAGGTCAGGTCTGAACCAGATTCGCCTTCAACCCATTTCTTCCATATTGACGTGCCAGGAGATGAAATTAAGAGATCCTCATCATCGTTTTTTGAAGGCATGAGCTTTGAAAGCAACCAGGGTGCTGCTTCGAGGGCATGGTTCCTCTGCCAAAGTTCATCACCTTCCATATTGTTCATCTGAGAATATACAACAATTTTCCAACACAGGCATCTAGCATCCGGGTTTCTTGTGCTTAGTGTATCTGCTATTACATCTGAAACATTAAGACTGGACCAGGACAGGCCTTGCTTTTGATGTCTCTCCCTCAAAATTCGATCAATGTCAAAGTCACCAGGCATGCGGGGTTGCTACAAAATAGAGCATTGGTAGATTTTAAAATCATCAAATCTAACCAGTAAATACATTATTTACTAATAGGTATAAACCACAGAATTCTCAATGTAATGAACCAATAGTTAAAATGCACTCAACATCACAGGAATAATTAAAACTAAACGAATTTTCAGTAGAAAAATAAGAAAGAAAGAGGGGAACTGAAAACTTGTCCACTGATTTTCAGCCTTCGCAGAACTCTGTAAAGATTGAGAAACTGAACTGATTTGAAACCTTTGTACTAATATAAGAAATGACAAGAGGACACGATAGAAATATAAAACTGATGCATCAAAACAGAAAATCACAATACAGTTGTCTTATATTTTACATAAATGCCATATATAATCTACGAAATCTAGTTTATCAAGTTAGAAAACATCGCCTTGTTAAGCTCTTTTATTACAAGTACATAGAAAACAAAAATTTGCATATCAATGAAGACAGATATGTTAGTGTCAAATTATTTGGAAAAGCTTACATCTCTCTTCAGTTGAATTGGTGGTCCCAGTGATAAGGAATTCAATGCAGCATTTGCGATCAACTGCCTTTGCTCTCGCTGTTCCCTTAGCTTCACAGAACGCCGCCTCCATAACCTATGAGAAGTAGGAATGTCAAAGGATATAATAACAACAATATTTTAACATGCAGAAAAGGGACACAAGCTTAAGTACCTAAACAACAACTTCAGCTTTGCCTTGGCAATTTCCTCCTGTTGATAATTTCCCATATCCTCGTCACTTTCATTGTCCTGAGGAAGATCTGTAGGTTCGTCATTGTCCAAGTTATTAGACACGGTTTGGCCTGCTGAATGTTCTGCCTCATCTCTATTTGTACCAACTGGAGATTGCAGAGATGTTTTTGACACAATCTGCAATGGCATTGCTTCCATACCAAAATGCATGCTTTTCTCTGGAAAGTTACAGTAAAAAGCATCTCTGTTGGCCTTCTCATTTAAACCAACTTTATCAGGTTGGGGTTTAAATGATGAGAGATCCCAAGGGGAAGGAGACAAAGAAACCATCGGATTATCATCATGACGACGACCAACAAATGGCATGTTAATCACTTGCTGCACTCTGCTATCCTTTGGGGACAACGCTATTGGCATTTGAATCATATGCTGCTTTTGTCTGACATCTATTTGGGGTGAGAAAATAGATGTTGGAATTCTTATCTGCCTTGGACTGATATCTCTTGGGGATGAAACAACTTCACAATTGGGCATTTCTTCATCAAGTTCAGGGATGGAATTTACTACAGGAACAGATAGTACATTCTGGATAAGACTTCCCCCTTCACCATATGACGCACATTTTGCTCCAAGTGTATTTGGCTTAGTCAGCTGAGTTTCATCTGAAGCTTCTGCAGGCAAGGATACGACTTGACCAGAAGCTATAACATCCTTCATTATCCTTCTTGATTTTTTCATGTCCACAAGTTTAGAACACTTTGTAGGATATTCTTCATCACCATTTAGAAATGGACCTTCCTTTACAATATATGGCTCCTTATTGTAAGATTTCAACTGGAATCCATGATACTCTGAAAGGCTTTCAATTTCCTCTTCCTAATTTCAATCATCAAAGTGTAAGCATAAGCAAAGTAGAAAAGTTCCTCTTTCTGAAGAGGGTGCAAATTGGAATTTTCATGAATGATGGTACCTCCATAGCTAGCCACTTGGCAACATCCGCAATAGGGAGACCTTGGTTATTCTGGAGACCTGCTTGTAGAGAAGCAAGTGCCAGAGTTCGTAACTGGCCAAACAGAAAAAGTTGTTAATTAGATGTACCAAATTCCGATCATAAAATCTTTATATTTAAGCTAAATCAGAGACCTTTTGGTAAAATCTGTATGCCACTTGGATTTAGATTTTGTTCTCTGGGTTCACATGTGAGGGTCATTCGAGCCAATACAAGCAAAGCAAAGCCATGAAGGGAGGGGAGAGAAGAAAGCACATTTACCATTGAATATATTCATGTTTACATCAAAGATGCACAATAACCATGCTTGAATTAAACAATACTCAAAGCTCAATCCAAACTACTATTAGCAAAGAATTTCAAGTGAGCACAGAGTGTTTCATTAGACAGTCCTTCTTTACGTAGAATTATAAACTACCCAAGCAAAAACATTGTGCTGGCATAAAAAAGCTTTGAAATTCGAATACTCGATAACCACGACTACAATAGAACACCCATAGGAAACCTTTTTTTCTTTACGATGTAACCCTGAAAATCTGCACAGGTTTAGTTTTTATTTTAGTTTTAATTATGAGATTGTATTGACTTAGTTGGAACCTGCAAACAGCAAAGCCCATAATTGTTCAATTGATAGCTGAAATTCAAAATTTTCTAAGCCCTAGACACTTCAATACACATCGTTCATAGTTTTGTTCATAAAATTTCTCTTAGATATCATGTATATAACTAATCACGCGCATAAAAATGTGGTGTAAAGGACAAATTCTTTAAAATTGTTCTTGTAATCCTAGAATCACATGCTGCCTTGGCAACTGAATACATTGCTGACGGAAAGAGCAAGCTTATAATTATTAATTACGAGGTCAAGGATCCTAAAGGTAATTGTATAACAGAAACACAAAGCATAAGCAGCAGTGATTTATACCTTTGCAAAATGAGCGTGCATCAGGCATGCTTGAAGATAAGTTGCTTTTCTTGCAAGTCGAAAGAAGGCAATGAAATTACCAGTTCTACAAGCTCTGCAAGACAAAATTTGTTTGATATTTATATTACAGTGGAAACCAAAACCATAAGACACATTTAAAGAGAAGTTACCTTGCTACATCACGTGCAAATAGCACCTCTGCAGTTTGTCTTATTTCTTGGGTCATCTTTGCAAGATCAAGTGACAGCTCAGCAGGTTCAACCTAACAGGAAAACTTTATCTCTATAAACAGCGATAAAATGAAAATCTGTATGACAGAGTGATAACTGCAGATGACTCACCATATGCCCAGGATGTTTGTCCAGCTTGAGAAGCGCATAGTAACCTCGAAACTCTTTTTCTGTAGGAATATTTATTCCCTGCTTTCTGTGATCATCGTACAATTGGAACAATTCTACTGATGTTTTATTCATCTGCTCAATATTGAGGTGAGCATCAAATCCTTCAGCAAACCCCTCTCCTCTTGAGTATTCACATAACTCATGCATGGCAATTATGTGAAGTCTTATCTGAAATAAAATGTGTGACATTAGCCATAATATTCAATCTTGAGATGATCGAACAGAGCTTTGGATAGATCACCAACAAGATGCATATCTTTCAAACAACAATTCAAGAATAACTTCAGTAGCGAAGATATTTACTTAAAATTGATAAATGGTTAATACGTTTATATATTAAAATGATTGGCACTCCATTTCCAGAGTTGCATGTCACTTTTAACTACTAGCTGAGTGCAACTGGTGAGCATGTTGAGAAATGCAGTGCTAAAATCTCTCCAAGTTATCAAAACAAATATTTCCAGAGGAAGGATATTAAGTAGCAATATTTGACAAGCATTCAACATCATGAAATGAGAAACTATGACGGATCTGACAAGACATAAGCAACAAGAAAAAGAGCAATAGGAGTTGCAAACTACCATTTCATCCCAACTAATTATATTTCTCATCTCTCAATGGTATGTTCCTGATAAAGGATGACGTAATTATGTAAATAAAAAAGATCAATTGTGCAAGCAGGAAGAAGTTCAAAAGATTCACCATTTGCTCCAACATATTAATAGCCTCTTGGTCAAAGATGTGTTGCATTCTTAGGTCCATTCGAATTGCCCGCATTCTATCCCACAAGAAGTTATATATGCTAAGAAACCTATCGTTGTAAGGTTTATCAAGCAGACTGAGCAAATAATCCATTGTCTTCTGCAGGATTGGCATTGGTCTTATCAAGTTTGCATCCCGCTCAGCTGTCCTGTTATACTGTGTCCAAATTTATATAGCATCTATCATCCTTGATGTTAATAATGGATTAATTTTTAAGGGACAAAAGGAAATGACCTCATTCATGTGCAATATATATACCTTTTTAACAGCAAGGGACATGCTAGTTTGATTTCTATCCCCATCCACACGCTCATGCTGATCAAGATCCCCTTTCCTTTCTCGCTCCGCTCTCTCTGAATCTGATATTAATGAAAAAACTTGGTCAGATTGAAGGATTGCAACTCTTATACTCTTCAAGCATAAACGAGGAAATCAAAAGATGCAAGTTACCATAAATAAGGAATTGAGGTCATGGTAAATAGTATACAAAAACAAGAGGAGATGGTAAGTAATCCAAGTACACCAAGAGAACAGATGAAAAATGAAACACAACAAAAAAAAAAGGAGATTATCGATCATATAAGCATCTAAAGTTTCATACAACACTTCCCCCATATCTCTGAGTTGTAGAAATATTAATATATTGTTGTCATTTCCTCATCTATGGACCATCAAAAATTTTATATTCTGATATCTAGTATCTTGGCTGAAGGGCATACCTGGACACATATCTGGGCATACACCAATAATGATACCAGAGGATTCTACGCCTTCACACTCGGATACAGCATTTCCATCAGTAACATCCCTAGCCAGTTGAGTAGAACTATATGCAACTGATCTGTTCCTCTCAACATTAGATTGTTCATTTCTAGACGCAGAAACGCCCTGCTCTACGATATCATTACCATTCTGTGGACTTTTGCTTAATTCAACCTTGAAGCGGGCTAATCTCTTTGCTTTTGCTTGCATTTCTCTAAAAAAAAGGCATCAGAACAAAATTAGAAAACCTCAAAGTTGAGTAAGCATGTAAGAATATAACTAATGCCCACTAAAATTTACCGTTCAGTACCGTCTTGAGTAGCATATGAGTCTCCCTTGAAGATTTGATCCTCGGGAAGTAAAGGAGGCGACCTCATTCTTTTGGCAACGGGTATGTTGGTCAAATTGTCTGCAGCAGCTTCAGAAAGGGTATTGTTTGAAGACTGCAAAGATTTTTGCTGAACCCGAGAATCGCGAGTATTGAAAATTGCACTTGAAGTAGCATTTGACCCCACAGGAGATACAGAAGGCCTGAAAGGGAAGCAGATAGCAGGCTCAGTGGCTAACCCAGATCTCTACTCCCTTGTTTTTGGATATGCTACTACCAATAAGAAAAGTAACATGTTTTTTAAGTTCGTACAATTAGTGTTCTCCTTTCCCAAACCGGAAACTAGCGGCTGTAACAAAAAGCCCTCTTAGTTATTCTACATGTTTGTATTGACAAGGCCCTTATATACAAGAAATAGAGGCTAAGAACTCCTTTACTTTTCTCCTTAGGTATTTTAGAAATACACCTTCTTTTCCCCTTGTTGGCTTCCCAGCAATACAAAAGTTCACCCCTACTGTAACTTAGGAAACTATTGATATCTCAAATATGTGATTAGGAACATTATAGTCATTTAATAAAAATGAGATTGCCAAGGATAACTTCATTAGAGGATGGGTAAAAGTAGGAACCTAGTTCGTTTCAGGACTTGGACGTCATCATAGTTGACGGGAGTTCTTCTACCAGAGTCAACAGAGCTGACAGAAGGTGATACTCGAGATGGTTCTTGATAAACCTGCAATCTGGCATGATCACCTATCAACTTTAGCAAACTATTCAGCTCAGAAGAGGAAAATGCATGCCTATATGACAAACAACAGCCTATTTCAATTGGGATCACTACGGATAAAATGGGGGAGGAGAATAAAATTAAAATTGTATATAGACTGAAGCTGTGTGTGTATACATGTGTGTGTGTGTGTGTGTGTGTGTGGCACAGATCAGCAACCATGCATACCTGTAGCAATGGGAACATGAATTTCAGGAAAAAGTGTTCAAAATACAGTTCTATATTTTATGATGACTCCATAACAATGTGCAGATAGGTTAATACATAAAAACAATCAATATAATTGAAGATAGTGTAGTCTAATGTAATACTATATCATCAAGCCTCAAGCCAAGTCTATGTACCATGGATTGGTATTGTTAACTGAAAGCATCCAAAAGATGATCTCCACTCAAACGATCAAGAGTGTGAAATCACCAGATTGCTTGACGCACACAAGCACAAACACATAGCAGTATTTAAAACTTACCCTAAAACTCCACCAGAACGATCAAAGTCCTCAACAGGACGATGGTTATAGGAGCCAGAGGGAGGTGATCGTGTTTGCGGAGTAACCAAGTTACTGCACATATTTACAGAAAATCTAAGCAGCTATTGGATCATAGTCATTAAGCAAAGCAATGGATCAAACACAATTTAACTTAGAACCCACCCGTCAACTCCACCAAAACGATCAAAATCCTCAACAGGATGATAGTTGTAAGATGATGAGGGCGGTGACCGTGTTCTTGGAGGAAACAAGTGACTGCACATATGTACAAGCAAATCTGAGCGGTGAGTGCCTTAAGCAAATTAGAGCAGAACCTTTGAAGATACAACATAGTGTGGCGCAACTATTATGCACTCGAATAAAGTCTCGAACAAAAAGACAGAGTTTTGGAGCACCATACATGGTGGCAGTGTTATGAAAGCACCCACAAGGATATCCCCATGCAGAAGATTGATAATGTAGAAATCACTAGCTCAGTTGACACTCAGTGACAGAGTTGAACTTAGATCTTACCCTTCATCTCCACCAACACGATTGAAATCCTCAACAGGCTGATATTTATATGAAGTCAAGGTAGGTGATTGCGTTCTTGGAGGAACTACATGACTGCACATAGTTGAAACAAGAATGTGGTTACTGGAACTAAGTGCTTGTTGGAACAAGAACGTTAAGCCAGAACTACGAAGACTAAACCTCAAAATATAGTTTAAGAGCTTAGGTATATGGAAAAGTTTAGAAAGAAGTTGAAAAGAAGAGTCCACTTCTATTGTGACGATTCATCCAAATCACATGATCATGAAAAAATAGAAATTACATATTACTAATTAACAGACAGAACAAAATTCATCGTTAAAAATTCATACACTGGGTCATAATACAGTTCTAGATTCACAGTTAGATAAGTATAGTGGACAGGTGAAGTAAAATACATGAAAAATCAGAAGAACAAAAACAGAAAACAAATATAAAAAAAGTATTATATTGCAGTGTCAATAATACCACACTAATAGAAAGAACATACCTTCTCGGAACACTTTGAGTGGAATTTCTTATATTTACATCTCTTGACACAAAGGGAGGAGATCTGTTCCCTCGCGTGTCTTGGAATCTGGAAATCTTGGCAGTAACACTATTTCCAGAATTACGAGAAACAACAAATGATGTGACGGCAGATGGTCTTTGATGAACCTTGGTATCATTATTTTTCAACAAGGGTCTCTGCGAACCATTCCAACTAGGAAGAGATTCAGGGGACCTGGCAGAAAAGACAAAAAAAAATCACCAACATAAGTTTTGACATTCATCAAGCATGAAGGGCTGAACATGCAATAGAAAATGGGATGTGAAATCCACACTCCCCAAGTTGTAATCCACACTCCCACTTTCTACTTTTAGTCATCATTTTTATAAGAAAACAAAAGTTAAGTCACTAAGGACAAAATTTAAGTTACCAAAAATAGAAAGTGGGAGTGTGGATTACAATTTGAGGAGTGTGGATTAATAAACACAGATATGGTAACAAGGAGTCAAGGACCAATAACAAAGTTATCTTGACCTCATAAACTATTCAAAAGACAGCCAATTGAAGGCCTGAGAACATGAATTAGGCCGAAACTTTATTAATGTGAAAAAAATTAGAAGCATCTGAAATATAGTGTACAAGCAAGGTAGTCTAAAAAACCAGGAGGATAAGAAAGTCAAAAGGCAATCTTAAGGTGCCTCAGATGCCGAATGCCACAAAGGCCTTTGCCGAAGCAAAATTTATATCTAGAGTTTCATTCCAGAGATTCATTCCATATGTATAAATACATATGTGATTATCTCCTTAACTACCAGACATTCTAGATTCAATTTCTAAAATCATCCCATAAGACGTTCCATTCTTTTTAATGATTTCTGTTTCCCTCCAAACTAAAATATACCGTTTGCCAAAAGCTTCTTCTGCCTCACCAGTCAACACTTCTAAAAAGAACCCTAACAACCTTGTACACAGTAGTAGACGAAAGAGGTGCACATACATATATAGCCCTTAGGTTCTAAACTAAAGAAATTTCACAAATATGAATTCGACAAACATCTTGGGTGCTCAGACTTTTTCCCCAGCACAGAGAAATCACAAGACCAGGAGTGCAAGAGACACTGATACATTTTCTTTCCTCATCTCACTTCAGGAGAGCACTTTTACTAATGCGCTACAAATAATGATTTAAAGAGATGAAAGGAATCACATGATTATGTCCGAAAGTTACAAGGATTAATTGGGAAGTTACAAAATTAAATTACTGGACACAACGTACTCAGTACAGGTACTAACATTGGTTACTATGCCTAACAAGAAACATCTCTAAATCAGTATTCACTATGATCTCCACGAAACAAAAGGAATCCATGACAGCATTTCAACCGATAGCAACGACTTCAAAAACCACACATACAAAAAACAGAAAAAAACACATACTAACTCTACCTTTGCACTCCAGAAGGTCGGTAAGAATGAGTTGCACCCGGATGAGAACCTTGAAATGCCAACTGCGGCGAATGCGGTTGCCCTACCACTGCAGGTCTACAGTGATCAAAAGAAAACTGTCAAACCTTGCACCCGAAAACCAATCAATTACACATAAACAGTAACTATCAGCGAAACAAATGCTACAAAACTCAACCACAGCCTAACTCCGCTTCGAAAAATTAACAAAAATGCAGTAACTAAATAGATTGAATAGGGTTTAAATCAGAATCAACAGTTCAATATCTGAAATTCTAACAACAATGTAAAGATTGAAACTTTACCTGGGAGGAGATCGGAGAGGGGCGGAGTTGGGGAAAGGAGGGGTGATTGGGGGAGAAGGTGAAGGAGGGCGGCGGCCGGCAGTGCCGAACTGGAATGGAATGGGTTTTTCTCCGGCGGGTCCCGCCTGACCCGAGAAGCTTTTAAACGACATTGAGTTTATCCTAGAGTTGCAGAGAGAGAGAAAGAGAGATCCCAGAATATATATGAGTTTCGGAAACTGAGGAGTTTCAAAAACTCGAAGACGAGGGCTTTAAACGTTGTCGTTTCTGGGTCGGGTTAAAATCCAAATTTGAGGATTAGGGTTTAAACGAGTCGGGTTGGTGTTCCAATCATGTCCCGGACCGCGCTGAAACATGAAACATCCCTCATTATCCACCAAGCTAAGTACACATTGGGACTTTTTTCAAATATATCTTTTTTTTTGGTAGGATGATTTTTCTTTATTATCACTGAGTTGAGACAGCAAGCTCAATTGGTCGTGTAGTTGAGCGTGAGTTCTGGAATGTATGCAGTACATCATGTACTTTGGTTGTCTGAAGTAGGTGTCAAACAGGAATTGGACTAGGATCCACGAGTCCAATATGGTGGGAGTTGGAACTCGAATACCAGACATACCTACTAGGTACTACACCAGGTGGTTTGTAATATAAAATTTCAACCTACCTCAACTAGAAAACTCATCTTAGGTTTAGATGTTGCGAACTAATAATGGGCGAGGATGTGTGTTAGTTTTCTTTTTCATACCAACATAAACATCAACAATTTAATTACTTGTGATTTGATTTGTTTTTGTATATTACGTATTAATTTATTCGATCATTAGACTGATTTCAATTTTATACAATAAACATTTTGTGAGTGTCGATGAACTATAACCCCTTAAAGCATATGCACCAAAGGAGGCAAGATCATGGTCTAACCTCTCAATGAAACCAAAATCCATACACCGCATGGCTTGTGCCCGATCAAAAGCATGGTCGACTAACTTCAATGGCAGCTTTTGCCTCTTCGTCTAGTCGTCCAATATAGTGGGCTCGTGTAATTAAAGTAGTTAACACATTGTAATTTTTTTCTATCATTTATCTCATATTCCAGTTTTGGCCTTATATATTAGTTTGTTTCTTTCTTCTTCGTAAAATAGAATTAGAGGGCAAACCTGACAAAAAAGTATTGTACCATGTCGAGATTAAAACTCTTACCTTTTTACGGTGCATAAAGATTGAAAAAGGCAAAGACTCTCCTTTTGCTCTTGTCATTAGAAACTAATTACACAAAAAGATTTACATAATCCTAGTTGATTACAGAATATACATCTTCCTAATATACTAGGATTGAGACTCACATTAACACTCCTCCTCAAGTTGGCGCATACAAATCTTGAATGTCCAGCTTGTCAAGTGAGTCACTGAACGCCCTGGACGAGACAACTTTGGTAAGGATGTCAGCTAGGTGCTCCTCCGAAGGAACAAATGAGAACGAGATTATGTGAGCATCTAGCTTTTCCTTGATGAAGTGTCTGTCAATCTCTACATGCTTTGTCCGATCATGCTGAACATGATTATGTGCAATTTCAACCGCAACAGTATTGTCACAGTGAAGAGACATTGACCATTCCTGCTTGAAACCCAATCTCTTTAATAAACTTCTCAACCATAACAACTTACAGACTCCTTGAGCCATACCTTTGTACTCAACTTTTGTACTAGAACAGGCCACCACATTATGTTTCTTGCTTCTCAAAGTGAATAAGTTTCCACCAACAAATGTAAAATAGCCAGAAGTAGAATGCATGTCAGTGATGTTCCCTGCCCAGTCCACATTAGTGTAACCACTAGTCCTCAAATGTCCATGCTTACGAAACACCAGGCCTTTCCTAAGAGCAGACTTTAAGTATCTCAAGATTCTCATCATAGCATTTATGTGATTTTTACTAGGATTGTGCATATACTGACTCACCACACTAACCGCATAAGCAAGATCAGGTCTAGTATGCGACAAGTAAATTGATCTTCCAACTAACCTTTGATATCGAGATTTGTTAGTCGAAACTTGATCAGGATACTCTGCAATCAGATGGTTATGTTCTATCGGTGTATCAACTGGTGTACAATCAGGCATACCAATCTCTGCTAACAAATCTATAACATATTTTCTTTGACTCAGCATGATATAGTCATTGTTCCTGACTACCTTAATTCCCAAGAAATACTTTAAATTCTCAAAGTCCTTCGTCTCGAATTCAAAAGACAACTGATCTTTCAATCTTCTAATTTCACCAATGTCATCACCTGTCACTATCAGTCAATTCAAGAGGTTTTGGTTTTTAATCCCCTCATTTATATTCTTTTTTGTTTTAAATCTTATCGAGTGATTTTCCAATTTGAAGTGAAAATGGAAAGCCTAGAAAACGAAAAGAAAAGCTGATTTTCATTGTTTCACGCGGCAAATCTGCCCGCCAAATTCATTGACTCTTGGCCCAAATCAGGGGGGTTTCTTCTAAAAGCACAAACCGTCCTCCTCTTCACATTACACAAAGCCCAGTTTCCTCCAAAACCATCCAACTTTGCAGAGAAAAGTAAGGAGACCCTCAATGGGACGAAGGAAAAGAGTAGCAGAAGATTTACCCATCAACAGAGAAGAACAAGAAGAATGGCAACCCACAGGACCCTGCAGATTCCAACAGCTTACACAGGCCTTAGTCATCGACATTCTCTCAAGGCTCTTGGTCAAGCCCCTCCTCAACTGCAGGTGCGTATGCAAATCCTGGCTTTCCATTATTTCCGACCCTCACTTTTCCCTTTTGCACCTTCCGAAATCACCCATTGGGATACTGATCAATACCAACCCTGAAAAGAGGACATCCAGGGTAATTGATTATACCCAAATTGAAGAATCTGCTGATTCTCAATTCCACCTTGAGAAAATGAGATTTAGTACCAACAATAGCTTACCATCCCTTTCTTGTTTTGAGTTGATCAACTCATACAATGGTTTGCTTCTTTTGGCTGAGGTTGAACCCAATATAGATGGCCTCTTCCCCTTGTATGTGTGCAATCCGATATCGGGTGAATTCATCTCTCTTCCGCTTGCTAATGAGGGGAGGCTGTACTGTAGCTTTATCGGACTTGGTTATAGTGCGGTGACGAAGGAATGCAAGGTTCTGCAAACATGGGGAGACTACCGCAAGGATGAGCATGAGGCTCGGATATACACAATTGGTACAGTAGTTTGGAAAAGCATTGGGAAAACTCCTCAGGACTTTGCTCAATTTGCACCATTCAATGCTGTTCTGCATGGAGCTCTTCATTGGCTTGCCTCTAGTGGAAGAACATTTGAGTTTATATATGCATTTAACTTGGAAACAGAAGAGATCCGCACACTACCTCCACCTGGTTCCTTTACACCATTTCAGAAGCAATTTAAAGACGCTCTGAAATTGGGAGTGTTTGATGGTTGTCTGTTTATATGCTTGTATGGTTATGATTCATGTAAGTTTGACATGTGGGTTATGAAGGAGTATGGTGTCCAAGAGTCTTGGACAAAAACTCTGGTCGTTGAAGGCTTGTATCCAAGGCAACTTGACAACGATGTTTATGAGCCACTGGTGTTTTTGCGAAATGGGGAAATCCTGTTGTCCTACATTGACTGGACTTTGGTTTGTTATAACCAGGAAGAAAAGTGTCTCAGGGAAACTAGAGTTGTTCATACTCAGTTGAACTTTCGTGCAATTGGTTACAACCCATGCTTTTTTCACTCCATGATGTTGCGAAAGTAGAGGATATCAGAAGGTACTAAAATTATTTTGATAGATATACTTGAACACAAGCATAAATGTAGCTGCACTTCTGTCACATCCGTTCGACACCTTCTTTTCCTATCCCAGATTTTCATCACTAACAGTTTGTCTGCTAACATTTTGTTCTGCTTTTTGTTTGTGTAAGGCTGATGCTTCTGTAGGAAAATGTATTGCACTTCTCCACCCACAGAAATAAGTTGTATCACAAGCTCTAGCAAAATAGGTTGTATGACTTGTATCACGAGCATATGAATGCTGAGTCATGGTATATGGTCTCTATTTGCTTAACATTATGGAATATGCAGGTCTTTTGCTTATGTTATGTAGATTTGTTAGATTTACTTTTGTTACAATTAGTTTTCAGTAAATTCAGGTGGTAAGATATTTATGCCTAGAATAATATAGCTTATGAATACAGTATCTGTTGTCCGCGAGTTTTGCTGAATGGTAGAGCATTGCAGGGTGATTGAGTTTCAACTAACATTCATGCTATAGACATACTCAACACACTTTGTTGATGCTTGTAAGGGTTCCAACGATATAATGAATCAGTCAATGAGCATGTAAATACTTTGTTGTATAGATTATGATTATAGTATCTGTTGAGTTTTGCTGAATGATAGAGCATTACAGGGTGATTGAGTTTCATCTAAAATTGATGCTATAGACATACTCAAAACACTTTGTTGATACTTATAAGGGTTCCAAGGATAAAATGAAACAGTCAATTAGCATTTACCCAAAGGAAGTCTTCGTTCATCTGAGAGATAAACAACAGATTCGGTGCATAAGTTTTATGGATAGAAGTACGAAATATTCTGAAAATATGCTTGTCCGCTTGCATTACCTTGGCTAGAGCTCCTTGCTCAAACTATTGTTTAACTACATGAAATTTGTAGCTACATGAAATGCTTTCTTAAAATGGGATTAAGATATTCATCCTGGTTTATGTCTCTGATGTGCAGGGTAAGAGACAAAAAGAACTCTAAGAAGGCCTCTGGTGAAGGGAGCAGTGGCTGCGCCACTGCCAATTCTGGCATCCCCAAAAAATCCAAAAAACTTAACTCAGGCTCTGATTTGCCAGCTTAAGAGGGTCTTCCTAGATCCAAAAACTCCTGTGAGTTATCATAGCTCAGAGCAGATGATTTTTTTGTGTCATCTGTTGGTTACTGTTTCAGTTATTGCTTTCTTTACTCTTATTTCATGGTTGTACTTAAGGTTCTCTGATCTAACTTGCAGGATTGAGATTGCGTCAGCTATATGTAGTGGGAACTTGGTTTCATCTCAGCAATGTCTCAACAATGTTTTGTGTAAATGGTTTCTGTAATGCCAAACCAACTCTGCTTCAGTTTCTTAGCGAAGACCGAACAAAGCTTCTTTTTGTTATTTGGCGATCTGCTTCTATTGACTAAATGCATGGCTTAACTAGTGAGAGCTTTTATCAATATCTAAGTTTTTTTTCAGAATATTTGACCAGGAGATGTTCTACTTATCTCTTTCATATGCAATTCCTCCAACCTTACCGAATGTCTTTATGCATATGAACATGATTAGTGCTATAACTAGGATTAATATTACTCTCACATTCTGAACGATTAAGTGTTGGTTACAACGGATGATGTCTAGGAAAAGTGGCGAAAAGCCAAATGAAAGCAACTTCTCCAAAATCTACAACCTTTGGCACCTTTTTGGATTATCAGTTAGATGACTTCAATTCACATGAACATAGGATGGTATTATGGTTAAAAGAAATTATTGAAGCTGAATCAGAACGCTGTATAATTGTAAATGCAGAGATATCTAGGAGTTTTCAACAATTTCATTTATAGATCCATTGTAACAACAAAATCCAAAAATCATACATAACAGGGAATTTGATGTCAGCAGCTCATCTTTGCTATGATCTCACTTTTCTTTCTCAGCATTCTTCTTCTTCCTCTCATTGCATTGCTTCAAGGCTTGAACTTCTGAAGAAACACATTAACAAAACAAAAAACATCATCAAACCAAGGATCAAAACCCAGAAAAATTGAAACAAGGAAAAAGTGAAGAGATGACAATGCATACCCAATTGACAAGATTTCCAATTCCTATCATTCTTGATAAGGCAATCCTGCAAGCCACAGACAAAGGGGGTTTTCAATTTCACATGATTTTTCAGGGTATAGGGTTTTAGGATTTTAAAATGTAAATTGAAAGTGGGAGCATTACCTGTAAGGAAAGGTAGAGAGCAGAACACTCCTGGAGCTGTTTGACATTCTCATCGTCGTCTTCTACACCCGAATGCAGAGGCGGCGGAGGCGGCTTAGACTGGTCACTGGGTTTTGGTTCTGCCTGGGTTTCGGGTCGGGTCATCTTGCTGAGTTTCTCCCCCATTTTTTGGGTTCGTTGTGGTTGTCTCTCGTTCATACATCGAGAATACGACGCTTATAAAAGCTGAAGTTGCATCCGTATTAATTTTTTTAACAAATTTTTTTTGCATGTCATGTGTCATAATTTAATATATTAAATATACATGACATTAATTAAATATGTTTTTAAAAGAGAAAAGTTTTTTTTCTTGATTTTTCAGTAAATGGAATACAGTTATATGTTTTCAATAACTTAATGTAGTAACAGTTAATTTCAGTAGAAGTAATAGCGGGGGTTAACATTTCAGTAGAAATAGTAACAGAGGTAAATATCCTAGTAGAAGTAGTAACAAGAGTTAACATCCTAATAAAAGTAGTACGTAATAGCAAGTTTTCAATAACTTAGTGTAATAGTAGTTAATTCTAGTATAAGTAGTAGCAGGGGTTAACATTCCAATAGAAGTAGTAGCAAGGGTTAACATCTCAATAGAAGTAGTAGTAGGTTTTCAATAACTTAGTGTAGTAGTAGTCAATTCCAGTAGAAGTAACAGCAGAGGTTAACATCCTAGTAGAAGTAGTAGTAGTAGGTTTTCAATAACTTAGTGTAGTAGCAGTTGATTTTAATAGAAGTAATAGCAGAGGTTAACATTCTAGTAGAAGTAGTAGCAGGGGTTAACATCCTAATAGAAGTAGCAGCAGAGGTTAACATCCCAGTAGAAGTAATAGTAGCAGGTTTTCAATAACTTAGTGTAGTAGCAGTTAATTCCAATAGAAGTAGTAGTAGAGATTAACATTCTAGTAGAAGTAGTAACAGAGGTTAACATCCTAGTAGAAGTAGTAGCAAGGGTTAACATCCCAGTAGAAGTAATAGCAGTTAATTCCAGTAGAAGTAGTAGCATGGGTTAACATCTCAGTAATAGCACAAGTATGTTTTGGCAATCTTCTAGTTCTTATACTGCTTGAAGACTAAAACAATGAAGGTGAACTATGCTACTGTTTTATCCCCCACTTCTGCTACTGCAGTTATCCGCTTCTACTACTAAAACTCTAACATTACAAAACCCCCCAAATATTTATTTTGTCTATGAGCTTCATATATATTTACATTGTGGAAAGGAGAAAATCACATATACATAAGGACAATTTTTAACAAATAAGGACAGATTCTTTTTTGCTTGTCATGTGTCATAGTTTAATTTATAAAATTGATCTTATACAATTTAAATCAAATTAAATCAAACCTCATCATGTATTGCTTTAGCTGCTATTACATTTGCTGGAATGTTTATGCTACTACACTTCAAATAAATGCAATAGAAGATTTTTAATCGTTTAGTTAATGTAGTAACAGCTTCAGTAACTACAATAACAGGTTGTCAGTGACTCAGCTAGTGCCGTAGCATGTTTTGTTGAAAAGTTAGCTACTACTACACTTCTAACAAATGTAGTAGCAGGGTGTTAGTGGTGGAGCAAGTGTAGTAACATGTTCAGTAAGTGCAGTAACATGTTTTCAGTGGCTCAACAATTCTAATAGCAGCTATTTTCAATACGTGCAGTAGTAGTATGTTTTTAATGGTCCAGCTAGTGTAGTAGTAGTTTCAATAAATGCAATAGCAGGCTTTCAGTGGCTCAATGTAGTACATTTTTAATGGTTCAACTAGTGTAGTAGCAGTTTCAATAAATGCAATAGCAGGCTTTCAGTGGCCCAATGTAGTAGTAACTATTTTCAGTGCATGCAGTATCATATTTTGTGTTTGATGGCTGCAATTAGATATCTTTTTTTTTTCTCAAGAAAAAGGCGGTACTCTTACTTGAAGATTTTAATATATAACAAACCACATATACCTTCAAGTCCTGCTATTGCACTCTCGCTAGAATTTAGCTGCTACTTGTACTTGTCGAGTTCTGCTACTACACCAATACTCATTCAATCAATCCTACTACTGCACAGCTATTCTTCTAATATATTGCTACACTTATACTCTTATTCTAATCCTGCTACTGCACTAGCTGGTAATTTAGTTGCTGCTGCTGCTACTACATTCTTCCTGACCATCTATAACACTACCCAACAACATCATCAAACACATAGTCTCTCTAATCCTCCACCATTATCCTCCAAACCAGATGTAATAGCAGTGTTAGTACATAGTACAACATCAGTCGTACTCGCCTAAGAAGATGCGTGCCGCCACATAAAACGGGCTTGGGCCTTAGCTAAGCCCAAGAAGCCTACACTATTTCTTGAGGGCATAATGGTAATACACCCTCTAAGTAAGGGCAAAGTGGTATTTTTAGGGTGCATCCACCATATCCCTATAAATACCACTCTTCCCCCTCATTCTCTCTCTCCATCTTCACTCCCTTATCACCTTATTTCTGCTCACTGACTTAGGCATCGGAGGGTCGAAGGCCGGAGCACCCGGTCTTCCCTCTGACGCTGTTCACTCCTTGATTGACAGGTTACGGGAGCTTGAAGATAACTCCTGCATCTGGGTGATCCCCCTTTAGAGATCACGCCAGAACAATTGGTGCTAGAAGGAGGGCTCTTCTAGTGGAAACCCTCACGTCGCTCACCATGGCTATCATCTGCCTAGAAATCCCGAGGAGAGAAAGTAGATCTAACTTTCTCTCTCTCCTTCGCTTGAGCGTGCCACAGCAAGGTAGCTCACCTTCCCAGCCATCATGCACACTGTCTTCCAATGAATCCAGCGTGGCCACCCCAACCTCCGGTCAAGGCCCACGCGCCAGAGAGCAGCGCCCAGAAAAACTGATCTGGACACCCAGCTTCCCTCAGCCGAAGCGGGAACACGCTCTCGGTCTCGCTACCCCAATCTTGGCACCCTCCCCCTGGGACATGCCTTCGCCTTTGACACCCACCCATGTCTCGGTGCTGCTCTCCCGAAACCTTTGCGGACTCACATTGTCGCGGACCCCTTCACGGATTCCGCAGGTCCCGCCATCCATTCGCGGACTCCGCAGGTCCCGCCATCCATTCGCAGACTCCGCAGGTCCCGCCATCCCCTCGCGGACCCCCCTAGCGGACTCCGCTAACCTCGCCAGATCCTTGCGGACTCCGCTGACCTCGCCAGACCCTAGCGGACTCCCCTGGTCTCGCCTCGCCAGCTCCTCGAGGCATTCCCTGATCTCGCCAGAGTTCTTAAACCTCGTGTGGGGACATCCCTAGTAGTTCCCCTGGCGGACACCCCCACACAGCTCTCCATCCCGACTTCCCGGGACTCCTCTATCCCGACAGAAGGGTACCCAAAAAAAAAATCTCAGCCTGCCCCCGGCACCTCCCCTTCCTGGTTCCCGCCACAAAAACTCAGCAACCCAACAGACTGAGTTACACGTCCTCCACAATCAACCAAGGGTTGAATGCAGAGCTCACAAGCAGCTACATATATTTTGGGCTACACGCATTTATATATCTATGACTCTAGGCTTTGGCTGAATGCTTCTCTCCGAGACCGCTTGAGTAGCCCTCCGCCCAGAATTGATCTGGACACCCAAAACCTCCACGGCCTCCCGGGATGCATCTCCCCCGGTCGAAGGATACAAATTCTGAAAGCCCATCAGAATAGCAAGGCCAGTCGCGGCGACCACACTGTCCCGGCAGGATTCACCTTCGGAACCCTCCTACAGAACCCGGAACCAAGAATCCGCCCTCCCGACACGGAGTCTAGTCCTAACACGGGATATTGTCCCGACCCGTGGTCCCATGGCAGGAAACACATGGCTCCATCCCGAGCTCCCGAGCCCCCCTCCCTTACTTACCATGCTCTAGGAACGTGCCAGCACAAGTGACCCGCTTCACACCCCTCTCCCGGGGGCCCCCTTCCGGGTCTCAGTGCCTCTCCCAAGGCCATTCCTCTCTTCCTCCCTCCCGGGACTATCCATTTCTTACCGCGAACAATGGACTCCTTTTGTCTCGCCATTCCTCGCGGACTCCACTGGTCTCGCCAGAGTCCCCGCACAACTCCAATTTTTCTACAATGACTATAGCGGCTCAACACGGCACCAGATAAGTCTCACTTCACGCTATTCAATTGAGTTATTATCATACAAATAACATGCCTCATGCATCATAATATATTCTCATGTACATGCTAAACATGGCTCACCAGGGCTATCTCGTTCGGATATTTGTACCTTATTCTCGGCTCAGCCAAGTATTTTGGCTATGTACTAACAGCAACATATTAATTGACTTTACTTATCAAGAAACACACAAAAGAGAACTTTTGCGCACTTCTTCATTTTACTTGCCGAACACGTCTTCAACCGATAGTCTTTTTCATTATTAGTTTTGCTTCTCAAACACGTTTCGAGAACCAAAAAAATACACAAATTGTCTTTTTTTTATTCAAGAATTTTCTCAATATATTTCATTGGATCGACTCGTTACATCTTTCATATTCTAGCATTGTGATCAAATGTCGATTCCTCAAACCAATAATCACTCCAAGAATATGTTTTTGTTGGATCCCAATTTGCTTAGAACAACTTGTTCCAAGTTTTTAAACCCAAAGTACTACATTCATTTTCAGATAAATTTGGGGAAAATTCCATCTATGACCAGTACAAAAGAGTTAGGTGGCATATTAGCTTGACCATGGTTTGTATTGGAAGGGCATATTGGCTTAACCATGGTTACTTTGGTCTGGTTAATTACAAAAACCACAAAAACAAAAAGTAAAATAAAAATGGCTCCCCACACATCCAAGAGCTTTTTTAGCGAGACGTCCTCTGTTTCTCTTTTATAAGCCATATGATAAAGAAAATAAGAAAATAAACCAAGTATAAATTCTCTGATCTTCTCAGACCGGTCATACCTCTGATTGCTCAATTCGGGTGCGTCTCGATTATCTGTGTTCGATTATCAAGCCTTAGATTCTTTTATCTGTATTGGGGATCTTTGATTATATCTACAGCTACTCGCAAGATTTCTGGGATTCTTTTTTGCCTTGGTTTCATTCAATTGTGATCTAAAGGACTGGTTTTTATTAGATTCATAATGAGTTTCACATCGGTAGCTCATAATTTAGATTATATGTGAAACTGGGTATGTTCAACATGGATTGGTTATTGAGCTTATGCTTCTGGGCAGTGTTTGGTATCTGTCTGATTGATATGTGTTGATTGGTTTTTGTTTATATTGTTGGCTATCATTGATTTGAACAGTGAGATTGGTGTGTGGTTCAGTCGTTGTTGAATGCAATATTTTAATCCGGTTTATATTGGTTGTTGTTAGATTGAGTTGTGGATGATGTTGAGCTGGATTGTGAATTGTATTGTCAATGTTGGTTTTTGTAGTTTGTCGTTTGATACAGTTTTGTGTGATCGATGAAGTTGTAATATTGTATGGCTGTATGGAATGATAGATAAGACTTGTGCATATGAATATATGAATTGAAAGATGTTGTTTTTGTGCAGAAAATGGCGTCAATGGTTGCCAAGGGGAGTAGTTGTACCACTCAACTCTCTCCCTCTATGACTGTTCAAGAAAAGGGTAGTAGAAACAAGAGGAAGTTCCGAGCTGATCCACCTTTAGCAGACCCGAATAAGATTTTGCCTTTGCCTCAAACTGAATGCGCAGGTTACGAATTTTCAGCGGAGAAATTTGAAATAAGCCACCAGAATCATGGACAAACAAGTGTCTGTGACCTGTGTTTTGTGAATCAAGACCATTCTGATGGGTTGAAACTTGACCTTGGGTTTTCCAGTGCTGTTGGTTCATCTGAGGTTGGGCCAAGCCGGCCTAGAAGGGAATCAGAGGCAGATGAGTTTCAAGATGCTGATTGGAGTGATCTCACAGAAACCCAGCTTGAAGAACTTGTTCTGAGTAATTTGGACACAATCTTCAAGAGTGCAATTAAAAAGATTGTTGCTTGTGGTTACACTGAAGACGTTGCTACAAAGGCTGTTTTGCGGTCTGGTCTTTGTTATGGGTCTAACGACACTGTGTCGAATATAGTGGATAATACTTTAGTTTTTCTTAGGAGCGGCCAAGAAATTGATCCTTCAAGGGAGCACTGTTTTGAAGATTTACAACAGCTAGAGAAGTACATATTGGCTGAACTGGTTTGTGTTCTTCGTGAGATTAGGCCTTTCTTCAGCACTGGCGATGCAATGTGGTACCTATTGATCTGTGACATGAATGTCTCTCATGCTTGTGCAATGGATGGTGACCCTATAAGCAGTTTCCTCAATGATGGCACTTCAAATGGAAGTTCACCCATTTCAAATCAACCTCAGTCCAAACTAGAAGCCAAAAATTCAGAATTGGATCTTTTGAATGCTGGTAAGCCGTTTTCAACAATGTCTGGTTCTCCTAGTTCACAGCCTGAGACATCTAAACCAAGAAATTCAGGTAACAATGGATTACTCTCAGAAAAAGAAGGCACAAACGGAACATCTCCATCTCCTGCTGTAGAGGAAAAGTTTGTGGGCGCTAGGAAGGTCCATTCTATTACTACTAAAATAGAATACATGCTTCAACAAAAGTCACTTCATTTGGAGAAAAATTACCGTGCATATGGATGTAAAGGGTCTTCAAGACCAGGGAAGCTGAGTGGTTTGGGTGGTTTAATTTTGGATAAGAAGTTAAAATCAGTGTCAGACTCAACCGCTCTTAATTTAAAGAATGCATCTTTGAAAATAAGCAAGGCGATTGGAGTTGATTTGCCTAAAGACAATGGGAACCACATTCTTTCTTCCAATGCTGGGCCTTCTTCTCCTGGAGTTTTTAGTGTGGACACTGAGAATGCTACTTCGGTTTTGCCTTTAAACAGTTTATCATCCATCTTACCTTCTGCGAATACTTCAACAGCATTACCGGCCCCGGTTGCTGCAAAAGCATTGTCACCAGCCAATACTCCACCTGCATTATCAGCTGCTGATACTGAGCTTTCTCTTTCGCTGCCAACAAAATGCAGCACTACCCTGGTGCCTGTTAGCTTTAACTCGGATACCCCAAATTCTATTTTTGCTGGGATACCTTTTGATAAGTCCTTGGGGCAGTGGGTACCCAGGGACAAAAAAGATGAGATGATTTTGAAGTTGGGTCCTAGGGTGCAGGACCTGCAAAATCAGCTGCAGGAGTGGACAGAGTGGGCTAACCAGAAGGTTATGCAGGCTGCCCGTAGGCTAGGTAAGGACAAGGTTGAACTTAAGTCATTAAGGCAAGAAAAAGAAGAAGTTGAACGGCTGAAGAAAGAGAAGTTGACATTGGAGGAGAACACCATGAAGAAACTCGCTGAGATGGACAATGCATTGTGCAAGGCCAGTGGTCAAGTTGAAAAAGCAAATTTGGCCGTCTGGAGACTTGAGGTGGAGAATGCTGCACTAAGGCAGGAAATGGAGGCTGCCAAGCTACGCGCTGCAGAGTCGGCTGCAAGCTGTCAAGAGGTATCAAAGAGGGAGAAGAAGACACTCGTGAAATTTCAGTCATGGGAAAAGCAGAAAGCATTGTTCAACGAAGAACTTGTCACAGAAAAACGCAAGATAAAACAGCTGCTACAGGAATTAGAGCAAGCCAGAAAACTCAAGGAACAATTGGAGGTATGCTGTACTTAATTTATTTCCAAGATATCCAAATATACAATGGATGCATAGGATCAAATATACCTATAAGACTTGTTTTTAAATTGGATTTCACATGGATTGGGTCAGTAAAGGGACATGTTAACCAATATATGATGCAGGACCAAGAATGTTCTCATTTCCAAGGTATAGATCTGATTGATAGATTAGCATAATCACCATTAGCCATTATTTTAATTAGACCTCAAAAGAGGACATTGTACTGCTCCTGAAATGGATTTTATAGATGGGATTGTTAAATACATAAGTCAGGATTGCATAGAATATTTACAATTAAGTCCATTCATTTAAGCTCAGTCTATGTTTCAGTTAGTGGGCCATTTACTCAGCTTGTAGGTTTGACATGCTACTTTATGCAGCCATTGCAAATTTAATTGGTACCAGGGCATATCATGTGATAAGACAATACAGTAGTGTCAAACTGATGCTATCGTGGTATGGAGTATTAGAGCTTGTCATTATCTTCTACTAGCTCTCATGTGGGAAGACATGCAAACATACATCTTTCTTGGAATTGTCAATCATGTGGTTCTAAGTAGTGTGAGAGTTATAAATAAGCTAAGAGTTTGATTTGAATGATCCATTGTTGATAGTATTTCTGTACAACTCAATTTAATAGAATCTGTAATTTGATGTTGTTGATGAATTTACAATCGTTTCTTTCTGAGTTACTGTCGTAGGTTTTACTTCTGAGCTTCTTCTTACTGAAAGGGGAAAAATATCGCAGGCTAGATGGCAACAAGAGGAGAAATCAAAGGAAGAACTACTTGAGCAGGCAAGTTCAATAAGAAAAGAAAGGGAACAACTTGAGGCTTCAGCAAAAACCAAGGAGGATCAGATCAAGCTGAAAGCAGAAAGCAATCTGCGGAAGTACAAATATGATATCCAGAATCTCGAGAAAGAAATCTCCCAGTTGAGACTCAAGAGTGATTCTTCGAAGATTGCAGCCCTTCGGAGGGGTGTAGATGGAAGTTATGCCAGCAAGGTAACAGATGTTGAAAATAGTCTGGATCAGAAGAGCTCCCAGATGCCATATATCTCTGAAGTAGTGAAGGATTTGCATGACTACTCCGAGACAGGAGGGGTGAAACGTGAAAGGGAGTGTGTGATGTGCCTCTCCGAGGAAATGTCTGTGGTTTTCCTCCCATGTGCCCATCAAGTGGTCTGCAGAACTTGCAACGAGCTCCATGAGAAACAGGGTATGAAGGACTGTCCATCGTGCAGGAGCCCCATACAATGGCGTATTTCTGTACGTTATGCTCGATCCTAAACTATCTTATGGGATCGAGGGAGTGTTCTGAATAAAGATTGTTGGACTCCTATGAACTGAATAAATGCGTTTGGATAACTCCTTTATAAGTTTTGACAGACAAGTTTGCCTTGTATTCCAATGTTGATGCTGTTGGTTGGATAATTTTCTCACCATTTGCTCAACAACGTACTAGTTTGACATCAATAGGGGCTGTGTTGTTAGCCATAAATTTTGATCTCATATCACAGTTTCGGTTCAATTATTTAAGAAAGAACCAGAAAGACCGTTGGCTACTCTATACACGTTTGAGTTTATACACAACCAACGCCCCAATGTATGCAACTGTTTTTCATAACCGCCTCGTTAAGGTTGTAGTAGACGTTAAGGTTATAGTCGATTAATCGGATTTAAGGCTGAGCTCCAAGCTAGACTGGGTTTGGAATCTCACTTTCACTTGAATCTGTTTTTGTTTTTTGGTTTTCAAACACATGGGGATACCAATGAATCTTATAGGCAATATTTCAGTGATATACCTTATTGCTAAAATGAAATAGGTTTTTTGTTTCAATGAAATATTTCAATGAATCTTTTGTTTTTTTGTTCCAAACACATGGTTACGTGACATGTCACAAACATTGTGACACGTGGCACCTCGTAGCTTCCTGTAGCATATGTAATTGTGATGCAGAATGGTCAAACACCAAGAGTTCAAAAGTTGTAGTAAGAACAACAACTTAGCGCTATAACTTTCGTCCACTCATGTCACATGTCAGACCAACCCAACCGCCATTTTACGTTTTCTCAAGAAGCTCTGCAACTCCAAAGCACCCAGGTAATAATTCTACCAATCCTCACACACTTGTTTTCTCTGCCTGATCTAACCACTTTCAGTGATCTAACTAGTGTTATTGACTGATTAGTTTGACCGGAGTTCAGTGAGGAAGCCCATAAATAGTGACACAAGTAGAGAGCCAAAATGTCGTCCTCAGTAAAAGGAATACTTTTGAGGACTTCGCCGGAAGTAGCTTATAGACACAGAATGACGTTCAAGGATCGTTCTTATTCCCCCAACGGCGGGTCAGCTCGAGCCGGGGGCCAGACGCGGTATCAGCCCCAAGTTTGTACCATAACAAATGGGATCACCAACCCCAGTCCTAAGAAAAATGAGCTCCAGAGCCAGATCGGAGCACAGCCTATTCTGTCACCAGTTTTGGACCCAAGTTCTCCAACAACTCATAAGGTGACTACTTTACTCAAGTCTAAAACTGCGCGCTTATTGTCAATTGATTTCGAGTTGGATGCTCTATGTTTAGTTTAGTGCAAGCATATTGTAAGTCCATTTTAAGTTGGACTGTTGGTGCAGCCATTTATTCATGGTCATTTTGTTGTTTCACTTTTGTCTGTGCAGAGGGTTTTTACTTTTGGGAAAGGAAGGAGTGAAGGAAACAAGGGCATGAAATCACTGGTAAGCTTTTACAGTTTTACTTCACTTTCCGTTTTGAGAAAATCATGAGGTTCAGTCAAAGTTATCAAGAGTTGTCTAAATTCATGTTAGTAAGTTTATGTTTAGTGTCATGTTTGATCATAATGCTTGTGCATTGTAGTTAGGAGGGAAGGGTGCAAACCTGGCCGAAATGGCTAGCATTGGGCTGTCTGTGCCGCCTGGGCTTACTATCTCAACAGAAGCATGCCAAGAGTATCAGGACAATGGTAAGGATTTACCGAAAGGTTTGTGGGAGGAGATACTAGAAGGCTTGGATTATGTGCAGAAGACTATGGGAGCTACTCTTGGTGACCCTTCCAAGCCCCTCCTTGTCTCCGTTCGCTCTGGTGCTGCAGTATGAATCCTTCCAATTTCAATCTTTTCCATATTCAGTACTAATGTTGAATCTCCCTTATGGTGCCGGAAATTTTGAACCAATGGAATATATATTTTTAATGGCACATACAACCTCACTTTGTATACCAACTGATTTATATGCTATATACTTCCCTAGATTTCTATGCCTGGCATGATGGACACTGTCCTCAACCTTGGACTCAATGATGAGGTGGTTACTGGTTTAGCTGCAAAAAGTGGGGAGCGGTTTGCGTATGACTCGTACAGACGTTTCCTAGACATGTTTGGAGATGTTGTAAGTGCTTTTGTTTATGCACTTCATGATGTCAGTATTTGACACAAACCTTCAACATGCACTCTCAACTCATTGATAATCATTTTCCCTTTGAAGGTTATGAAAATTCCACACTCAAAATTTGAGGAGAAGTTGGAGAACTACAAACACCAAAAAGGAGTTGAGCTTGATATGGAGCTTACAGCGGCTGATCTCAAAGAGTTGGTTGAACAATACAAAAGTGTATATGTTGAAGTTACTGGTAAAAAATTCCCATCAGGTACCAAGTAAAACACTAACATAGTCTTCCTCTATTTTCCACCTTTAGTTTTCCTAGTAAAACATCCGTTTGTAAACTTGTTTTTGTTGGCTATTCTTGTGTATCTGCAGATCCAAAAGAACAGCTAGTGTTGGCTATTAAAGCAGTTTTTAATTCTTGGGACAGCCCAAGGGCCAACAAATACCGGAGCATCAATCAGATAACTGGTTTAAAGGGAACTGCAGTTAACATTCAATCCATGGCGTATGGGAACATGGGAAATACTTCAGGTACAGGTGTTCTATTCACTAGAAATCCAAGCACTGGTGAAAAGAAGCTCTATGGGGAGTTTCTAATCAATGCTCAGGTTAATTACATCTATATCATCCCTTTTAAACTGATAGAAGTATAGCCTATTTAGTATATACTCTAAAGTTCTATGAGGTCAGTAGCTCAAGAATGGTATATGAACAGGGAGAAGATGTAGTTGCCGGTATTAGGACACCAGAACCTTTGGATACCATGAAAAATTGCATGCCAGAAGCTTACAAGGAGCTTGTGGAGAACTGTGAAATTCTAGAAAGACATTACAAAGATATGATGGTAAAGTTCTCAGTTATTAATATTACAGTCGGTCTTCTGTTCTTTTATGGACTATGATTAATCTTTTCTTTCCTGAAAATTTTGGTGAACAGGACATTGAGTTCACTGTCCAAGAAAATAGATTATGGATGTTGCAATGCCGTGCTGGAAAGCGTACTGGTAAAGGTGCGTTCAAGATAGCTGTAGACATGGTTAATGAAGGGCTTGTTGATAAGCGCTCCGCAATCAAAATGGTGGAACCACAACATCTTGACCAACTTCTTCACCCTCAGGTATATATGCTCATATATATTATTTAATATACTGCCATATATTCATACATACCAATTTCTGATTTCCTTATAACCTTTTCTGATCAGTTTGAGGATCCGACTGCATACAAAGACAAAGTGCTTGCGATTGGCTTGCCTGCATCACCAGGAGCAGCAGTAGGGCAAGTTGTGTTCAGTGCAGAGGATGCTGAAGCATGGCATGCACAAGGAAAGAAAGCCATCTTGGTAAACAAATATCCTTGTTCATCAAACATTTTTCTTCGTTTAACCACACATAGATAGAAGAAATTTGAAATGGATTTCTTACTCTCTTTGAAAATTGAAAGTTCTCAAAGACTTGCAATATATCCTAATAGGGGAGTTCAATTGAAAAATATATTGATATCTAGTTAGGATTTGACTGCCTGTACTCTTGAAGTAACTAAAGACTTTTAGTGGAGTCACATTCTGGTTTCATAACAATTCACAATGGTTGTTTTATACCCTTAGGTAAGGACTGAGACCAGTCCAGAAGATATTGGGGGAATGCATGCATCTGCTGGGATCTTGACTGCTAGAGGTGGCATGACATCTCATGCAGCAGTTGTGGCTCGTGGATGGGGTAAATGTTGTGTTTCTGGATGTTCTGATATCCAAGTAAATGATGATGAGAAGGTGATTATTCTAGCTTCCCTAATACTTCTACTTTAGGAAAGTATGAAGGAAAATGTACTGATTGGGTGTCTTCATTGATAAATATGCAGGTTGTTGTGATTGGGAGCACCGCGTTTAGAGAAGGAGACTGGATTTCCCTCAATGGAAACACCGGTGAAGTCATTATAGGAAAACAGCCACTTTCTCCTCCAACTTTAAGCGGTGATTTAGAAACCTTTATGTCTTGGGCTGATAGCTTTAGGCGTCTCAAGGTGCCATAGCTTTCTTGCTCTAAGGTTTTGGTTTGTTCGAGAACCTATTCAGGATATCTAAAAGTGGGGTAAATGATCAACAGGTTATGGCAAATGCCGACACACCTGAAGATGCATTAACAGCAAGAAACAATGGTGCACAAGGGATTGGACTTTGTAGGACAGAGCACATGGTAAGCATTTCTACTGTGAAAATGTAATGCTAGTTTTGCTTGCTATATGAAGTTCTGGAATAATGTTGAGTTATGAAACTCTATCGACA
Source organism: Fragaria x ananassa (assembly GCA_034370585.1). Lineage (NCBI taxonomy): Eukaryota > Viridiplantae > Streptophyta > Magnoliopsida > Rosales > Rosaceae > Fragaria > Fragaria x ananassa. The sequence continues at coordinate 13,653,254 of CP139760.1, forward strand.
TTTCTCATGTTTCTGTCTTTTTCGTTCTTTCCAATGTTTCAGTTTTTTGCTTCAGATGATAGAATTAAGTCAGTAAGAAAGATGATCATGGCAAGTACAGTTGAGCAGAGGCAGGCAGCATTAGACCTCTTACTACCATATCAGAGATCTGACTTTGAAGGAATTTTCCGTGCAATGGATGGTATTGTCTCAATTTTTTGTACTACTTCTCATATAAACCTGTGAAGTTTTACTTAAACTCATGTATGGAGCCATGGACCAACTATGTGACAAAAGCACATAACACTGGCCACTTCTGTTATAATTAAATTGTAGCTGACTAGCTGTAACTTATCTAACTATAAATTCATGAAATTCCAGGTCTTCCAGTAACCATCCGATTGTTAGACCCTCCACTTCATGAGTTTCTTCCAGAAGGTGACCTAGAACAGATTGTTACAGAAGTAGCTGCAGAGACTGGTATGACCGAGGATGCAGTTTACTCAAGAGTTGATAAATTGACAGAAGTAAACCCAATGCTTGGTTTCCGAGGCTGCAGGTTTGATGACTCTTAAATCTCAAATTAGCTAGCTGTGTGATATAACAACTCAAATTTTGTTCTCAAAACATTTGGTTGATAACCTTCAAGAACCTTGTTTTCTTAGATGAAATTTTATGTATCAGTTAACAAATTTGAAGTGAAGAACTTCATCATATGCAAAGCACTATTATCTCTTGTTGTTGTTGATGAAAAGTTTTTTGGTGGTGTGTGTCAACAGGCTAGGGATATCATACCCAGAACTCACAGAAATGCAAGCGCGTGCAGTGTTTCAGGCTGCAGTCTTAATGAGCAACCAGGGTGTTAAAGTGTTCCCTGAGATAATGGTTCCTCTTGTTGGAACACCTCAGGTATTATCCTGCACTCTTAATCATCCATCGTCATTTATTCACAATGCTAGAATATGGTTTCTACTTTTCTACTCATACAGAAGTTATGAAACTTCTATGACTATCCATCAAGCACCCTTTCATGTAACATCTTTTTTTTTCTTTTTTCTTTTTTCTATATTAGGAACTGGGACACCAAGTGACTTTAATCCGCAGTGTTGCAAAGAAAGTGTTCTCTGAGATGGGTACCACCTTGAGTTTTAAGGTTGGGACCATGATTGAGATTCCTAGAGCTGCTCTAGTTGCAGATGAGGTAGGTTTAGTTGATATACAATAAGTTTCTCTTTCTGCTGGTAATGTTGTCTTTTGATTTCAACATACAAGGAAGAACAGATTTGTTTCATATTATGCTGATTATAATCATAAAAATGATGACAGATTGCAAAAGAAGCAGACTTCTTTTCTTTCGGAACAAATGATCTCACTCAGATGACCTTTGGGTACAGTAGAGATGATGTGGGCAAGTTCCTAAATACTTATTTGTCCCAAGGCATTCTTCAAAGCGATCCATTTGAGGTTGGTGCTAATATATCAATCTAAAGACTACCACATTCATCCATGAAAAGTAACTATAAACTGACTTCTTGAGTTATGACTGCTTTTAGGTACTTGATCAAAGAGGAGTTGGGCAACTCGTCAAGATGGCCACAGAAAAGGGTCGTGCAGCTAAGCCTAGCTTAAAGGTAATCGCATCGTGGCCATATAGTACATAAGGTTTTCCACCTTCATTGATCTTTTTCCTTAACATGATGATATGGTTTTGAACAAACAGGTTGGAATATGTGGAGAGCATGGTGGGGAGCCTTCTTCAGTTGCATTTTTCGCAGAGGCTGGATTAGACTATGTTTCATGTTCTCCATTCAGGTACTCTCTTCTGAGTCTTCTCTCTTTTCTTCTGGAGTATTTGGAAATGCTCTATGTTGTACTGTCACACCAACAATCTACTAAATATTACTGTAAAAATTCGCTTTATAACTAATCAAATTCTTAACTGTAAATGCTTTGACAGGGTACCAATTGCAAGGCTAGCAGCAGCTCAAGTTGCCGTGACAAAGAGTTAACCCTTTGTGATTCTTCATCTGTAAATAATATACTATCCTTGTCAGAAAATGCCATAATCTACTATGAAACCGATACAAAGGGAGAATCTATTACTTCCCATAGTACTTGCTTCAAAAAAGAACCAGTCCCTGTGGATAATTCGTGGGTTTCAGTCTCTTAAATAAATTACTTCTTACACAAGTTATGAGTTCGTGCAATTATTGTTGCATTGATCATAGTGTTCAACAATTCATATTGAATGTGATGTAACCGATCACACAACCATTTAGAGACCAACTCAACCACCAGCTAGCCTTCCCCTTAATTTTGTGGTTAAGGACTTAAGGCCCACAAGTTTGAAGGGTGATGGTAGTGAACTAGTGATGGTGACGGTGGCGTGGGTAACACATAAAATCTTTGTAAAATAGCACTTGCCAACTTCCTATCTATGTAAGCTGATCAACTGGTCCAACTCCAAAACTCTAGCTTGCCTCACGACACGAGTCACGAAACTCTCACCTGCCATTTCTTTTCAAACCATAGCAAATACCCGCCACTTTTGAAGACCCAATTAAGCTCTTAATAAACGCAGCCGATACAAGCAACTTTTCACTTGCCAACCTCATCGTTTCCAACAAAACCTCACAAGTCACAACCCCTTAACATATTCCACACCAACTCTCTCATCAACTTGTACTCGAAATGTGATCAAATCTCAAGTGCCCACCACCGGTTTGATCATATGTCCCACAGAAATGTGGTGTCTTGGAGTGCCTCAATGGCTGAGGGTACTTGCATAAAGGGCTTGCCTTTGAAGTTCTTGGCTTTTTGTAGACCATGGTTTCGGTGCAATATCTTTGCCCCAATGAGTATGTTTTCCCAACTGCTCTTTCTTCGTGTTCGGATAGCGGGAGAGTTGAAGAGGGAAAGCAGTATCATGGGTATGTGTTGAAGGCTGGATTGTATGTTAATAATGAACTTGTCCAGATGTTTTCCAGTTGTTCAGAGATGGAAGGGGCTATGAGGGTTTTGAACACTGTGCCGGGTATGATATTGTTTCGTGTAATTGGAACATGGGCATGTAAGGCAGGCTATGGAGATTGTGGGTATGATGGTAGGTGAGTGCATGGCTTGGAATAGTGTTACATATGTCACCGTTTTTGGCCTTTGTGCTCAGCTTAAAGATTTGAGACTGGGTATGCAAGTGCACAGCGGAATGTTGAAGACTTGAAGGTAAATATGAGGTGTAATGTGTTTCTTAGTAGCGCAATCGTTGATATGTATTGGAAGAGAGCGTATTCAGCGCACCCGGGTGCGCCGCGCACCCGTCTATCTCCGCCGTCCATTTGACGCGGACTTTTGACTTTTTCAAAATGGACGGCGGAGATGGACGGGTGCGCGGCGCACCCGGGTGCGCTGTATAATTTTCGGTATTGGAAATGTGGCAAGGTTTGCCTTGCAGTGAAAATTTTTGATGGCTTGCAAACGCGGAACATATTCTCGTGGACCTGCATGGCCGCTTATTTCCAAAACGGGTACTTAAAGGAAGCATTAGTATGATGTCAAAAATGGAACTTGAACAAATGAATATACTTTTGCTGTCTTGCTTAACTCATTCATGTACAGGGTTGTGTGAGACATGGAGATCTATTACATGCTAGAGTTAGGAAGTCAGATTTCAAATACCATGTCTTTATTGGGAATGCTTTGATCAACATGTATTCGAAGTGTGGAAACATTCAAGCAGCAAATGAATTGTTCATGGATATGACTTATTGAGATTCTGTGACCTGGAATGCCATGATATCTGGGTTTTCCCATCATGGCGTGTTTCATGATATCTTGGCTGCAGGAGAGTCTACTAACCACATTACCTTTGTTGGCGTTCTCTCCACTTGTGCTCATAAGAGCTTGGCTGCAGGAGGGATTCTACTATTTGAACCAACTAATGAAACAGTTTGGTATTGAACCTGGACTGGATCACCATACCTGTGTTGTCGTGCTCCTTAGCATCTGGACAACTTGATGAAGCTGAGAAATATATGAAAACTACTGAAGTCAAGTGGGACATTATTGCCTGGAGAACCTTGCTTAATGCTTGTCATGCACATAGAAGTTACGGTTTAGGTAAGCATGTAGCCGAGGTTCTTGTCCAAATGGATCCTAATGATATGGGAACGTATATATTATTGTCGAATATGTATACCAAGCCCAGGAGGTGGGATGGAGTTGTGAATATCCGGAAATGACGAGGGACAGAAACATCAAGAAATGCAAAATTAAGAACCTCAGGATATGTAATGCTTGCCATGTTGCTGTGAAACTTATCCCGAAGGTCACAAACAGGGTGATAATTTTTAGGGATACCAATAGATTCCGGCTTTTTAGCCAATTTGCTACCCTAACTTTCACTGTAGTGTCAGTTTGCTACCATAACTTTTTTTTTTCCTGCCATTTTCCTACCCTAACTTTCATAAATTAGCTGAATTGCTACCTAATCGTCAAATCGTCCAATTCCTGTTATGTTTTCCGTCCAGTGAGGGGCATTTTCGTCATTTAATTAAATAAATTGATATATCTATATTTTCAAGTTATGGATGAGAGTCATGAGACCCTAACAAAAAAAACACTTATACATGGGACGAGAAAAAAAAACTGATATCATTCAATTCAATCCATGATCATACTCAAATTAAACAAAAACATCACATTGTTTTATCTCACATGTTTGAGAATAAGATCAATGAACCTACACAAAATAGTCTCTAAATAAGAGGCCTATAATTATATGTTTTTATCCCAACTTGGATATCACAAAAATGGTCACCCTATCACTAGATTTTGAAGTTTCATAAACTCTACGGCCTCCATGGCCCTGATGGTGTACCTACTGAAGAGTGTGTAGTTATTGGAGATGTATATTGCCTTGGCACTGGCCTCACATGGCCTCCTCGATTTACCTAGTTCAATATATACACATATATAAATCAATGAAAATAAATACAAGAAACAAACTAAAAGCACCAATCAAACATGAAAGAAGCATTGTCATACCTCCCTACTAGCTGCTGTTGATGGTACATGATATTCTTGTTGATTCAGTCCACTATTTTGGTTGCCTCTACCTCCTTTGCCAGCTCCACCTCCTCGCGCACCTCCTTTGCCAGCTCCTCTGCCAGCTCTACCTCCACACATACCCTGCCCACAAATATACAATTTTTTTTTACAAAGATCAAATAAACATTTCTAAACATGCATTATTATAGAAAGAAATTTGGTTGGCTTCAGTTGGTGTACTCACTTGAGTTTGTGTTCTTGAGGTCACATTAGCTTGAATTGGTGTGTTGGCTGGTGTTGACTTGCTCGCTTGAGTTGGTGTTTGTGAGGAGAGATTACCTTGAACTTGTTCAACCAAATTCTGAACATGCATGAAATTAGCATATAATTATAAAGCCATTTCAGAAACTTTTAAACCCCACAAAAAAAGTACACAGTAATTAGATGTGTTCATATATAACTATATATATATATATATATATACATAGATATATAATATAGTGCAAATGACTAACCTGAGGACATGTTGCTCTATTGTGGCCTTCACCCCCACATTTCCTGCAAATGATAATAACATTGTATTTTGGCAACTTGGTTGCACCCTTACGGATCTCACCTGCCTCTCTAATCCTGCTTTTCTTTGGTCTTCCAGGTTGTTTGTGATATTTTGGAGGTCTAATGGCTTGCTGTCTAGTTTTAGGCCATAGATCTTGACTAGACATGGGACATATATAGTGAGCATACGCTCTATCATATGCTGCTCTCTTGTAAAGGGTGTGAACATAATCCAATGGATTCCTTTGCATCCAACATATTGATGCCATTGCATGTGAACAAAGAATGCCACAAAGATCCCATTTTCGACATGCATGAGCAAGTGTGCCTCTCCAAGTCTACATAAAACTTCCTGCCATAAAGATGAGTGACTTCATAATGTCCTCTTATATTTCAACGATGCATGAGTCACTATCCTTCTTGTTTTTTTTCAACAATATCAAATATTCTTGGGCCTACTTCCTGTGTCCACCTTTTCTCTCTTTGTTTTGCCATCCTCAGCATCAAATAAATCCTTAACCTCTCAAGCATGGTCAATATTGGCTGATCCCTTGCAGGTATGATTGCAGAATTAAATGCTTCACATAAATTATTAAGAAGAATATCACATTTTGGGTGAGTTGTAAAATGTGATCTACTCCAATGATTTGGTGTCCTGCCAGGTTTCTGGAACCAATCCCGTGTGTCTTTTGATTGCTTCAACAAAATATCCATTTGTTCTTCAAACCAGGGAATAGTTGTTGCCTTTGCAGCTCCCCACACTGTTTGCTTTAATGCAAGCCCACCATGACCATCATTTTTGAAATTGTTATAAAAGTGTCTGACACAATGTCTGTGCTCAGCATTTGGCACCAAATCTTTAATTGCTGCCTCTAAGCCCTTCTGTTTATCACTTATGAACACCCAACCGGCTCCACCATCTTGGATCCCCATATCAGCAATGAAAATTTCAAGAAACCAGGTCCAACTATCTCGGTTCTCTATTTCAGCAACAGCAAATGCTATTGGAAACATGCCATTGTTAGCATCAATACCAACATCACTCAAAAGCTGTCCTTTGTGCGGACCTTTAATGTGACACCCATCAATACCAACAACAGTTCTACACCCTTCAAGGAAACCTGTCTTAAGTGCTCCATAACACACATACATCCTTAGAAAAACAGGTTCGTCATTCCTCAACTCAGTTTTGAACTTCACAGTAGTTCCAGGATTAACTCTCATTAATTCTTCTCCATAATCTCGAAGCAGCCCATATTGCTCTTCAATGCTTCCTTGAATACTCTTTCCAGCCTTTTGTCTTGCTTTGTAAACTTGATCTTTGGTCACTATAATGCCATACTTGTCCTTCACTGTAGTAATAAAATCACCAACCTTCATCTTAGGGTTCAATCTAATATCCTGATCAAACCTAGAAGCTAACCAAGTAGAAGAGGCAAAGCGATTGCTAGTGATTCTTCCACACGAATGTTCTGGTACAAATTCTTTTACCCTCACAGTAGGACCTTTTTTCCCCACAAAGCCTGCACACAATACGAATGAGCATTTTGTTGCAGCAACACCTTTACATTCTACCTTCACCCTATATGGGAAGTTTTTTGCAAATGTTAAGGCCCTCCCAGTGCATATTGCATACTCTCTTATAGCCTCTCTGCATTCCTTCATACCAGGAAACTCTAATCCTAATGTAATTTGGGGATGCCTCAAATCAATTTCCCTCCTATATGTTTTGAACTTCAGAGTGTTTCTTTTGAGCCTTCTCACTTTTGTTTCATCATCAGAGGAGGAGCTATCAACACTTCCTAGGTCATCACTACCTTCATAATCAGATGAATCTTCTCCAAATTCTACATGATGATCACATGGTCTTTCATCTACGACAATCTTCTCAAATTGCTTCAAATCTTCTTCTACATTTTGTACATAATGCTCATCAATCCAAAAATCTCTATCATTAGGGTCCTCATCTATCTCATCATTGTCTTCATTTTCATAAGATTCGTGATTAGTGTATTCAGTATAATCAACATCATAAATACTAGACTCTTCCAAAACACCACCAGACACATCATGAAGAGCTGTAAGGTAAAAAGAAGAAAAAAAAATCATTGAAATCTAGTATTAACCTATATCACTTTCATGAAACCTAGTTCGAACAACACAACAATATGAGACCACCACAAATCTAAACAAGAGAATACACAAACTTACATATAAACCCTAATTTGAAATTCCCTCGATTGAGAGAAATATATAGACTTACAAATTGAAAATTTGAGCACTTACAGAGTGTAGGAAAGTTTCCGTTGTCCCCTATATTGATAGAAAACGAAATCCCGCGACTACGTCGTCAAAGCTCTTAGGTTTCCCCAAATTGAACCCAGACTACCAAAATCAATTTGGGATTTGATTTTAGATGCTGGAGTACCCAAGTTTTCCTAATTATCCTATCTCTTCCTTGCTATATTTCCATCTTTTGTTCTGTTTGATTCTCTCATCTGTATCAAAAACAAAGACTGAATGAAGGAGATGAAGAATACAAATCAAAAACAGAGACTGGATCGAAGGAGATTTGTGAGGGATTAAAGGGAAGTCTAATTAAATGACAAAAATGCCCCTCACGTGATAAGCACATGTAGCCACTGGACGGAAAACAAAACAGAAGTTGGACGATTTGACGGTTGGGTAGCAATTCGGCTAATTTACGAAAGTTAGGGTAGGAAAATGGCAGGAAAAAAAGTTAGGGTAGCAAACTGACACCACAGTGAAAGTTAGGGTAACAAATAAAAAGCCATAGATTCCATCAATTCCAAGACAGGAGGTGCTCATGTGCATGTTACTGGTGACAATGGTGAGAGTTATAAACATCTGATTTACCAGCTAAGGAACTTGCATCTTTTCTGATCATAGAGTTTACTCCATATGTCCATATAAGCCTCTATGATTGTGAGGCGTGTGCCTGCTCCTAGTTTACTGAACTTGACGACTTGCTATGCAGAAGTTTATGAACTGTTACAACTTTTAGCAAGGGTAGTCACCTGACGAATCTGAGGCAAGGTGAAGGAAGTTCCAGAGTAGGGGCTGAGTTATTTCACTACACCAACAACCAATCACGATTGGAAATTAAGTAGTTCGCCTTTGTAAGCTGGCTCCAAAGTTCTTCACTCCAAACTTCCTATCAAGATACATTGACGAAAGATTATATTCGAGTATAGATAGCTCTTTGTTTTCTTTGTATATATATTGACTGGAGATGAACAGTGCATATTTGTTTGCTCTAAAAAACTCTAAAACTCTTGACCAGAACCCAAAAGTGATTATAGACCCCAACTCTCAAACACGCACACTTGCAGTGAAGCCACCTCACCTGAACCCTGAGTTCTGAAACTCCTCTAAACTTGCTCTTGAAAAGAAACTCATCATTGTTGAAAACTCTACTTTACTTCTCTTCATTCTCCCATCATCTGAAACATGGTTGAAGCAGTTCCATTTGGTACTGCCGCAGACATACTCATCAAGCTGGGGTCTTCCGCTTTCCAGAAACTCGGGCTCATCTACGGCGTCAACAAGGAAATGAAGAAGCTCGAGAACACCCTCTCCACCATCAAAGCTGTGCTCTTGGATGCAGAGGAGAAGCAAGAGAAGAGCCATCTGGTGCAGGACTGGATCAGGAAGCTCAACGAGGTTGTGTATGAGGTAGATGACTTGTTGGATGCTTTCGAAACCAAAGCAAGGCAGCTTGCGAATCATCAGGTGCGTGAGTTCTTTTCAAAGACACTTGCTTTTAAGTACAAGATGAGTCGAAAGTTGAGAGAAACTAGAGAGAGATTGGATGAGATTGCAGGGGATATTTCAAAGTTTAACTTCAGGGATAGGTCATTGATAATAGGGGAATTTGATGTTACACCCAAAATCATAGATCCATTTTAAATTACACCCACATGTTATACTCTTTGAAATACACCCAACTTATTAATTAGGTTGATTTAGTAAAAATATTAATATTGTTTATCTAAACAATAGAACTTGTTGTTGAAGGAAATTGCTGAAATGCCACCAACTGAACCATTGCAATTAACAAAGTTGTTTGGCCGACTCATTAAACATAATTACCCGGCAGCTGAAAACCCGGTTCCACAGACTACGCCCAAACCCTAAACCCTAAACCCTAAACCTTAGTCTAAACCCTAAACCCTAAACCCGGTTCCACAATCCCTAAACCCTAGTCTAAACCCTAATCCCTAATCCCTAAACCCTAAACCCTAATCCCTAAACCCTAAACCCGGTTCCACAAACCCTAAACCCTAAACCCTAGTCTAAACCCTAAACCCTAAACCCTAGTCTAAACCTTAACCCTATTTAAAATAGAAGAAAGTCAAGAGCCACGTTTAGGGAATGTCATTCAATCAGAAGGGAAAAATCTTCTCAAGAAAAAACAAAAAAAACGGAAGGGCAAAAGAGGCAAGGAAAATTTGGATACAAATTCCAAAAATAAAAATAAAACATATAAGGCAGGTTCAATAATAGGGTTGAGTGTAAATTAAAATGGAATATGAGCATGAGTTTATTTTAAAAGGGGTTTGGTTTTTTGGGTTTTTGTCTAATTTTCTCTTGATAATATCAGATATTGGGGTTGAGATCAATAATAGGAGAGAAGAGACGTATTCATTTATGGTGGAATCAGCTGTGGTTGGAAGAAAGAGAGAAGGAGGAAATGGTGGAGTTCTTAACATGCCCACCAAGTGAAGGAGAAATTGTTTATGTTACTGCCATTGTTGGTATTGGGGGACTTGGGAAGACCACCCTGGCTAAAATGTTGTATAATGATGATAGGGTAGGCAACTATTTTGAATTTAAGATGTGGGTGTGGGGGTATGGAGACTTTGATTTATATTCAATTGCTGAGAAAATCTTGAGATCTAGTGCTACGAATGAACTAGAGGATTCGGAGTTTTATCACCAGCATATTTTGATGCAGAAGAAACTGTTGATGGAGGAGTTGCAGATTCTTCTTCGGAAGAAATTGGATGGGAAGCGCTACCTTCTTGTTCTGGATGATGTGTGGAATGTGAACTGAGAAAGCTGGCTTCAGCTGAATGATTTGTTGAAAGGTGGTGCCAATGGAACCAAGGTTGTTGTGACAACTCGTAGCACGAAAGTTACTTCGCTTATGGATATTGATTCCCCTTTTGTGCTACATGATCTATCGGAGGAAGAGAGTTGGACATTGTTCAAGCAACTGGCTTTTAAAGGTGGAAGGGAGGAGGAGCATCCGGAGTTGGTGCCAATAGGAAGAAGAATTGTGAAGAAATGCGGAGGTGTTCCGCTTGCTATAAAGACTCTAGGAAGCATGATGAGGTATAAAGCTAATGAAATCAAGTGGATTGCAATTCAAAATACATAGATTTGGGAGTTACCAAAAGAGGAGAATGATGTTATGAAGATACTCAAGTTAAGCTATGATCACATGCCAATTTATTTGAAACAATGCTTCTCCTACTGTGCATTGTTCCCTAAGGGATATGCAATTGAGAAGAAAATGTTTGTGGAACTTTGGATAGCTCAGGGTTACATTCACCTTCCTGGTAAAGAGAAGAACTTAGAAGAAATTGGTGACATGTATTTCAAGGAATTGATAGAGAGATCATTATTTCAAGAGATCAAGAAAGATGCCAATGGAATTTTAATTAGTTGTCATATGCATGACCTCATACACGATCTTTCTCGGGCAGTTGCAGGATCTGAATTCTCAGTTTGCAGTGTGGATGTTGGAGATATATCTGAAAGAGTTCATCATCTTTCATTTAGTTGTCATCTGCCTTCTTCATGGGAAGTTCCGATAGCATTGCTCAAAGCAAAGAAGACTAGAACATTTATGCTACCACTTCAGGAACAAGCATATAAAATTTCCAGTCACAATTCAATCATTTCAAACTTGAGGTGCTTACGTGTGTTAGATCTGCATAACCTAAGAATCAATGAGCTTTCAAATTCCGTGGGCAAGTTGACCCATCTTAGGTACCTTGACCTCTCTGGTAATGTTAGTATGACAGCACTCCCTGCTTCTATAAGCAATCTGCAGAATCTGAAGACGCTTAAACTCAACAGGTGCTACAGACTTGAACAACTACCTAGAGATATTGGAAAGATGACCAGCCTTAGAAATCTTGAGATCACTGGGTGCCGCAAATTGAATCACATGCCACTTGGGATGGGAAACTTGGTATCTCTTCAGACATTATCGTTATTCATCTTGGGGAAGAAAGATCTCTTTTCCGGGGTTAGTGGTGGACTAGATGAGTTGAGTGGCCTGAACTGTCTTAAAAGGGGTGCTTCATGTTGTCCATCTTGAACATGTCGACAGTGGTACAGTGGATTCAAAGAGTTCAAATTTGAGCAGCAAGTAGCACCTAGAAAATCCTTAAAACTAATTTGGTCCAGAGACGACAACAGTGGAAATAATGAAGATGACATGGTGTTGGAAGGCCTCCAACCCCATCAAAGTTTGAAAGTGCTCCATATAGCTGGGTATTGCGGCGTTCACTTCCCCAACTGGCTGATGAACAATGCTGCTTCCTCTCTGCCAAGTTTAGTGGAGCTTAGATTCATGCAAACTTTATTCATGTGCCTCAGGCGTTACTTGACAATCTTACCACAATTGAGGGATGTCTCAGATGCCAGCATCTTCTACCACTTGATCAACTGCCTTCTCTCAAGTTTCTCAAACTGTATTCTGTAAGTTCCCTGGAGCACATCAACAACAGTTACTCATCTTCCTCTTCTAGTTTGGCTGGTGAAGGAAGAGAGCCTTTGTTTTTTCCATCATTGAAAGAGCTCATACTTTATGACTTGCCACTCTTGAAGCTGTGGCAAACATGCAGTGATGAAGATGTGACAACAACAATGCCAAATCGACAGCTTTCATTTCCTTCCCTCACCAAATTGACAATCGTGGACGCCCCTAACTTAACATCCATGCCAATGCTTCCACTAGTTGAAGAATTGCTTATGGACACCATCTCGACAAAGCTGTTGCAGTCAATGTTGATGGCAGCAGCCTCAGAAAGACATACAAGCTCTTCCTCCCTAGCTAGATTGAAATTTTATCAAATCTTGCAATGATCTTGTGTCTTTCCCTGAAGATAGGATAGCCAGCCTCACTTCCCTTGAGCTCCTAAAGATTATAGATTGTGGAAACTTGACATCTCTACAACAGAACCTGCACTGTGAATACGTACTTAGTAATTAGTGTCTTAGTATCCTGGTAGATTTATTGAATTTCACCTCTCTATATATATACCAGCTTTGGTCTATGTAAGTTTCAATCAAGCCAATTGGTTTGTGCATATTTTTGTGAACCAATTTGGTTCTTTGCTGTAAAAAGTAACAAGAGAGTACACATATTTACTTTTGTAACGGAACTTGTTCATACGTAACTCTTCATTTTTATATCTACGGTTTAACACCGAATTCAACACCTATATAACTCTTAATTTACGGAAATTAGATTTGTCACCTGGATTGCATAGTCACCTGATGATCACAGAGAAGAGATACAACCAATGTGGTATTGTGAAAGTAGTCTAAAAGCTCTTCTTGACAGATTATAAACTAATGTTTTTAAAACGGCGTCGTCGTTTGGGTGGGGTGTTATTATATAAAGTTTATAATTTTTAAGGAAAATGTCCATTTAGTACTAATTTAAACCTCTCATACTTTATTCCAATGATAATTTTTTTATGAGCCAATTCCAATATAAAGTAACTTTTTTATGTTTAAATACACAGATCTTTACTAGAGTCTTAATAAACTATATTTTTTTTAAGACTATTTTACTCTTATCCCTTAAAAATGCATATAGAGAGAACGTGGAAGAGAAAAAATACTTGGTCGGAACCTCACCGGACTCCGGACTTTGGTTGCCAGATTCCCCGGTTGCCGGAATTTATTCGGTCGCCAGTTACTGACCCCCAATAACTCAGATTTTCTCCGGTTACCGGATTCTGGACACCGATTACTGAACCACAATGACTCAAATTTTCTCCTGTCATCGGATTTTGGGCACCAGTAATTAGGTTACGACCTCTAATAACTCGGTTACTGACCCCCAATAATCAACTTATTTAAGCTTAATGTGATAGAAAAGAAGAAATACCATAAAATAATCGAGTTACTGACCCTAATAATTGAGTTACTGACTCCTAATAATCACTTACTGACCCCAAAATAATCAATTTACCGATCTCTAATAATCAGCTTGCTTAATTAAGCTTAATATGATAGAAAAAAACTGAAAAATAATCAAATTACTAACCCCAAATAATGTGTTACTAATTGCTCAATAATTAGTTATGTTCCCAATAACAGAAGAAAAATACCAGCTTATTACCTCAAATAACTCCCGATAATAAATACAGACACCTAATCCACACTAGAAGCGAGTCTGAGTTCAGATGGCTTCGGAGGACGAGCAAATCGGAGTGCTCAGAGGTCGGCAAACAAGTCGACCGCCTGTCGACGACGCCATTTCTCCAGATTGAATCAATGTTCTTCGTCAAACATTCAATTCCTACAATCCAATCCAAATCTCACATTTTTATAAGTATTGAGGTGCCGGCTAGCAGACACGGCTAGCCAACTTGTGAAGATGACGACGTCTCCATCTCCTTGACCAGAGTTGATGGCGGCGGTGACCGGAGATGAGAAAGACAGAGATAGAAGCGCTGATCTGGTAGAGGTGGAGCCTCGCGTTGCTGGGACATTTTGTTGGTGATGGCATCGTCGATGACATCATCAAAGAGAGAGAGAGAGAGGTGTTTCAGATCTGGTGAAATAAAGAAGAGAGGGAGGTTAGTTGAATTAAATAAGGATATAATTGTCTTTTTTTAAAAGAATCATTAAAATAGGCCTGACCTAAGATGGACTTTGATTTCTGTTTATCTGTGCATATGGGCATTTTCCCAGATTTATAAACAGAGACTCTAGGGGGCGACGGTGGAAGTGGAAAAAAATGGTGGTGGAGAGCTATGTGGTGGTTCACAACATAGCCAAGAGGCACAACGTGGGCACACTCGCCCGAAGCGCCACCGCCTTCGGTGTCTCCGAGTTCATTCTAGTCGGCCGCAGAGAATTCAACGCCTTTGGCAGCCACGGCTCCACCTCCCATGTTCGCTTCCGCCACTTCCACTCTCTCCACGACGCCCGTCAGTTCCTCAAGGTCTCACCACTTTTTCTCTTCTTCTTATTTGTGGGTTTTGTTTTCTTGGGTATGTGGCTGATTGTGTGTTGGTGTTGATGAATGGGTTGTAGGACAGAGATTGTGATATCTGCGGCGTTGAGATCACTGATAATGCTATGCCTGTCAATCACCACCCTTTTACCAAAAGCACTGCTTTTCTTCTTGGCAATGAGGTAAACTATCAATTTCAGATGTACCCATATCTGTTTCTATTGGAAAGTTTGATCCTTTAGTCTTCTATTGGCATCATGCTTAGTAAAGTAGTGTGCTTTTAGTGATGGGTTCTTGGGCTTTATTTGCTTGATGGGGTTGGTTTGATAGGTTTTGTTAGTTTGGCAAAGGGTGCAAGTTATGTTTTGGTGTTCTATGTTTGAAGTGTTTTGAGTTAAACTTCAGTTGGGAAGCATTTTGCAAGTGAAGCTTTACTTTGGGTGAAATCTTTGTCTTCTTGTTTTGTAGGGAACGGGGCTTTCTGCTAAGGAGTGTGAGATATGTGATTTCTTTGTGTATATCCCACAGTATGGGGACGGCACGGCTTCCTTGAATGTTACGATCGCAGCTTCCATTGTCCTGCATCAGTTTGGAGGTAACCTGTCAATAGTGATATGAATTTGTTCGGTTTATGCCATTTACTTGTTTAAATTTCATGATCTAAGATGTTAATCACACTGTGCTTATTTATTCGTTTTACTCTTGGTCGTAGATAGTACTATCTGGCTGTTTGTGTGCTTTTCCTTATTGTCTTCCTGGTCCATACTACCATCAACTTATGATCTGAACTCTCTACACTGCATCTTGCTTAGTTCTCACTATCCTTTAATTGGAGTTGTGATGTCAGGAGTTAGGTTCCTCCTTGAGTTGTAACTTGTAAGTCTTAACTAAGTGACACAATTGGAACAAGCTTCACCCAAGAAGATTACTCAAATTCCTTAGCAACCAAAATTGTTGTACTAGCGTGCTATCTATGAATGCCATCATAGTCCTATCCTTTTAAATTTGATTTTATCACCAGAAGAGAAAGGGATACTGTGAGTTTAAGGTTCCATGACACTCGGAAAAAAAATTAGACAGTTTCTTTTAGACTATGCTCAGTTGCCCACTGCATGTAATTTTTAGTACCTTTATAAGGGACTAGATTTTTTGTTTTCAAGTTCGTCCTTGTGGACGAGTCCTGAAACTTGTTAGTTTATCTTTCAGTCTGGGCTGGCTTCCCTGAGAGAACCCGTGATGGGAACAAGTTCATTGTGGCAGAGAAACCTGCAAAGCAGACAAGGTGAAGTTTTTGTGCAGAAACAGCAGATTCTGTAATTGAAGAGCGAAAATCTAGAAAAGAGCATAGCTCTAATGGTTTCTTTGACGAGAATGCAAATGACAATCCATCTTCTAACCTTCTGGATGGTTTGTTTAGTGATGTACAATAATGGTTTGTCAGCATAAGTAACAGAAGAATCTCTAGTAAAATGTATCTTTAGTGACTAGGGTTTTGTTAGAGTTTGGAGTAGTTTTATTGGAGAATTAGAGTTACCATTTTTTACATTGGCATAACTATCTCAACTTTACTTTGGTTTGTACTTAATGAAAGATACATGGGCAGTTGCAAGTGTTGTATTATTTTTCTTTTTGTCCCTTGGAAGCAATGAAATTGTTGATCAAAAGCACACTTCATGCTTGTGTTGCTTCTGCGTGCTTCAGTTCTTTATTATTTGTTTGAGGAAGCGTGCTTCTGTTCTTTATCATGTAGATCTTGTTAAATTCCATACTGTAGACTTTGATAGGTGCAAATAAGAAAATATTGGCTTCAAATAATAGGCTTCAATGGTCCACCATATAACATTTATCTCCTTGAGTACCCGTCATAAACTTATGATTCATAAAAATTTACTCAGAGCATATTATAATCTGTTACATAATCTCAACTGGATGAAAGTGAATCAAAACCAATAAATTTAGGCAAACTATCAAACACACGATGAAATCATAAACCAGATGAAAGCATAAATAATGGAAAGCCAAACTGATCACAGCATGCATTCATTCTTAGCAATTGTCAAACTAGCAGTACTCTCGTAAGTGAATCAACTTGGGATGCAATAGGTTGTACGTAGTATGTGGAAGCCTAGGAGTCCTCCGAGTCTTGTGAAGAATCTGAACTTGAAGAAGGGTAGCCAATTCCGTGGCGTTTATTAGGGAACACAACAAAGACAGTACCAGCAATAGTGCCAATTACAGGAGGCAACACCATGAGCAAAACCCTCTCAGTGGACTCAAATGTAGGGTAGAAGCACCTCACAGTGTTGGAATCCAAAAGTGATACCACTGCAAACACGGTCAAGGAAACGAAGGCATGCACAAAGTCCCCAACCCGAAGCTTGTAAGCAGACAAGTCCATAGAGCCAGAACTGGTTGAGGGCCAAAGACCCTTTGTTGTTGCAATTCCATAGTGAGTTTGTCCATCACTGCCGATGTAACTGTCAGTGAAGGAAGAAAAGCAGCAAGAGAAGGCTGAAATGACAATGAGAATGGCGCTTAGATACTTGTTGACGGGGTTGTTGCAGTGGCCATTGTTGGTTAAGACGGGGTTGAGGAACTGGAACAAGAAGACCGTGCCTGTAGGGAGGAGCTTAATGAGGTTGCCTACTCCTGTTAATGCAATGTCTTTGACACCCTTGTTTTTGGTGGATTTCTTTGATTTGGAGGAAGAAGCACTAGATGAAGCCCCCATTTGGAAAACAAGTAATGCTATTTGTGAATGCTAGAGACTTAATTAAGAGGGAGTTTAGAAGGGTTGTTTGATAATGCTATGTTGTGTTTTGGTTCAAGTCTTTCAACAAAATTGTTCTGATATATAGAGATAGAGGGAGTTGGTTTCTGTTTTGGGATAGAAGATTGCTTTCACGTTAAATGATACATGGTGTGCTTATCGTGTTGAGTTGGAAGGCTTGCTTTTACTTCCAGAAAGGGAGGGCTTCGTTTCTAATCCAAGCTTAGAGAGGCATGAGGGACTGAAATTGTAAAAGGACCAAGATATGATACTACCTAGCTAGTTGCAAATTTATGTAACTAATCAACTTAAAATAGTATCATGTGCCTAATTAAGTTCATCCACCTCATTGCTGCAAAAACATCGAACTTGATCTGTACGTAGGTAATCTTGGACTTGAGACGGATTATGAAATTGAACCAAATGTATTTTCAAACTTTGAGACCTCAACTATTTTGAAACTTTAATCTTATAGGTTCTTAGCATAAATTATATAGATAAGATATTTATATTTAGGCTCTTTTACTGAAGCGTGTGGGAGACCATAAAATGAAGATTAAACTCTTGTTGTATACAATATATGCAGCCATCAAATTAGACCGAGCATATGCTGTATCTAGTGATCTTACAAAAAGATAGCATTTTGGAGAAATAGTAGAGAACGATCTACGTACTACTAATTGGAGAAATATTGGACACATCTAGAATTTGAAAATGACCCTTAGACTACAACAAGCATAGCTGTAAAATAACGACTCCTTTGCAATATAAATCGATCATTTGGGGAACTCAGAGAGGTATAAGTGATCTCTTATTCCTGGTTCATCTTTTCCTCATTCCAGTAGGTAAACATATATCATTAAGGTAAATTGTCATGCATTTCTTTGTTAAATATATAAAGTATCGACACTCAAACTTCGGTCTAAACTTAATTTTCTATCATTATCGATCTCTTATTATCGTGGTTCTTATAATCTCGCAAAACACTCAAAAATTTAGTTTCAATACCTAATTATTACAAGATCCATTATACAAATTTAGAAGCAAACACTTAACAAACAGTTTCAAGGAATTACGTCTTTAACCAAACAGTTACCGGCCCTTTCTATGGAGGCCTACGCATGCTAGGCTCTTTTCTTGTTTTGGTGTGTCGTGTACTCGTGCTTGATATGGAGACTTGATGAAACATGCATACCCCGGCCGTGATATCAGTAGTTACTAGCTTTACTCATTCCAGTTGTGATATCATATCTTAATCGTTTCGATCAGTTTTTTCCCTCTATCGACAATTCATGATGTAGTTTTTTTTTTTTTGAAAATGACCAAAAGACACGTACATCAAAATGATGTCCTCCACATAATATGTTAAAGGAGACTTACAAGCATCAAGACAAAATACCTTTACTGATTACACATAAGCTCAAAAAAGCCCAAAACAAGAGAATTAAAACTTACTACCTAAATCCTGGAACAAAATATTAGTTGTTTAAGACCTCAATGCTGTGAGCTGTGACTTGGTTGATTAAGGTGTTTAACTGACAACTTTGAGGTCATGGGTTCAAACCTTACAACATATGTAGGGTGTATGAGTTATTAATAAAAAAGCTTTTTTTTTTTTTTAAAAAAAGTAGTAAATCTACCTCTGATGCTCGGGCTAAGGGAAACTCGAATTCTAAGTCTTGCTCTTGCTTTTGGCATTAGGGCTTGCCTTGTCACCCGGCCACCTTGGCAACAACCGGGTAAGTAATACACAGAGGAGCCTTTGTCTTCTTGGTAGACCGAGATGCCTTATTCCCGCTACCCAGACGACGTACCACAGGCTTTCTCTTCACTACCAGAGATGAGGAATGCACAGGCGCTGGATTGATAGCCACACCAATGGTGGGTTTTGTTGAAAAGGCATAACCTGGTTTTGGTTGAGCACTACAATTAATGCCTCTGGATGTACCCAAAACGGTATGAGTTCCATCACACTTTTCTCCAACATGTGTGATCATATTGCAGACAAAACATCTACCCAAAAGATGTAAAAAATTAAACTTTAACATCGGCTCCACCCCTGGATCAAGATGAACCTGCCTCTCCAAAAGAACTGGTTTATAGATGTCGTGGGTAAACAAGATCTTCATCACTCCCTTTCAAAACTCAGTACGATCATAATCCAAGTATCCAAGAAGTTTACCAATCAAACGAAGGTTATCCGGCTCCTCGTACCGAGGTGGGATCAAAGAGACAATCACCCACATCCTCACATGACTCATAGGAACGTCGGTCATAGGAGTAATCCCATCATACACCTCAAGACAAACCGGTGCGCAGTCAAAGCACCATGCGCCACCCTTCAGAATTTTTGTTCGATCCTTCTTAGATTCGAAGGAGACGAGGAAAAGATCACCCCTCTCCTGAATTCGGAAATTCCGCTGCACCACCCAAGCACGGGCAAAGTGTGACTTGAAAGCTTCTGGATCCACAACACGACGTGTGAGTGGCTTAGCAAGAAGAAAAGACTGGGATGAACGTCTCACAGGACCTCCTCTAATCTTCCCCAAATCTGACGCTTTTCCACCGTCGGCCAAAGCCAAGGAGGTGGCGAAGGACGCTGTAACGGTGTCAATGGAGGACATGATGGCGATGATGAATGAGAGAGGAGAAAGTAGATCGCGGCTGCGCTAGGGTTTGAGAGGGTTTCTCTCTTTAGGGTTTTGACTAGAGGGCTGCTCTCTCTAGGGTCGGCTAGGGTTTTTTCTTGATAACACTCTGAGTTTGTAATTCATGATGCAGTTGGATATTAGAACTATTGGACACCCATAATAATCATGAACAATGTGATCATTTCGGTACTAAAGGGACGTTTTCAAATATCATATAAACTTATAGCTTGTTAATTTATAGAAAGCTTTATGACCTGACGAAACCATACACTCGTAAAACTATGAAACATATTCATTTTTGGAAAAGATTTAGGTGCCTTAGGATAGTAACAACTTGCAAGGTGTCATTGTTTTATTAGTCCACGTAAGACAACAGCTTTAAAAAAGGGAAGACGTCAGTTAGTCACGTTAACCATACAAAGTTAACCTTCACAGACGAACGTCCACAAATGAAGGCAATATCCACAGACGGAGGCAATCATTGACGCAACGGCGTTCGTCTCTAACGGAACAGAACAGCGTTCTAAAACCCTAGACGACTCTCTCTCCCTCTCTCTTACTTATTCTATCTCAGCGACTCTTAAACTTAGACTCTCTCTCTCTTGATCAATCAATCTTGCTCATTCTATATTTGCGGCTCTCTATAACCTAGACTCACTCTCTGTATCTCTTGATCCTTCAATCTCATTGAGATTCTTGATCATTCAATCTCATTGAGACTCTGTCTCTTTATTGATCTCATCTGACAATAAAACTCGCGCACATGTTCCTGTCACGCTGAATCTTCTCCTCTTTCGCTCAGTTCGATGAGTTTTGTTTCTTCATGATCTTGTTTTAATTCCCCAGTTTCATGGTGTTTGTTTGATTTGTGAATCTAGTACATATTGCTTCGTATAAAAACACTATTTGAGGTCTACTTTTCTATTGTCATGAACTCATGATTCATTCAAAAGAGGTAATCTGTGAATTATAGATTTGTAGAACAAATCAGATAACATGTGAATCAAAGATTTCATAGATTGTTTCATGAAAGAAGTAGTTTATAGATTCATGAATCTATTTGATCAAATTTCATACAATTTGATCAAATTGAGTAGACCAAACAATATTACACAAGCGGTTCGTCATTGCTTAATAAGTCTACTATTTTTTTGCAATTTTCTACTTTTTAATAGATTCATGAATATATTGATACTGAAGTTGAAACACATGTACAACCAGCGATGGATGCGTTTGAGAATGAAAAACAACCAAATAAGGGTGTAGAGGATGTGGCAGTAAATGTTCCCGGATTTGGAAGCCTGACAGTCACCGATGTGCGAACCTTGACCTTTGAAACAGTGGATGAGGCAGAGAGATTCTACTATGTATATTCAACATCAGTTAGATTTGGATGTAGGAAGGATGACAAGGGAGAGTCTAATGGTCTGATTTGGTAGAGGCAGTGAGTCTGCTGCAAGGAAGGGACTCGAGATAAAAAGTACTTGGAAGCATATGGTTTGAGTCATACTCTTCGAAAACAGACTAGGGTGAATTGCAAAACTAGATTTTGGATCAATTACAATGATGGGAGTACAGTTTATATGGTGAAGATATTCGTTCCAGAGCATAATCATGAACTAGCCACTGGGAATCAGATTGCATTCGTTCGTGCTCATCGTCATTTCAGCGATGCAGCTTTGGCTCTGACAAACACAATGACAAGGGTTTCAATCAGACCATGTCACACCTATGAGTATATGGTGGAGCAGGCTGGGGGATTCACCATGAAGGACCTCTACAACAAGCTTGACCAACAACGACATACCTCCCCATTTGAGAGTGATTCTGAAGGAATGCTTTCCTACATGAGAGCACTGGCAGCAAAAGACCCACACTTCATATGCAGATTCACTACAGATTTGGAAGATAGGTTGGTGGACATGTTTTGGCAAGATGGGCATTTATTTGTTGATTATCAGTGTTATGAGGATGTGTTGGTATTCGATAGCACATACAAAACTAATGTTTACAACAGGCCATGTTTATTAGGAAGAACAACCATCGGGGTAGTATTATTTTTGGTGTTGCCCTTGTTTCGGATGAGACTGTGGAGACATACACTTGGTTGCTTCGTACATTTTTAGAGTCGATGAACGTGAAGATGCCAAAGGCTGTACTCACAGACAGTGACAAGGCCATGCGTAAGGCAATTGAAACTGTGATGCTGGAAGCAAGACACCGTCTCTGTATTTGGCACATAAGTAAAAATGCCTTAACCCACTTAAAGACTGAGGAAAAGTTGAAGGCTTTTAATAGATGCATGAGGAAGTATCAGACGGTTAAGTAATTTGAAAGGTTATGGCAGGAAATGCTTGAAGAATTTGATCTCCATGACAATCTTTGGATCAAGAAGATGTATGAAAAGTGAGACAAGTTTTGTCCAGCATTCTTTGGTGACATATTTATGGCCAGAATGAGAAGCACACAAAGGTGTGAGGGCATGAATAAAGAATTCAAGAGGGTTCTTGGTAAAGGCAAATCCCTTGTGGAGCTTATTGCGTTGGTGTAAAAATTACTTATGAAACTGAAAAACAATCAAGAAAGGGATGAATTCATCAATATGAATTTCTATGAATTTCTATGAATTCCCTTCCTGTTGCATTAACTCACTTGATAGATTTAGAGATACAAACCTCTTCTATATTCACACACAACGTGTTTAAGTGGATTTTAAGAGAGATCAAGAAAGAGAGTTTTATTACACTAAAGCAACGAGCAAAATGTCATGAAGATGGTAGTCGTGTTTACAAGGTATCAGTTTACAAGCGGCCTGAATTTGACCACATTGTTGTTTACCACCCTGAGAAAGAGACTGACAGTGTAGAAAACCCGATTATGGTGTGTTCTTGCAGAATGTTTCAGTATAGGGGAGTGCTATGTCGTCACATGTTCACGGTGATGAAAAACAAACACATTTTTCAGCTTCACAAGTCACTGATCGTCAAGAGATGATCAAAGGACGCAAGAATTATCTGTCAAATCCCTTATCTGTATCAATCTATGCCCAGAGAAGCATTGGTAGTGAGCAGGTATGGCACTTTAACTGCCAAATGCAAACGATTGTGCTTTTATGCTTCAAAGACATATGCATTCCACAACTTGTTGCATAAGGAGATCAGTAGACTCTTATCAATTGTGGAAGGTTTTGCCAAAGAAAATGAAAAAGTTCAAGCTCCAGCCATACCTAGCAACATGAAAGATAATGTTGTAAGAGACCCTATCCCTGTTAGGACCAAAGGTAGAGAAAAAAATGACAAGAAGACTGAGCCTCCCAGACGACCGATTACTTGTGGTTATTGTCTAAGTACTGGACATAATAGTAAAACATGTGATGTTAGGAAGGAGAAAGAGAAAGTTGAGAAGATCAATGAAAATGACGAACGAAACATTGACTCTCATCCTTCAGTTGCAACACTTGCAAAGAGATCATGTGGTTATTACAAATGATCTGGACACAATACTTAAAGATGTGATGTTAGGAAATAGAAAGAAAAAGCTTAGAAGACAAACGAATGATCTGGACGCATGTATAACCATGCGGGACACATCTCAAGGGAAATTCTACCAAAATTTTCATCTCTTGAAAATGGGCGACCCTACCTGAAAAATAATCAACTTCCAACAACACTTTTAAATAACCAAATAATTTACAACTCTTAAAGTCACCCGCTCCTCCAAATAAACAACCACCACATCAATAAAAATAATATCTCAACAGCAAATTCATAAATCAACATCTCATAATAATAACTCTAGATAAAACTTCAGATCATCCTTAGATCGGGTCATAAACCCTTAACACACATCCAAAATAAATACAACATCTCATAGTTATCAAAGTAAACTAACAGAAGGAAACAAGAAAATACACAAGTATGTTAAACAGGTAAACAACGAATGAAAACTGGAAGTGGTAGAAAATATAACTCGTCTCCTACACTTGCCGAACCGAACTCTGCAGACAGGGTATTTAAAAACAAAAGACCCAGGGGATAAGCATTTAAAAATGTTAACGTGAGTAAACAAAAATAAATAACAATATATTAACTTAATTATGGAGCAACAAAACCATAGTTTATGTTTTCTCAAATTTTCTATTGAGAAACATTTATGCATGTAACTCTTAAAATTTTCCAATAATATTTATGGATAAAAGTGACGAACCAATCCCATTGGTTCAAATAAATCATAAAAATAGAAAAGAGGTTTTACCATAACGATAAGCCTCTAAGGTTAGGGTCAGAGCCCTCCAGGCTCTAGTAGCATTCCACGCTAAGCACTCGACTCACCTATAGTAAGGACCGCTAATAAAGACTAGCTAGCAATAATAAATATATATAAACTCTTTATGGTGAAGTAAAATGATAAAAAGATAAGGACAACACTTCCCCAAAATATAATAAATTAATAGTGCTCAGTACAGTTCTCAACTGTACTTAGAAATATTACATAATAATCATGGATGCAGTAATAATATAAACCACTCGACATGTCCCACATGTCAAATAAAATTAGTAAGAGTTCCAGAAAGCAAATGGAACTCATTAATCCAAAGAATATACTAAAACTTCAATATGCATTTGCAATTAAGAAAACTTTAGCGTATGCATGATGTTAAAATCAAAAGTCTACTCACTATGCTTGGCTATGCCTACCGATGATCCGAGGTTTTCTTCACACGATCCTCATCATGTCCTGAACAGTAGATAGTATTAAATCTCAAAACTAAATCGATACTTTAATAAAAATACAAGAATACAAGTGAGCCTATAAATTCTTCACCCTTGCCCAACTTCTCCATTCTTAACACAATAAGGCCCGAACTTCACCACAAGCATCGACAGCCTTAAACAACTTTCTAAAGTTAAATCAACACTAAACCAACGGCCGAATTCTATTCTATCAACTGTCACGTTCACCAATATTTGAAAAATCTCAAACCTAACAAAAACTCCTCAAAAAATTACAAACTTCACACCATGGGACTCCTCTCAACATAACAAATTAATTAACATGAAAAACTACCCAAAAGTGGCGGCGTCGCCGTCTGCTCATCCGGCAGTGGCAGCTAGCCAGCCCTTACTCTGGTCACCTCCAATGCTCACCAAATTTTAGCATAATCATCCTCTCAACATTCTAAACAACTTTCATAACTAGCACAAACAACAATTTCAAGTCTAGATGGGGGAATCGAAGCAAAACAGTAACAACCTCAATTCAAGAACCCTAAAATTTCAAATGCTCGATTCTCCTTACCTAGATCGAGATAGATTGAAACATTTTGAGGTTTTGTTGTACAAGATGAGAGCTTCCGAACGAGAAAAGTAACTCCGGCTATGGTGGCCGGAAAAGGGAGTTCCGGCGACAACTCCGTCACACACAACCGCACATTCTCGGCGTGATTCCTCCCTCACGACGGCGCAACACGACCAGCCACCTACCTAGACTTGAAGAGGATGTTCCAAGCTTCAATTTGATACCAAGCTTGCCACCTAACTCAGCCAGACGGCGGCAGACGGCAGTGATGAAGTCTAGCAGAGGAGAGAGACGTGGGAGAGAGGAGAGAGGAGAGAGAGAGAGAGAGGGTGAAATCTGATTTTTTCCCTACCTCAAATGGTAAATTTTCATTTTTATACGCCCCGACCAAAATAGTAACTTTACATTTTACACCATAACTTTTGCATACGAACTAAGATTTTAACCTATAGCATGTCAACGGATTCGTATTAATGTCCTCTACGACATCTTTAAAGAAATTTTCCCAAAATAATTTTCCTATAAAAATTCAACTCTAGGGTCCTTTAACAGTAAACGGTTACTTAAAACAGTAAAAAGTTAAAGTAATACAAAAGTAAATAACCGCAAATTAACTTAAGAACCGGGATGTGACAGAACACATCTTTAGAAAGTCTACCTTGGATCATGCTTTTATCATAAACGAAGAGTAGAACGTTCTTGCAGAAAAAGTAGCCCATTCAATACTGTCAAGAACAATTATCATCCACTAGTCACCAGTAGTTAGTGTATATATCACCTCTAGCTGCATGATCAGGCACTAGTGATCGAGCCATGCACCAAAATGAAATGAATAAGCAAAATGCTAGAGGAAGCGCAAGATTTCTAGATTTCCAGAAAAGCGGTTCACACTTTTTTATTCCTGAAGATTCAAGATGGTAAATTTAAGTGATAGGCTGGATGACAAGCGATTCAAATGTGATATCGAGATTTATTCTCATTCACTTAGTTTCCAACACATCAGTAATAAATTGGTAGCCTTGGACATCAGAATTGCCAACATGAAACTAATTGGGGATGTCAACAAAGATTGAAAATCATGCCATGAAAAGATGCTTTAGATCATATATGCTGACGTTTGGGTTGAAAATCCAAACGTGTTATTATAAAAAGGCTAGGGAATGGAAGATATACTTACAAATTAGGTATCTTTCAGAACATACAACAACAAATCAATGTCGCAAAAGTAACAAACAATCACAACGGCAAGTCGACAAGCGAAAATAGAAATATGCAACACACATCAAAATTATATACTTAAACAAGCCTAAGCCAAGTAAAAGTTTTATGCATTTGAGCAATGCAAAACACAAATACACGCCAAGCTTCTCTTGAAGGTTGTGCATCCAACAAAGGGTTCACAAGAAGCATACAAATGACAAGCCACTCCAAGCTCTCATATATCTAGCAAGACTTTATATGCATTGAAAACACTAGTTAGAATCATGCCAAGCCAATTCATCTAAGCACATACTCTCTAGTGCTAATGCACTCTCATCCTTCTAACATCAAAGCGCATGTCTAATTGAGCAAATTCAAACCAAAGCAAGCATCATGCAAGCTTATCTCTTTACCGATTCAAATTTCTTACAAAGTTAGAAGACACAAATGTATATATATGTCTGGATACTCAAGCAAGACAATGCAAAGTATTATATAGCCAAATGTTGTTATAAAGTCAACATAAACCACTGTCAGACCACATGACTTAGATCATTGGCTTATCCCTTACCATAATGTGATTACCTTATTTTCAGCCAATATGCTTCAAGCTTAATCCTACCAAATATTTCAAAACAACCTCTTGTCATGCTAGCCTAACCAAACTTTAATTATTCTTCAAAATTGATAGATCAATCCAAATTCAATGACCAAAAGAACTTTCCTAGTTCTTACCAAGCAACAAATACTTGTAGCCCTTGAATACCACTTACTCAAGCTTAACTTCCTACCAAAATCATTGTCATTAACCATACAATGCACTTATGCCTATCCTAACCATCATACCAAGCTACTACATGAAACACCTCATGCATATACCAAGTTGATCATCATACCAAGCATATTAAGCTCTCTCTTGAAAAGCTCATGCCTAAAACATACCTAAGTCTAATTGTAATAAGTTCAATTGAGGCAAAAGACAAGTCAAACAAATATATTTTTGTATGACAGTAAATTGAATCAAGTAACGCTAAGCCAAGCCAAACGAATAAATCCTAGCCAAACATATTACTAATAGAAGTGTCAGTAACATGTTCAACCCAAGCTATATGAAACCAAAATTTACATATACCAAACAAAAAAAATAAATCCTGATGTTATTCTTTTTCTCAATTACAATAATAAATATAAGAGGCCATGGGAAAAAAAAATAGCTCAGGAAGGCAAGATACATCAATCCCAATAATAAACAAGTTACGTTATATGGTAACGGCAACGATTATAACAAACGCTTGATTATTGGGCGTATTCCAAATCACATCAGCAAATGGTTTACACCAGAAAAAACGACCAATCTATCAATCATATTCAAGGATACAACTTTAAGAATCAAATGCAAGAGTTTATCTCAAGAGATCCTTGTATTGATACTCACCTGGGTATCATGATGAAGCACACACAATGTAGCAATTCAACCCAGTATACTAATCCCATCAGCAATCAAAGAACGATGACAAAGCAAGGCGAGCAGACCTCTACCCACTTTCAAGCAGACCATCCATGCTTCAATTGCACAAAATAGAAATTTGATATTGCAAACAAGTGATTCAATAAACTAAACTAAGTTGCACGGAAACTTGAGATTTACATTGAAGAAGCAAAAACCAAGCCAAGCGAATTGAAGTTGTACTTCCATTGGATTCACAGCAGCTAATGGTTAAGAGAGAGTGAGAAAAGATAATGTTATCATGCTGCATTCAATATTGGGCTTTGAAATTTGGTGTTGATTATCTGGCCCATTCTTTTTCTTCTTCTTTTTTGAAATCTTGGCCCATTCTTATGTTCTCATGGTCCATATAATCAAGAGGGCTAATGTTAAGGCCTCAAAATTCAGCTAGCAGACCCAATTAATTTGTCAAGCCCGATTCATGTTTTAAGCCGATTTCTACTTGCAACATAATGACATGCACGTGGACCCAAGCCGCATACATGCACTTAGGGCTTTCAAGAATAAGTGCGGCGTGGAAGGTAACATAATTGCATTAGGTCCGCTATTAGTTGTATGATCGTTGGTAATTTTGGACTTAGGATCAAAATTCATGTTCAACGACCTGATTGATAATACAGATAAATGAAGAAGAGAGCGGCCAAAAAACCAAGCCCAAATCATTTCAAATCCAAATAAATAAACTTTAACATAAGATTCTTAATTCCAGCCACACAATAAAATATCATAGAGATTTTCCTAACAACACAATTAAAACACGCAAAAGCAGTCCCAATAGCAGATTTGTTGCAAGAAACCTACAAACTTGTTCCACTTTCACATCTTTCAAAGCATATTCTATAATTTCAGCTTTACATACAATTTGACAGATCAAAAGGCAATACAAACCAAGGCCATTCCTTTACCTAGCAGTAAAAACATTCAGTCGATATTCCCTCTAGCTTATAAATAACAGTTATTATCAACTAAAGACAATAACCAAAATGAAGAAGGCTAGCAAGCTGGCTCTCTAGTACTCTTCTTCTGCCATGCTACATCTCTCTAACCATGCTTCTCTCCCAAACCCTCATCCAATCCCATTAACCACTTCAAATTCAAGAACAACCCAAAGAAAACATATATGTCATGCAAAACCCAAGCAATTCCCTATATCAATACCCTTCTTTAAATCACTGTCAGGATCTCTTCTTTTGAAATTTATGTTTTTCTATCTCCCACGCCATGCACCTCTTGCTAAGCCTTTTTGAGAATGTTCGATTCACTGTTGTTAACATGCAAAGAGCCACCAGGAGGAACACAATAGTAAACTTTCTTAGATTCTCAGTCCTTCGAAGTTTGTTCGGCCTAGTTTCTACTAGCTTAGACAAAGAGGACAGATTTAGGCTCGGTCATGCTTGTAACCCTTAATCAAAAACACCCTCCACATAAGGCAAAAACCAAGAACATTATTTCGTTCTAGTAGGGTTGTCCATAAAGGATCGTATCGAGTCAACTTAATTCATGTCATGGCTGGATATAAAATGTGTTTTGGTATTAGATATGTCATAATAAACAAACTCAAACATAATCTCACTAAAAAATTTTAAGTATGCTAGAAATAATGCAAACCTTATAAGAAAATTAATCATCTCAGAGTGAAAATTAGGGTGCTACAACATTGAGGTTGTTCTACAGTGGAAATGATGTATCTGCCTCACCTTTTTCTTCACTTTGAAAGCAGCAAGCTTATTCTTAGTAGTTGTAGGCATCAGTAGGCTTTCTCGTCATCTTCTGTAAGGGCTAATTAAACCCAGTATGTTGTCACGCTCCGACTCTTATTTTTTTTTACCTTAATTACTAGTACGGTGGTAATAAGAATTTTACCGTCTTCGTCAGTAAGTGTTTAATTTAATTGGTCCCTAGAGTGGTCTTAGGGGACGATTATTTTGAAGGATTTATTCGAAGGAAGAAAAAATGAAGACGGTAAAAATGGTAATTTTTGCTAGTAAAAGGTAATTTTTATTGGGGTATTATTTTTGGGGTGTTGAATTTTAGAATGCGTATTTGTTGGTGGGTTGGTTTGGGCCAAGCCCAAACCCATTTCTTTTCTCTCTCTCTCCCCGACCCGCTCTCCACCCGGATTTTCCGGCCGCCCGTTCGCCGTCGTCTAGCCGCCCCATACCTCCGGACTGGTCCTGTTAGGACCCTCGCCTCTTCCTCTCTCTTCCTAGGCCGGTGCCCTCGTGCGGAGCGCTACCGAGAAGCCGCAGCCGAGCCTGGAAGTTCCCGTCGCCGGAACTCCTTCCTCCGGCTGCCATAGCCGGCGAGCCTTGGCTCAAAAGAAAGCCCTCCTCCCGTGCAACAATCCCTCCAAAGGGCTCCCTCCATCTCAAGTTAGGTAAGGAGAAATCGATAATGGAAATTCTAGGGCTTTTTGTGTGTTTTCGTTCGATTGGCATAGTTAGGCTTGAAATTGGTGTTTGTGGTAGTTAGGAAAGTTGTAAAGGAGGTTGAGAGGAATGTGCTGTCAAATTTTGGTGGGCATTGGAGGTCGCTGGAGCTGGCCGCCGGCCGCCGCCGGGAAAAATGTTTTTTTGTAGGGAATTTTATGTGGAATTTATTGGAATGAGTTTTATAATTTTTGGAGGAGTTTTGGATATGTTTGGGATTTTTTAAAGTTTGGTATTTTTGACGGATTAATAAGTTAGAATCCGGCCACGTGATTATTTAAGGTTAGAAAGATGGAAGGTGTTTAGAGGATATCGGTTAAGAGTTTGTGGAAGTTTATTGGTTGGTAGTGAAATTAAGAATTTGGGCGATAGGCTTGGTTGAGCGCGCAGAGCTCCTTTTTAATTATGCATTTTTTCTTTAAGCGTCGGTGTGTTAATTAAGGATTTATTTATGTTTTTGGAACAAGACGCGAGGAGGCTCGAGCTGACGAGGCCTCCGACCGACATCAGGCTTAGACCTAATTTGTGAGTGGACCTTTGTTTTAAATAATGTGCTTAAATGCTTTTTGTTGAATAATGATTTTTCTGTTGTTGGAAATTTCCCGAAATTGACAATTTCGGTGATTATACTCATATATAGTTGTTTATGAGAATAATATGTATATAAATAAATGCTAGCTAGCTATACGTGATTTTCCCCCATACTGAGGTACAATTCCAGTATGGGGTGACGTTAGCATTAAACGCCAGCGTCGTAGCCTTGTATGACTTTCTATTCTTTGAATTCATTCATAGAATTCGTACAAGGAATCAGCACGTATATATACCACTCGGACGTTTCCTCCATACTGAGTTACAATTCCAGTATGGGGTGACGTGAGCGTTAGATGTCATCGTCGTAGTCTTGTATGATTATCTATTTTTTGAGCTTATTCATAGATATCGTACAAGAGATAGTCGAGTGTGAATACATACTGATATATATAATATTCTAGCCTAAGAGGCCATTTTTCTTAAAATTTGGGAGTCTAGCGAGGCTAGACACCAGTTTGGAATTTTTGAGTTAAGCTTTTAAGCTGTCACTGGTAAAACGTTTTCTTTGAAAGTATTTTTTGGGGAAATATTTATTTGTTGTCGGATTTGTTTTTGTCCACTCACTCTGACGTTTTTGAATATTTTCTCTTGGGCTCTTCATTTTTAAAATGCCCAGTCTGCAGCGTTCGCGTTATGTCTAGAAGGCGACGTCGAGGCATAGTAACACATCTATCCGCTACATTTCGCCAGTAGGTTACCTGTTTAATCGACTAAGTGATTGTCAGCGTCCGCTGTGTTTTTAAATTTTTCGTAGCTCTGAATACTGTTGGGATTTCTGTATAACTTATTATGGCTACTTTTGGGTTGTAGCGGATGATGTTATTTTATTTTGGTTAATTAAGTGGTTATATTCTGCTCTTCCGAGTTAGGGTTGTCTATTTTCAAGGGAGGTTTGCCAAGTCCTTCGGTAAATTTTCCTTGAAGGTGGTCTCCGCAGGACTCACCTCGGGTTTCAGGGTGAAATTCGGGGCGGGTCTTGACAGTATGTAGTAAGAAATCATGTCCAATTGGCGTAGCAGTAGGCATGCAATTGTTTTTCTTGATAGTAGTATATCAAACTCCATCTTATATTTCTTTAAACAATCATTACATGATCTTCACTGGGTGGCTAAATTAGGGGAAATATCAGCATTATTGTACCCATGTGTGTAGAACCCGTCAAGGTCGGTCCATCATATTTAGAGGTCTTATGTGACATTGGTGAATGTGGCCTTTTAATTAGCTGCTCTGATAAAATAGATACAATACACCAAGACCACTTAGACAATATCCGTACAAATCAATTCTAAAACTTTGGTGTCATAAGTAGGAATGTGAACTTAATCTTTTAAAGAAGTAAGATTATCTTTCAAAATCATTGATCTTGAATTGTTGATTGAATGATTGTGTATTAGTTCTCTTAATGGCTAAACCTAATTCAATAGCAAAAAAAGAAAAAAAAATTGTTTTGGCCACAATCCTCAGCAGGGGCAAAGAGGTAACTTAGCAGTTCCAAAAGTAAAACGAAGGGTGTAAGGGGTGCCACCACGAGGACGCGTAACATAGGTGCGCGGGTATTGGACTTCTAATCAAACGAAAGGGATTCCGGTGTCACCTCGAGGGCGAGGGATTACGAGTAATCTTTCTATTCGCTTGCAATCGATACTCACAGCGATGACGAGCATAGCAACTAATCGGGACAGTAAATAAAGGCGAGACCAAACGGGCTATGTAAAGCTAATGCGAGATGCACTTTAGCGTTAGGGTTTCGAATAGCTCAAATGTTTGTTGTAATTGTTGTATGAGATGAATGTGCCCGTAGTCAGATCCTCGAACTCCCTTAGATAGGGGCTCGTGGTTAATTGATAAAGATGCAATCTCACAACTTGAATAGGATTCCACTACCAAAGTCACACAAGGATTCGTTTCACTTGTGAACTGAGCAACTGAATGACGTGTGTCCAGTTGTATAGGTAGACTTCGGTTAGGTTACAAGTACTGGCCCTTCGCTATCGAAAACTTTGCAGTCTCCGACACGTACTCAAACACTAAAGGCTTCCTTATCCTGCGAGGTGCTACAGTCCTCATAAGAACCCACCTCACGCGCCTCCAAAGCCCACGCCCTTAACATGCCTTACTTTTAAAAGGGCCACCCTTAACAGGCCTTACTTTTAAAAGGGCCACAGGTACTGACCCAAATGTTATCCAAGACTTATTATTTGGTCTTTGATTGAAATATCAACTGAACTCAAATAAAAATCACGAAAAAAAGGAAAAGGTAAAAAAATTCAAGGAAAGAGGAGCGTATAGGAGACTTGAACTTATGTTAAGTGTGCACAAAGTCAAGCCATAACCAACTTAACTACAAATTTAGGTGGTATCATATGGACAAGCTAAATTAAGTTCACATATATGTATGTATGATATATGTGTGATTTGGCCCATACATATATCATTTATGTTTTTTTTGGACCATATATGTATGATTTTTTTTAGGCTTCCGACTGTCGCTCGCCAAGCACAACCCTTGGGCCGCCCTTAGAACCCGTTGGTAGCTCCCCCATAAAAATTGGTATGAGAGCCCAAGTTTCGCTTGGGACTTGGTGTCTCGTATAGTCGATTTGTATTTGGTAAAACTCTCGTTTGGATTGGGATCAGAAAATTTAGAATTTGATGTTTGTGATCAAGGTGGATTATTATCGAATCACGCCAAGATGGAGACTGTTGGAAAATATTTAACGTAGATTAGAGTCATTTGGAATCTCTACCACATCTAAAATATGAAGATGCATCATTTGGTTATAAGGAATGGTGCCATACACACTAATGACAATGACTTTCGTATTAAAATCTCATATTTGATCTTCACCCGGTGGCTAAAGCGGGGGCATAATCGACATTATTGAACCTGTTGGCCAAAAATAACAATGTATTATCTTCTCTTCTTTGCTTTTCTTTTTCTTTTTACTGAAGGATCAACCTAACACTAATACCAAACCTTAGTAAATCCTCACAAACATGGAAACTTTACATGTCTTCAAATGTAAACAATCCTGAGCATAAAAATACACAAAACTTGACTCGGTCATTCTTCAGTTATGGTATCTCATCGAATCAAATATATTAATGCACGAAATACATCACAATATAATAACACGCAAATCAGATTTAAATCCGATTCTCAACCGACACGATACCACATATTGAATCCAACATAATCACAACCCAAATCCAAAAATCTCTTCACATTTAAGTATATCCGCTCGAACTCCGGTCGGTCGATACGTCCAAAACCTAGGTCACATTGTCCCTAAACCCTCAATCGTGTCCCATACCCCAAATCCCTATCGTGTCAACATTTCAGTCTCAAAAACGCAGCGTTTGCATAAGAGAAGGGCCAAAAACGTGAAGAAGAAACAAGGCTGGGCCAGTTTTGCACTAGTCAAATATTCCTGATCCGTTTCTGTAAAAACCTGTCCCTCCTTGAGTCCCAAGGCCAAACCTTTCTTCCCTATTCTTTCTCAGATCATCACCACCCGGGAGCTCCCCTCCTTCTCCTTTTCTCTATCTCCAAAGCGGCGACGTTTCGCGGTCTTCCTTGCCCTAATTTATAAATTAAACTCCAGCTCCAATTTTTTAGCCCTAATTTTCAGACAAGCAAAACGCTGTAATCGAATTCAACACATTGCCGACCAAGTACGTCTTCTCTCTCGCACCATTTTTGAATTGAAATTAGGGTTTCCCGTGGAGGAAATTGGAACAGTTCCATTGCTAAGGTGGCTAGGTTTAGTTTTGGCTGAAGTTGTTGAGCTGTTTATGAGTTTTTCTTATGAGGCAGACATTGTTGGATATATAAAGAACGTGTTTTGTGGTGTAATCTGTTGAGGTTTTGATCAAAGTTTATTGCTTTTTGTGGGTTATCTAATCAAAGCTGGAGTCTTTTGTTTTGGGGGAGTTGTTTTGGTTGTCTGCAGTTTGTGCAGATTTTATTGGTGATACAATAGGTGGAATTAGATATTCGGGTTTTCATTATGCTTCGAGACAATGCTAGGCTGATAATCCAAAACTTTACCTTACAGTAATTTGAACCTAAAACCTGAGGATAATCTTAGGTTACAATAGGAGCTCTGGATAAGCTTAAGGGGAATGTCAGATGTCTCTTAGTCCATTTGCTAAGGTGTTGAACCAATTGTGAAAAGAAATTTGAAGCTGCTGAAGGAATATTCGTTTTTGCTTTGTAAAGTAAGATGGCTGTTACTTGAATGATTGAATTCTGAGCTTGGATGACTTGGGATAGGAGTTGATGTTTCATATTTGGTTCCACCAGTGGTTGCATTCAACTGAAACTTTTTTCTTTTCAATATATATTTTATGGAAATTTAAGGAAAGAATTCTGTAGTACACTGTACATGTGTATGGGAATTTAGAAGTATCAGACACAGAATGGGCGGCGTATTAGAGAAAGAAGTCAATAATCTGATGATAAGTTCGTGCCTCAGTTTTTTAAGAATGTGTTGAGTTTGTCTTCTAGTTGATTGTCTGTTGTTGACATACTATCATATTGATAATATGTCTTCTGTTGTCTATAGATAATTATCTTGCCTCACGTGTGGTTTTCATTGTAATTGTTGGTGATGTGTACCTGTTTTGAAATATATGTTACTGTTTGCATGATACAGGTGATCTACATGCCAGTAGAGCACAAAGTTTGCTGATGGCTTATCAGAATTCTACTAACCAATATACATCTGATGACGAAGAACCATTAGTTTTCAAACGGTCTGCAGCATCTAAACAAAATCAGTCAAACACAGACACAAAGAAATTATCGTCTCAGAGGTGTGACGGACAACCACGAAGGGTCTCTGAGGTACATTCTTCCAATGGTGTAACCTCAAGTGTTCATAAGGATAAGACGGCTCCATCTACAAAGGCGCCACCAGGGAAATTTTCTGCAGCAATCCCAAAAGAAGTATCAGAACAGAACAAGTCTGTCTCTGTTAAAGAGGAAAACACTCCTATTGAACATCCTGCTGCAGACAATAGTGATTCTGATGATGAAAAGCCGATAAATTCCAGATTGAAGGCTAAAATAAACAATGTCAAAAAGGAAGATACAGATGATGAAGATAATAAACCTTTAGCAGCAAGGGTTAATAAGTCTAATGTGGGAACATCAGGCTGTAAGCCTAGTGACGCTAAAGAAAGGAAGCCATTGGTTCAGAAGAATGGTTCAAGCACAGTAGATAAAGGGAAAAGCTCATCTTCGGTGTCAGGTAAGAGGCCTCTAGATAAGGGGAATTGTTCTGAGCAATCTTCAATTAAAAAGCCAAAAGTTGGAGAGTCTTCAACATCTGTAAAGAGCAAGCAGGTGTCTGACAAAACAGAACCAAAGGCAGATGATGATGAAATGACACTTTCCCAGAGAATGAAAAAAACCACATCTGCTAATAAATCTTCTCTGACGAAGAAAAATATATTTAAAGTCAGTTCATCTTCAATCCAGAAAAAGATCCAGAAAGGCAAAAAGCCAGATAAGTTTTCAAAGTATTCTAAGTCAACAAGAGAAGGACCTGGCTCTAATGACGGGCAGAAAAAATGGACTACTTTAGAGCACAATGGTGTCATTTTCCCACCTCCTTACAAGCCTCACGGGGTAAAGATGCTTTACAATGGCAAGCCAGTCAACTTGACACCTGAACAAGAGGAGGTTTCTTTCTCTTTCTGATCTATTTTGTCCTTGACATACTTTATATCGCTTAAATTTCATTTCCGGAAGTTATTAGACTGAAAGTGTTTTGCATTACAGGTCGCAACAATGTATGCAGTGATGATAGATACAGAATATGTTCAGAAACAAACTTTCAGAGACAACTTTTGGAATGATTGGCGTAAGTTGCTTGGAAAGAACCATGTGATTCAGAAATTGGATGCTTGTGATTTCAAACCAATGTACGACTGGTATCAGAAAGAAAAGGAGAAGAAGAAACAAATGAGTTCAGAAGTAAGTTGGTATCCAAGATAATTTACCTTAAAAGATTGATGGCTCATATAACTGTCTTTTTATCCATTATTGGTTTTTTTACTGGCAAGATTCGTTTTTCTACAAGTCTGGGCTAATTTATGGTTTAAGCAATATGGGTTGCTGAGGCTTTGTTGTTTTGACAGACATGCCAACTGTATTCATCCCCCAAGTTATATTTTACAATATATTTTATGGTGTTCTGCCTGTGTTTGTCAAGTTTTAGGATCTTGATGTTATTATGCTTGCTGCGCCTTTATGATCCACTACTATCACTAGCTACTTATTATTAATGAAACAAGTTGGGATTTGGTTGATTATTCATTAGTGCGCTGGACAGTCCTTATCCCCCATGCACTTTTATGCACGTGTTTCTCTGTAAAACATGTTTCTTCATGGTCTTACTGTTGGAATATCTATTGTCAATAACAAGTCCCGTTCTATTGATTATTCATTATGGATTGACAAGGTGATCAATGCATTCCTTTCATGATCCTTTGTGTTTTTACATGTGAGAGATGCGTTTAGCCTCACTGTATCTGTTCCTCGTATATTACATCAGACTGATCTATAATTTCCTAGATTACATCAGTAGTGGCTTACATATGGTGACAACCTTTTCTATTTGGAGAAGATTTCCTTGTCCTTTTGCATAACTGTCATGGAATATCTGTTGATGCAGGAGAAGAAGGCTATGAAGGAAGAGAAATTGAAACAAGAGGAGAAGTATATGTGGGCAGTCGTTGATGGTGTAAAAGAGAAGGTTATCTCTAGCTTTGATTATCTTTCCTTTTACTCTAGCAGTCTGCCTATTTGCAATATATCTTCCAACGTATGAAGCTTTTCAGATGATTCTGAATATGGATATGCTTCTTGTGATCCATTTTCCAGTATCCTGATTCTAATGTGATATAGATGATAGTTAACCATTACCTGTGTGGTTTCTGATCATAATCTCAATACAGGTTGGAAACTTCAGAGTTGAACCACCTGGATTATTCCGAGGCCGTGGTGAGCATCCCAAGGTTTGTTTGAGTTTTATAGTTTCCTGTGACGTAATATCTGATTCGTTCATGATGAGATAGTTTGATATTCATTATTTGTTGTACTGCTTACATTGGTTCTGAGTTTTCCTTCCTTCTTGTTGCCATTAACTATCACTACTCATGGTATCAGTCAGGAAAGCTGAAGAGGAGGATTAGTCCACGCGAAGTTACTATAAATATAGGAATAAATGCCGAGATCCCCGAATGCCCCATTCCGGGGGAAAGGTTTGTTCTTCTTCTCCATGTTCACTGTCTTGGTATTAAAGGATATTGGTTTTTCCTGATCTACTTATCTTTACTTCTGGAACTATTTTGACGTTGACTCAGTACACTGTTCTATGCAGGTGGAAAGAAGTGAGGCATGACAATACTGTTACATGGTTGGCTTTCTGGAATGATCCAATCAATCCAAAGGAGTTCAAATATGTATTTCTTGCAGCCAGTAGTTCCTTAAAGGGGCAAAGTGACAAGGAGAAATATGAGAAAGCAAGGATGTTGAAGGTGTTTAGATGGAGATGAGCTATAAGCTTTCGATGATAGTGATTTGTTATATGATAATGTCAAAGAGGAATGCCACCTTTTTGATGAAAGACCTACTATTTTGATTGCAGGAATACATAGGAGATATCAGGGCTGCATACACTAAGGATTTTACAAGTAGAGATGCTGCAAAGCGGCAAATAGCTGTTGCTACCTATCTCATCGACAAACTTGCTCTTAGGGCTGGAAATGAGAAGGTATAATCTGCTGTTGTACTTTAACTGGGCCTATTAGACTTTTTTACACCACATTCAAGGCTCTGCTTGGCTCCACATGTGATTCCTTCACATGATTTTATGTACACACACACACACACATACATACATACATATATACATGAGAGAGAGAGAGAGAGCACTCTTCTGCTGTAAATGAATTCACTTTTCAACTTTTAGTGTCCAAGTATTTTTTAACAAGTTATGTAGGTTAACTAGTGTAACTATCAGCCAATCATGTAAAATGCACTCAATAGTATCAACCGTATATTGTAGCAGGATGACTAGGATCTGTGCAGCTAATTCTTACTTATGGAGAGGGAAAATTAACATGAGAGGTCAAACCAGTTATGTTAAAAAAAAAGTCAGACTAAGGAAGTTATTTACAAATGGTCACATTTATTGCCAACAGGATGATGATGAAGCCGATACTGTCGGTTGCTGCACATTAAAAGTAGAGAATGTAAAAGCAATTCCCCCCAATTCATTGGAGGTATGTTTTTGAAATTCTAAGTCATTGCAGTTTATTTATAAATTTGTTTAATCATTAGAAAATGACATGTCAACTTTTTTTTCTTGTCCTTTTCAAATCAGTTCAACTTCCTCGGTAAAGATTCAATCCGATATGAAAATACTGTTGAAGTAGAACCTGCTGTTTACAAGGAAATAAAAAAGTTTCAGGAAGGTGAGTAGCTGATTTCTGAATTAGTATTTGTCATTTTTGTGTGGCTACTGCACACAACACACACTCACAGATATATATAAATAGCAAGAGAGGGGAAGGGAGGCAAAGGAGCCGACATCCATATTGTGGAGCTTTCACTATTATAATATACTTTCAGTAGCATAATCCTCTCTGCAGACTTCAGAAAAATTGATCACAACTTTGAACCTCCTTATAGCAGTCATATGTGTCATCTATATACTTGTGTGTATAAATGACTCATAAAGTGCATGAATTAAATTTCTAATTTCCTATTCGCTTCAGGAAAAAAGGATAGTGACGATCTCTTTGACAAGTTAGATACCAGTAAATTGAATGCACATCTAAAGGAACTGATGCCTGGTCTTACTGCAAAAGTGTTCCGTACATACAATGCATCCATCACATTGGATGATGAAGTAAGTTAGTGCTGGTCTTTACTTATTTTTTGAACTTTAAAGTATTTTTGCTCTTTTACATATCAGCTGATTCCTATGTCATTTTACAATGATTAGATTCGTTTTTATTGTGAGGTAAGATATAAAACCCTGCACCTTATACTTTCGCTATGAAAATACCGATAATATGTAATCATTTTCTTAAATGTTTGCCGAGTGAATCTCTTTTGATCAGATGGGGTGAAGTAATCGTACTGCATGGCAGCTTTGATGTTATTGACTGTTCTGAGGAAAAGTAGAGTCTATTTTCAAGTTTGATTTTATTTATCGTCAGAGTAAATGAAAGAAACAGCATGCAGAGTTTTCTTTTACTACAGGCTAGAATATACACTGTCCATGAATGAAGTTCCTCTAACCTCCCTAAATTGTTGAGTATCATTACATAATGCTATATCTGCTTTGTTCATACTACATTGTCATCACCTTAGCATTACATGTTCCCACAAAGCATATAAAAGCATGTCAAAGCTTGTTATTCTACAGACCATGACTCGTGTTATTGTAAAATATTCAGTATGGCCATCAGGAACCTGTTATACTGATTCTTATTTATCATTGTCCTGATGGCAGTTAAACCAGGAAACTACAGAGGGAGATGTGTTAAAGAAAAAAGTTTTTTATGATACAGCAAACAAGAAGGTGAAGACAGTCCATCCCATGAGAACTTGTACTAATCTCTTTCATTAAGTGACATCTATAATTGGTCATACTTTACTATGCAGGTTGCTATTATTTGTAATCATCAGCGTGCTGTGTCGAAGTCTCATGAATCACAAATGGACAAGCTAAAGGAAAAGCTTAGTGACCTTCAGGTAAGGACAGGATGACCTTATCTGTATCTTTAATGGAATCTTTAGGTGTTTGTACTTGAATTCTGAGCACATAATGTGATTAGTGAACCAGATCTAAGTTTCCTTTCTTGGTTGTAGGGTGTTGTAAAAGAGCTAAAGATAGATTTAGAAAGGGCAAGAAATGGAAAGCCTCCTCTGAAAGATGCTGATGGAAAACTGAAGAGAAATTTGACCCCGGAAGCGTAATACTACTTGTTGTTTGCTTCAGTTATTTTGTGTGTGAACAAAGTGGTTCAGTAAGTAATTTTTTTTTTTATGTATAAATATTTGTTACAGGTTACAGAAGAAGATAGCTGATGCCAATAAAAAGATTGATAAAATAAAATTGGATATGCAAACCAAAGACGACATGAAGACAATTGCATTGGGAACATCAAAAATCAACTATCTTGATCCTAGGATCACCGTTGCATGGTGCAAGCGACATGAAGTTCCCATTGAGAAGGTGGGTAATCCTAATCTCTTTTAATCAATGGGAGCTACTGCCAATAGATATGCTCCACTTTTTTAGATATTCTCCAGTTTTTTGTCTTTGAATGAACAATAGGTGGTTTGTGCATGTATAAGCAGCTGGTGCTAATAATCTTTACCATTTGCTATTGACACAGATATTCCAAAAGTCTCTCCTGGCTAAGTTTGCTTGGGCAATGGATGTCGAGCCTGACTTCAGATTCTGATATATTTAGAGTTGGTGATTATATGCTTGCCATACCCACCTTGAGATTTTTTTATTCTTAAAGACATGGAAAGAGGAAACCACCAAAAATAGGAAAGATTGAGAATCGTCCTTGCTTTTCTTTGTTCCATTATAGAACTTCACAATGTCTTTTTCTTCTTCAGCGGAATTATCTTGTTGTAAGTTAATCTAATCTAATGATTGACCGAGTTCCCCCCCCCCCTCAAGACCTGAGTTTTTGTTCCTTTTCTTTTCCTGAATGGAAACAAGTGTCCATTTGAACATTCAAATCGCAACTGATTGTTCAATTGTCTGAGATACCTTGACATATACATTGAAAATTTAAAGTCATTATCTTCAGTCCTCTTCTTGTGCACCATACTATTGTTCTAGATAATCCCCTTCTACTTCTTTAAACTCTTGATTTTACAATATTAATTCTGGTCTCTTAACAGTGTTGTTCCATTTCGGTCTCACTTGCATTGTACTACCTCCTGAAACTTGGACTTAACAAAATATATTCGATGCTTAACTCTCCCTGTAGTTTCTTGGCTTTTGGTTGTTGTTGAGTTAGTTGATGCGTGTGCCAATATAACTGCAAATTTAATTAGTTGACGCGTATGCCACCATGTTTCATGAATAGGATCCGTAATACCGTTTTGGAGTTGCTATGTAAGAGAAATGTTACTGTTCCCACACTTCACTTCAGAAGGTAAACTCTTGATGTTTTCTTTGTATGATCCCACCAATTGTGATTTATGTTTTACAGAGGGAACTGATGCTGTAAAACATCATTATAGAAGTGTTAGAACATCATTTGCTACTACATAATTACCGGTGAAAACAATTGGAATTTGAGATTATGCAACTTCTTTAACCACCGAAGCATACTACATGAGGCAGTCCAAGTACCCAAGTACCCAAGGGAATTCAAATTTTAAGCCAAAATTTAATTTCATGTGTTGGAAACATGAAAAGCTTCTCATGCGTGCATCGGTGCATGCACGTATTCATAGTGTCAATGAGTCCGACCTATTAATCTCCTCCTTAAAAACCAAGTCACCCTCAAGTTCTCAACACACCTTCTCTTAGTTGTGTACTTCAGAAATGGGGAGAAAGAGGAAAAACAAATCATCAAGAACTTCCAAAGAAAGAAAGACCGGATCAGAAATGGGAGCAGCAAACCAATATTCAGTAGTTCCCCGCTGCAGGATGCAACCTGTCATCAATGCTTGCAAGGAGGAAGTAATCGAAATCCCAGTCTCGACCAGAGCTAGAGACTTGCCCGAGATTGCTAAAAAGATTGATGGTAAGCTCATTTGTTGCCTCTCAGAATTTAATTTGCTGCCTGCTGCTATTTCATCTGTTGATGAGGCGCGTGACACTCTCATGCAACTAGTGGCATTGTGCAAAGAATCTCTCAGAAAACTTCTTCTGAGAGGAGAATTTGATGAGTATCCAGATGACAGGAGTATGTACGGCACTGTAAACCTTGCTATGGAGCTTTAT
Organism: Fragaria x ananassa; assembly: GCA_034370585.1. Taxonomy (NCBI): domain Eukaryota; kingdom Viridiplantae; phylum Streptophyta; class Magnoliopsida; order Rosales; family Rosaceae; genus Fragaria; species Fragaria x ananassa. Next base: position 13,696,511 of record CP139760.1, read on the forward strand.
CAGTTCAAGGATGCACTTGGATGCTTCCATCACATCTTTTTCAGGCGTGACATCGAAACTAACTTCCTACAGTCGGTGATCAAGTACTGTACAGGAAAAGCCAGTGATCATGCAGCAGAACTTACAGCGGATCTTACATCAAGTCTAGCTGAGTGGGAACATCGCCTTCATGCTCGGTTTCTGAAATCGTTCTGGTGGCATGTGATCATGGAAGTTACTCGTTCTTTGTTACTAATTCATATATCAAGATATGTTCCTTTCTATATTGATGTTGAATATCTTCTCGAGTTATTGGGAAAAATGATGCATAGGTCGTTTCAGTGGATACAGGAGAATCATGGTGCAGTGAATGTGAATGAGGAGAAACAGCAAGATAACTTTTCTTCCGAGTATACCAGACTAATGTCCAAATGCAATGATTTCATTTACGGAGTATTTGATGATCCGCACAAGCCTGCTACAATTAATGTGGACGGCATTGGGGAGATTGTGGTCGGAAATCTGAGGAGTTACTCTCGTGATCTACTATCTGAAGCCTTTAGCGTCAGAATGCAACAAATTGCCATTCGCAAGATCCATACAGAATCTTTCATTGAAGGTATAGCTTCTCATTTCCAGTCGTGTATTGCAGACCTACTGGCCGGAGACATACATAGATGTGGAGATTATGCAGATCCTGAAGATGCCAGTTTTTGCTCATTTGTTTGAGGATATGCTTGAGAAATATCCTTTGGCACGCAAGAGTCTTGAAAAAGAGAATCAACATTCTCATGAAAGCTAAGGAGATCTGTGAGGGGATCATGGGTGCTTATGATGAGTGATAATGCTAGCTCCTTTTGTAGCCAGCTTCTTTTATTTTCCTCTTGTTCTTTTCCTTTATTTTTCTTGTCTTATATGCATTCTATTCTGTTCTTGTCCTGGCTAGAGTTATGTTAGGGTGTTTCTGGTGTGCGGACTATAATTATCTGCTTCAAACTAGTTAATTATTTAAGCAGTGCATTTTGCTTTGTTTAAAGATTGTTCGTAACATCTAGTTGGATTATTTTGATCGGAGAAGTGATTAGAAAGAGAATTAACAAGCATGGGGCTGAGTGATTTGATCAAGCTAAGAGAAAAGGAGTATCACCCCGTAGCTAGATCATTGGATTACATAATTCCATAAAGCATATTCAAGCCATGTATGCCAAGATTCTTTCCAATACAGCAATGACTTTCTTACAGGCAGTACCGCTCTAGTGACAGTATGTGCTGCATTGTTTCAATTCTGATGAACTTTATGCTGTGTAGTATCGTTACGAACTTGAATTTTCTGCTCTAGTTTGTTGTTTTCATGAAGTACTTTGATATGACTGATCTTAAATTCTGAAAATTGCTAATGCATGCTTCAGCTTCATGCACATTATATGGAATGATCTAGCGAAAGAGAGAAATGATGATATGTTTCCATAAATTCATTCTGGTCTGTCCAAAAGATTTGCATCTTAGTGATCCTTAGAATCGTTGATTGACATGCAAACAAAGCATCAATGTTTCCCTTTCACATCCAATTTAGTAACAATACCAAATAGTTGATGATTACTATTCTTCATGTCCCCAATTTATTGTTACTGGGAATGTAAGCATCATTGAATGTCTTAATCTGGTCAAGGTTGATACGTAAAAGTGGTTCTTATCAGTGGCAGATCTAGGATCCGATCATGATGTGGGCTTCATATTCAAGGGTTTTTTTTAGCCGAAGGCCAAAAAATTTTTCTTCAAAATTTAGGTAGACGTCAATTAGTTTTCAATAATTCATACTTACAATTTCAGATTCAATAGAGAAAGAAGAAGGTTAAAAGTTGTACGTGAGAAAATTTTGAGATTTAAGAGGTAAAATACTAGAAAACTAGAAGGAAAAGTGGGAGAAAAAGTGAGGAACCATAGAATAGAGGCCTGGACACATATATGGACAGCATGTTGGGTGGGCTTGGTTGAGCACAAAAATGCATATACCAGAAAATAATTACATAATATAGCTAGTTTTTTTTTCTCCCTCTAAAGCTTGGTTGGGCTTGAGCCCTACCCACCCTTGTTGTAGATGCGCGCCTGATTCTTGTCTCATCTGTAGCTATAGACACCATCTGTAGCTCTAAACACCTAGTCCAGTCTGATTTCTTTTGATTTTCAATCATTCAATATGAGAAATGTTACTTGCTCTGATGCAAGACGAGATTTTAGCTAAATTCAACAAATAATCTCGAAAAGAAAAAAGCGTCGTCACATTAAGAAGAATGATATGAATATTAGAAATTAGTATTCAAATAGGCTTCTTAATGATGTAATTAATCAGAAATTACTATTTTGGATATATCGGGATTCTCGAGCAAAAAACATATTATGTATGGTGAATCGGAATGAAGCATATTTTGATTAGAACGTCCGTTTGGAACGCATGATACATTTCCGGTATGGAAACGACGAGATCTACAAGACTCACTTTAATGAGTTCCGTCAGATTTAGGCTAAAATATGTCATTTTGATATTCTGATTCGGCATTTAATATTGTTTAAGGATTTTTAGTTCCCTTAGGTTTTATTATTTTCTAGTTCTTTTCTAAATAGGATTTAGTCAGAAGTTAAGGTCTATATAAAGGCATCATCTATGTTGTATTATTCAACAATTCAACAATCTATCAAATTATTATCAATTGAGAGTTTTTCTCTTATTTTCTGGTTTAATTCCACAGTTTTATTTATGAGTTTACGCTTGTAAACTCTTCATCTTTTCTAGGGTTTAATGCTTGTTACCCCCCCCCCCCCCCCCCCCCGTATTTCCCACTGCGTTAGTTGGTATCAGAGAAGATTTGGATTGCCTTTTCGCTAAGATAACTACTATTATTAAAAATAGGTTTAAAACCAAAAAAAGCCTATTTGAAATTGGAATTCAAATAGGCTTCTTTTGGTTTTATCTACTAGATTATCCATGGCTTATACTCTAGTTATAAGAGCATATTTGGATTGCCTTTTCGCTAAGATAACTACTACTATTAACAACCTTCAAGCTCAAATAGAAGGATTTCAAATGAACAACAGCAACTGCAAGGGAAATCAAGGAGAAGAATCCAAGGGGCAAACTCAGCTTGCTAATCATGCTTTCAAAACTATGGCAGAAATTCCTTATTTTTCTAGTTATATGATGAGGAGGACTTTCTGGATTGGCTGTATGAGGTTGATAGATTATTTCTGTTTATGGAGGTTCCAGAACACAAGCAAGCAAAGATTGTTTCTAACCGCCTCAAGAACACTGCTGCTGATTGGTGGGATGATTTGCAAAGAGCCATAAAGATGCAAGGTAAGGAGCTTGTTCGAACATGGAGGAAGATTAAATAATGTCTTCTTAGAGGAAAATTTCTACCTAGAGATTTTTTGATTAAGAAGTATCATTCTGGGGTGGAAGAGAGGAAATCAAAAATTGAACAGTTTGCTTGGCATGTTGAGAGTAATAGTTTGACTGATGAAAAGCTAGAAGAATTTCTAATTGAAAATGCTCCACAAGATATCACCAATGAAATTCCAACAGAAGAAGCTGTACAAGAAATTATCCTTGAATTTCCAACGGAAGAGGCTTCACAAAAAATTATTCATGAGTCTCCAACAGAAGAAAGTCCTCAATAAATTATCCAAGAACAGACTAAAGAGGAAATTGTTTGTATTGATATGGTTAAAAATATTGAAGAAAGCTTGCAGCCTCAAGTAATTCATTTTGAACCAGATATCATTAAAGAATGCAATTTTGAGTGCCCAGAAGAATTCGTCCAGGTTGCCTATGACAAAATCATCTTTGGCGTTGAGTTCATGATTGTCCCGTTAGAGTTCCCAGCAAATCATGCTAATAAACCACAGGTCTAACTATCGAATGTATTAGATTTCTCGTCTACATTTTCTTGTTTCTCATTCAAGATGAACTTGAGGGCAAGTTCTTTCAAAGTGGAAGAGTCTGATGCATGATGAGATTCTAGCCAAATTCAATAAAGAATCTCGAAAAAAAAGAAGTGTCGTCACATTAAGAAGAATAATCTGAATATTGAAAATTGGTATTCAAATAGGCTTCTTAAGTCGACATATTTGAAAATACCCTCTCAAATCATAGAACAATCTCACACTTAAAAAATAGTGATTGAACTACAAGTAGTCATCTCATGTATATATAGATTGCTATTGAATTATCGATTCAAATAAATAAGTTCTTGCATATACATACTCAAATTTGCAGTAGCATTCAAACACTAAAGTAAATAAATAAATAAAAATTAGCACTAACATTAATGCTAACAAAAAATTAGTAGTAGCATTCAAGCGCTAAAAAAATAAAATTGGAAAGGAGAAGGAAGAAACCCAGTGACATGAGTCGATAACAACGACACTAGGAGGAGTCATAATAAATTTGTTAGACTGTTAAATTGTTTAGAAAAAAAGAGAGTAATTAAAGTAAATTTAGGAGATGATTCCAAAAGAAAAAAAGAGTAATTGTAGGCGATAATATAATTTGTTATTATAAATGGATGTTATTAACTATGGTTAATGTAATTTAAAAATAGGACATGTGAAGTTTAACTAGTTGGGTGAGGATGAGGGTGGGAAAGTATGGGTGGGGAGCAAATGCTCATCCCCATTAACACATTCCATAGTTCTACAGAAAATTAAAGCAAAGTAACAATGTAACAAAGCAGGCATAAGATGTATATAAATTCTGCCCGAACTTTGATATCATCTTTCCTTCCTTTAACAAAGTACATATTACATACATAACATAAGTCACCCATCCTCCATATTTCCCCCAACAGAGCAGAAACCCTTCACATATTCATAATCACATACACTACATAAGTTAAAACTTAAAACCATATACCCCGAAGTCTTGATTTTCCCCAACCCAAACTTACTTCCCAAATATTACAAATCAACCCCCCATTTCCCACTTTTTTCCTTCTTCAACCTCATATTTTCCTCCCAACCTAACCTCCAAATTTACCCATTCACCCCAATTCATCAACAACCCCATACACACAAAGCGCTAAACCAAGTATTACGTAATTACTAATTCGCCCTCGTCTCTACCAGATTTCCGGATCAGTCTTGCCGTTTAAAAAAATCACGGAGAAGGTCCGACCCGGATACCCGGATAAACAAGACGAGGGTCGCGGACGGAGAGAGATAGAAAGAGAATAGATTCACTTATTTTTAGGATCCGAAACCATATTCAGGGCCTTCTTCGGGTCCTCGGGTTCGGATCCTCCCACCGGAATATTGACCTCTGAAACTTACGTCATTCGAGCCGAAGCAAACGCCTCAGGTCTCGGGTCGCCGAGTCGTCAAAGCTCCTCGACGCCTGCTTCTTCTTTCTCGAGAACGACGGCAACGGCAGCGAGCTCGGCTCCGGCGACATCGCAAAAGCCGATCCAGCATACATGTCGATCACCGGAGTCCTCAAATCCACAATCCTCACCTCCTTCGGCACCACAGTCGGCCCCGGCCCCGGCCTCTCCAACCTTCCATCGCTGGCCGCCTTTTTCATCCGGCTCAGCGGCTCCCCCCGCCCCAAAATCGTCACCTTCTCCGCCTTCATCAAATCATCCGAGCTCGACTGGCCAGACCTCTTCGAGACCAGTGCGGCCGGCTCCGGCCTGCGCTGCTCGGCCCGCACTGCCGGCTTTCCAGATCTACGTTGCTGCTTCACAGGAATGGGCCCATTTCTGTAATAATTGTTATACCTGCTAGGCCGTGAAAACGTCGGAGAGACTCTGATTCTCTCAATCAGACAATCCTGCGGCCTTAAAATCTCGGTCCCCATAAGTATAACAAACCTAGAAAATCACCAAACCTAGATATGAAGAAACAAAGAATCAAAAAAGAAAAAGCTCTAGATTTTTTTTTCTTTTTGTAGCCCTCTTCTTCTTCTGGGGAGGAAGAAGGAGGTTGTTTTTGTTTCTTTCCTCTCCGCTTCTCCGCTCTGCTGGAATCTTATCGGTTTGTGGTGTTCGTGAGAAAAAAATGGGGTATATATAGGGCAGGTTAGGTGGCTCGTGGGGTGTACGTGAGTGTGCCACGTAATGTGTAACGGCGGATTTGACGGGGAATTTGACTCGCTCGGTCTGTTCGGATTTGACGGGGACCGTTTCGGTGAATTGGAATTGGGTCCGTTATGCGTAACGGCGTTTTGGGGGAAAAGGGTCGGGTGCTTTGGTTTGTTTGGAGTCTTGGAAACTGGAAAGTTGGTTGTGAATTGCGATTAGTTGTTTTTTTCTAAGGATTAATTTCAGTTTATTCCTTTCAATTTTAGGTCGATCATCATGTTAATCTATTTTATTTTAATTTCATCAACTGTATGTAAACATCCGTTTTCATCTAATTTCTCCATTCTCTCTGTCGTCACTCTACCTTGTAGGCGCTGGACTCTATCAAATTCAAAAGATTAAGACTTCAATGTCCGAGTGTAGGATGAGGATGACGCCTTGACGTCTTCAGAGCAATCTCAGGTAGGATGACGCCTCGACTCCAATGCCCATAACTAATCAGTGCCGGTATGATTTGAGATGGGAAAAGATAATATTTTAGATAGAGAAAGAGAGCTAGAACTAGATGAGGTCAACTATAGAGTTCGACAATCAAAAGGATCACCTGTGATCAATTTGCATTTGGTTCAGTTCAATTTATGATTAATGGCTAAAATGGGAATCTTCCTAATTGAAGCCAATTCCATAATCAATCTTTCTTCTCTCAAATGGCTTCTTTTCAAATGGGTTACTTGTTGCTGATGTAGCATCAACCTTGGAATCATAGCAAGCTTAAACGATTGCTGGGATTTCAAAGGTTTTATTTTCTTGTTGTTTGTTTTCTGGGTTTAAGATGGATTTGGAAGATAGTTGTACGGGAGGAGAGAGAGAGAGAGAGAGAGGTTTTATACATTTTTTTTGGTGAATATTATTTTAATTTTCAATATATTCATTTTAGGGTTTGTTAGAGTCAAAAGTCTTTTTTGCCCTCATTATTTTAACACACATACGTCACCTATGGTCAATGTTAATGTTGACGTGACGAAAAATCGGCCGTGGGTACTATGTAGATACTAAAAATTGAGTTTGAGTACCATTTTGATAACTTTGTAACTTCGGATACCATATTGTCAGTCACCCAAGTATTCAGACACTGTTGGTGCAAAAAGTCTGAAGTTTTTGGTAGAAAAATCTATCTAAACGTGAGAGGCACAACTAAAGACTGTATTAGGGACAAAAATGGAGAGTCGAAATTGAAATTAGAGTAGGATAAAACTGAAGATTGTTTAAGGAAATTATGTTTCCGTCATTCTGTTATGTGTCTTGCCCTAATACACATAAGATTGATTAATCTGGTTTCCTTATTAGAATAGATTACAGTTGATAGAACTTCTAGATCATTCGGAAAACTCTATGTAATGCGTATAAATAGGCCTTCCTATTAATGAATGAGTAGACCGTTATTCTCGTTATATTTTCTCCTTCCACACGTTATCAGCACGGTGCTCTAACCCGAGCTCGATAACGAAACCTAAAACCCTAAAATCTTTTGTCGCCATACGCCTGGGCACCCAGAAATTTGCTCTTGGCACCCACCTTCCCTGAGCGTCGACCACCACACTAGCTCCGGTCAAATCCAAACCGGCGCCATTGCCCCGCCACGGTCAAGCAAGCCCTGCTGCTCCGGTTAAATCCAAACTGGTGCGCCTCTACAACCCAGTCCCTCCCGAATTCGAAGCAGCGCCGCTCACTCCCGCTCTCTCCTCCATCTCCGAATGCCGGCAACCATCCGAGCCGATCTCTAACCAAGATCTAGCCCAAGCAGTCCCCTACTGTGTGCCCTGGCGACCTTCAGCCTCCAACACCGGGCCCCCAGACTTGCACAATCGCCCTAGCGCTGCACACGCGAGCTCTCTCCGGCCCACCCAGTTTCAAGACTCGCCCCGAATTTCACCCTGAAACCCGAGGTGAGTCATGCGGAGACCACCTCCAAGGAAAATTTACCGAAGGACTCGGCAAACCTCCTTTAAAAATGGACAACCCTAACTCGGAAGAACAGAAAAGAACCACTTAATTAACCAAAATAAAATAACGTTCTCCGCTACAACCCAAAAGTAGCCAAAATAAATTATACAGAAACTCAACAGTATTCAGAGCTACTAAAAATTTAAAATACAACGGAAGCTAACAATCTCCTAGTAGATTAAACAAGTAACCTACTGGCGAAATGTAGCGGATAGATGGGTCACTACGCCTCGACGTCGCCTTCTAGACCTCACACGAAGTGCCCATGGGAAAATATTCAAAAATGTCAGAGTGAGTGGACAAAAGCAATTCCGACAACAAATGAATATTTCCCCAAAAATACTTTCAAAGAAAACGCTTTATTAGCGATAGCTTAAAAGCTTAACTCGAAAATGATGAACTGGTGTCTAGCCTCGCTAGACTCCCAAACTTTAAGAAAGAATGCCTCTCAAGCTAGAATATCATGTATATCAGTATGTATTCACACTCGACTATCTCTTGTACGATATCTATGAATAAGCTCGAAAAATAAATAAGTGTACAAGACTACGACGTTGGCGTCTAACACTCACGTCACCCCATACTGGAATTGTGCCTCAATATGGGGGAATCGTCCGAGTGGTATATATACGTGTTGATTCCTTGTACGAATTATATGAATGAATTCAAAGACTAGAAAGTCGTACAAGCCTACGACGCTGGCGTCTAACGCTCACGTCGCCCCTTATTGGAATTGTACCTCAGTATGAGGGAAAATCACGTATAGCTAGCTAGCATTTAATCATATACATACTATTCTCATAATCCACTATATATGAGTATAATCACCGAAATTCTCAATTTCGGGAAATTTCCAACAACAGAAAAATCATTAATCAATAAAAAGCATTTAAGCACATTATTTAAAACAAAGGTCCACTCACAAAATAGGCCTAAGCCTGATGTCGGTCGGAGGCCTCGTCAGCTCGAGCCTCCTCGCGTCCTGTTCCAAAAACATAATTAAATCCTTAATTAACACACCGACGCTTAAAGAAAATAGGTGAAATTAAAAATGAGCTCCGTGCGCTCAACCAAGCTTATCACCCAAAATCTTAATTCACTACCAACCGAAAACCTCCACAAACTTTAAACCAACATCTTCTAAACACATTCCACCTTTCTAACCTTAAATAATCATTTAGCCGGATTTTAACTTAATAATCTGCCGAAAATACCAAACTTCAAAAATTCCCAAACCTATCCAAAACTCTTACAAAAAGTTATAAAACTCATTCCAATAAACTCCTCATAAAAATCCCTACAAAAAAACACTTTTCCCGGCGGCGGCTCAGCCGGCAGCAGCGGCCGGCTCCGGCGACCTCCAATGCTCACCAAAATTTGACAGCACATTCCTCTCAACCTCCTCTACAACTTTCCTAACTAGCACAAATCACAATTTCAATCCTAACTAGGCCGATCGAACGAAAACACACAAAAAACCCTAGAATTTCTATTACCGATTTCTCCTTACCTAGCTCGAGATGGAGGGAGCCCTTTGGAGGGATTGCTGCATGGGAGGAGAACTTTCTTTTGAGCCAAGGATCGCCAGCTATGGCGGCCTGAGGAGGGAGTTCCGGCAAGAAAACCACAACGGCAGTCGGACCTTTCGGGGTTGATTTCTCCTTCACGGCGGTGCTAGGGAGGCTGCCACCGGTTTAAAATGGAAGCTGGGTCGGAGGTCGACCATTTGGGACCGGTACGGCGGTGAACGATGGCCGGACGACAGCTGGTTGGCGACGGGAAGTCTGGTAGCGGAAAGCTCGGGGAGAGAGAATCAGGAGGGAGGAGAGAGAAAAGAGAGAGGAGAAGAAAAACGGGCCTGGCCCAAACCGGACCAACACCTCCAAATATACCAAATTCAAAAAAATATCCCAATAAAAATTACCTTTTACTAGCAAAAATTACTATTTTTACCGTCGTCACTTTTTTCTTCCTTCGAATAAATCCTTCCAAATAATCGTCTCCTAACACCACTCTATGGACCAATTAAATTAAACACTTACTGACGAAGACGGTAAAATTCTTTTTACCACCGTCCTAGTAATTAAGGTAAAAATTAAGGGTCGGGGCATGACAAATCCAGTCCCCGCCCAGCCCCTCACTCACAGCAGCTCTGATCGAACCTCCTACCATATAGCATCGCCGCCCCTTCGCTGTCGACCGCCGATCATTGACAACCTAGTGCTGCCTCGGCACAACGCTCACACGTCTTCTCCTCCGACGACAGCCTCTACACAACCCAGGACCAGAATCAATACTCGGATTCGAAGGCAAATGAGAGAAATTGATTGTACGGGGGACAAAGCAGTAAATTTGCCCCTCCAGGTTATTTTTTTTAACCTATGGATAAAACAAGTTTTTACCATAGTAATTCTTTAATTAGTTTTACTATTTATATTTTATGGTGAATATGACTAACCGTATGTTATATATTTTTTTTTTTCATGAAATTTCTCGCGCGATGAATCGGTATGGAACTGTCAGAGTAACTTCGCAGCATGGAAGCAAATATGAAAATTACAACGGCAACTTCTCTTATACGGCAAACTAGCACTTAAGATTTTATAAAAGTTGCCGCTTTTGAAATTTAATTTTCATAGCCGGGCATTGTAGCCTTTTCTTCTACATCTCACATTTCTTTATAACGTGGGACTATATTGAGAGATTGTGACCCCTCATATCAAAGTTGAAATTTGTGACGGTTTGAAAAGTCATGGTATTACGACGAGATATTATCATGGTTAATAAAGGGACAAACATCAATTTGCGACTGAAATTGTCGTGGTTAATATCGATTTGTGACGGAAATGTCACGCTTAAGATCGATTTGTGACGGAATTTTTCACGGTTCATCGAATTGAGTTACCATAAACTTTGGTCTTGACATAATTTATCACTTGAAATTAATTATCGTATATCGATAATAGTCAATCTTTCATCTTATTGTTTAAATATTTGACAGAAACCTGAGCCCTGAATTTGACATAAAAAAAGTGACGAATTTCATGTCACGAGTTTTGAAAAGAGGGAGAGGCAACGTCTCGAACCCCACATGTCATATTAAAAATTGGACTAGTAAAAGAAAAATCTTGTTATTGATATGGTTCTACATCGGTTCACTAATTGCAATGAAAACAAAATTATGGTCAATGTATATAAAATATATGGAGTTCTGAGACCAAGAAACTCACTATATGAAAGAAGATGAGAACATTATTGTCTCAGTTACGGATTTTAAAAGCAAAAGGTACATTGCGGAAAATATGAAGCATATGACTTCGGTTTAATAGTCTAAGTGACTACAAATTCTTTATTTTTCCAAGTTTTGTGAAAGTATACACCTCACATATTTGACGAAAGTTACTTAGTCGTTATGTTTTGAATTAAATTCATGGTGAAGACCTCGTTATCATTGTTGACATGTATATTCAAATTTTTTCTGACACATATGGTTCGATCTACATAAGTTATATGTTAATGCAATATATCGCATTACAATGTGACACTATATTGGACTACAAAAGACCACCAGTTACTATAAGGTGACGTTTATAAAGGCTAAAATCGCACTAAGTATAACGCAACGCATACTTGGGTATGATAATTAAACCAAGTGTGGCACAATGCACACTTGGTATATCATGATGTTACACAATGCACATCCAGTTTTGGATCAAAAGAGGATTTGTAATGTCAAGTATGGCGCAATGCACACTTATATAATTGCAAAGACATTACAAACAAGAGTAGTCTTCTACACGCTTAAGCGGAATTATAATTGCAAAAAGAAAATTGCGTTACGCTAAATGTCATCCAAAATTGGATGTTGAAAAATCTTTTTCTTTCTCTACAATATCCAATAATGGGCCGTTGGCGGCGCCGCCGCTCCTATATAGTGCTCATGATCAATTTTGCCAAGTTTTGGCATGTTTTAAGCCTTGTTTCGTCCATCTATGTAGTATTACACGTTATATATATATAATGCACTCTAAAGGATTTCAATACCTTTTTTCAATCTCCATCGAAATTGTTAACATATTTCGGTTTCTATGTCTTGACATAAGATTGTTGTCTCTACATTCGTCTCTATATTCTTGTATACGAATGTGTCATAGAAAGATTGAGTACTTAACTTATTGCAATATTACAAGGAATAGACAACTATTCATGAATTTAGTTCTTTATAAATCCATTGTGACTACGATGACTAGATCATCAGAAATAATCAAAGAGCAGATTAATGCTCAAGTTCGATCCAATGCCTAATAGCATTCTGATTCAAGTCACATATGCTCTTTATACATGTATAAGGAAGCAATCGAACCGTGCTATGATTTAATGATATTCATGCCAACATTTATCACCTAGAAAAACATTGTGAGAATTGATGAGAATTTCTTATGTATCACTATAATGAATGCGCAACATTCATGAGTCACTAAGATTCAGTTAATTGAACCGGTTATTGTCTCTAATGATGAGAATGAAGACATCTACTCATGTAGGCTTTAACATAAATCGTCCGGGACAATTTAAACGTGTTTTGATGATCCGTATATTAAAGAGTAAAAACTCTCACGGATATCTTTTCTTTTGAGCAAAGTAACCATTGAGATCAAAGATCACCAAAATACCACTTGGTGTAATTATGAGCAATGCACATGGCCTATGGATGGCATTAAAGTCATTCACGTCATTCTCCTATACAATGGAGGCATTACTCATTCTTTCATAAGCAAATATGACGCAAAAGACCCCCCTATAATCTCACATTGACCATGCTCGTTACTTGTTTTGTAAAGCCTATTCTTTAGCGAAGATTAGGAGCGACACCCTCCTATGCTAATGACAATAAAATGTAGAGACTAGCATATAAACAAGATGCTAAGTCGTTGTTCACTAAGTAAGACATTAATTACAATGTCTATGAGTGATTTGATAAGAATGATATATAAGATGTTGGCTTAATGACTTCTCATTGTTCACTTTGAGGCATAATAATGCTATGGTGATGTTCACAATGGTTTAACTCAAGTCATAACAATTAGTTGTTATGGGGAACCTTAACAATGATTGAAAAGTTGAAAAAACCTAGAATTTCCGGTTTTCAGCTTGCGGGCTAGTCATTGTGAGATCCGGTTCAACAACTTTTGGACCGGTTCTTGAGGTTCTGTTTGCGGCCATGGATTCTTATCATCCAATATGTACAATATAAGTGGACGGTGGTGAACCGCTCAATATAAGTGTTCACAGATGTCCAGCGACTCCGACAGACGGTTCGGCAGGTTTTATGTCGGTTCTGTCGTTGAGGCTAGCGGTTTTGTAATCCTATCTTCCATTTCTACTTGTTTACAAAATTTAGTAGCATTTGGAGCATTGAAGAATAGTGAACCATTAAATTTCGTCGTTGAGGCTAGCGGTTTTGTAATCCTAACTTCCATTTCTACTTGTTTACAAAATTTAGTAGCGTTTGGAGTATTGAAGAATAGTGAACCGTTAAAGGAAACATAAAACAAACGTCCAGTAATATTGGTGGTCGGTGGTTTTTTGTAATCCTATCTTCCATTTCTACTTGTTTACAAAATTTAGTAGCATTTGGAGCATTGAAGAATAGTGAACCATTAAATTTCGTCGTTGAGGCTAGCGGTTTTGTAATCCTAACTTCCATTTCTACTTGTTTACAAAATTTAGTAGCGTTTGGAGTATTGAAGAATAGTGAACCGTTAAAGGAAACATAAAACAAACGTCCAGTAATATTGGTGTCGGTGGTTTTTTGGACCTGTAAGACTAACGACTACGGGTTGTAGTAATGTCGTAGTTTTACTTAATCATTTTTACTCACCATCATTAAAATGTTTATGTTACGGTTGTAACGGTATGCATATTTGTTAACAGATTGAGTTAACGTTCTATAATTTATATCGTCCACATGTTTTATGTGCCAAATTGCGCCTCCACAAGCACACAATGATGAGTTATTTGATGAATATTGTCTTTGAATAAGACATGAGCTTCCGACTATAGTCCGCTTATATAAAGACTTTGATATGCAATCTCTTTTATGTCACTTTGATGAGCCCATCTTCCCGTCGTTCAGGGGAGATAAGAACAAGAATGTTCAAGTCGAACGACTTGGAATTGTCGTGGTTTGTCCCTACTGTCTCTCATCAAGTTCCCTAAAATGACGAGATCACATATAAATGCTGCAAACATGCCTGCAAGGATTGATGTCCAGATAAGAGGACATGTCATCACCTATAGATGGTGGCATGGTGACACCACAAATGTGGTAGATGGTGTTGCTAGGCTGTGGCTCCCACGGTTTAGGGGGAGGCCACTTGATTCGATACATACTCGCCAAGGAAGAATGCGAGTTTGGCACAACTTGATCATTTGATCAATGATACTCATTCGTCTGTTATTTTCTAGATTATGGTTATCATTGAGGGACGCCTCAATATCAATACCAATCTATATAGAGATCTCTACACTTAGAAATTACACCAGTGTATATGATGACGTGGTTTAATGAGTTTGATATCGAACCATACTTCGTTGAGAAAATACTAAGGTTGTAGATTGACCTAAATGGAAAGATGCGATCCAGTTTAAACAAAGAGATAGTGCTTTGGTTAGGTGACGCTGACACCCCAAGTGTAAACTCTATCAGTTATGTCTTTATTAGAAAGCGTAGTGAGGAAAAGAGTTTAGACTCACCTTCTGACGCAAGGTCTCTCACAATCGCCTTGGAATCGACTACAATGAGATATACTCTTGTAATGGATGTCATTGCACTCCACTACTTTGTCAGTTTGTTAGTTTCTGAAAAACTGAACAAGCAGTTTGTGGTCATAACTTATCTTTGTTGGGAACTAAGAGATGTACATAAAGATCTTGAATAGATCGGTTTTCACCCAAATCAAGTGGCTCCTGACCACGGAGCATGTTTGCAAGGTATTTGCTAAGTTTCTACTTAATTAGGGAAGAGATATGAAGAATTATGCCTATTTGCGTGTAACTTCTGCATAAATCGTGATGGACTCTTGTTAAACTAAGAGATGCCACTTATCCAAAATTTAGAATGAAAGGATCTTGGGAATACTTGGTCTTGAAAGTGAGGACCATTATTGATGATACTTATTCATCAGTCGGCTTAAGGTAAACTAAAGGACGATGAAGTTATGCCTATATGTATCCCTTGATCGGTCGAAGTCTTGAGAAGACTCATTTAGTACACATGACGAAGAAGTCTTGAGAGAAATTCTTCATCTAAGTACGGTAGCACATTCATGTACTTGTTACAATATGCTCGACTCGACATCTCATTCACTATAAACTTGTAAGGCCAAGTTCTCCTTAGTCTTTCAACTCTCTTCCTAGCGGTCGAGCATTTTTGCTCCCTCTTAGATGAGTGTGAAGAAATATCAAGGTAGTGGCCAGATGCGCCCACACAACGCCAATGTAATGGCAGTGATCTATGAAAGGTTGTAGCTTATTCATCCCTACATAAAGACACATTAATAACGAAATCAGAATCTACCCAGTTTCATAGGTCAACTTCCACGAGACCTACATGATAGCCCACTTGTTGGAAAATGGTGAAATTGGTATCATTGGAAAAGTCTATGTGTCTATTTTTCAGGGACACCAACCATTTGATCACACCTATCATATTGAGTAAGTTATGGTTATTTTTGTAAAGTAGGACATATCTATCCGAGAATCTGCTTTTGCAAAACAATCAACTTCAACAGAGCTTTGTGATCAGCTCAAGATGAACTAGGTTATGGACCTTGTATGGTTGGAAAGCTACGTGTGTCTAGTTTCCAGAACTTTATACGGTTCGTCCATACCTATTGTATCGAAGACGTTATGACTGTTTAAGTACACAAAGGTCATGTCATGCGTGAATATGATTTTTAATGCGAACTTCTGTTTTGAGTTGTTAGACAACTTTCTCCTTAAAGATCAAAGTAATGCTAAGCATAGCAAGTTTGATCTAAGGATGTTGTGGCTGGATTTAATGAGTAAATCATTGCCCAAGTCTACTTTTAAAGTATGTGAAGTGTATAGGCTTACGATGTTTATCTGTATTCCGAGATTGAGTTACCAATCAGGGGGAGTCGTTGTGTAGACATCAGGGGGAGTCTATACGCATCACATGTTATCTTCAATTGTAGTTGGTGCGTTGTGCTCTTTTTCCCTTTGTCCAAGTATTTTGTTTTATCCACGAGGTTTTTGTTTTACTTGGCAAGGTTTTTACCGAGGTAACACCATAAGCACCATTTCGTATTAGTGACACAACACAAAGGGGAGTGTTTAAGGAAATTATGTTTTCGTCCTTCTGTTATGTGTCTTGCCCTAATACACGTACGATTAGTTAATCCAGTTTCCTTATTAGAATAGATTACAGTTGATAGAACTTCTAAATCCTTCGAGAGACTCTATGTAATGCCTATAAATAGGTCTTCTTATCAATAAATGAGTAGACCGTTATTCTCGTTATGTTTTCTCCTTCAACAAAGATTAATTTTCTTGTTGTGTATCTAAATCGTACTTTCCTGTTTTAAGTAGGATAAATATGTGAATATTTTTTTTAGAATTAATTTCAGTGTACCTCTATCAACTTTATATCTATCATCATGGTAGTCCCTCTTCTTTCAATTTCATCAAAAACACCCATTAACTTTCAATTTTCATCAGCCGTGCCCAAAGTTGACAGAACTCTGTTAAGTGATGACGTGACATCACGCAAAATTTCCAAAATACCCTTTAGCTAAATTCCCTCTAAAACCTATGAAAAATCAAACCTTCATATGAAAAAAAAAAACTGATTGGAGTTCATATAAATTAGCAGCCAACTGATGCATTTAAGAGTTTACATCCAAACAACAAATAAAAAAGTTGGATATAATTGGAGTTCATAGTTCATACTAGCTCTAATCATTCTAACAAAAAATTTGAGCCAGCAACCATTGTGACTACCACAAGGTTGCACAAAATTATGCATCAAGAGATGATAATCGGGTTTGCTAATCCAATATCTTACTGAGTCTATTTTCCATCTTGCTTGTCTCCACCTATAATCCTCTTTAATGACCTTGTAGGTGCCGAAGACTTTGTAGAAGCAGCTCCCTTGTTCTTAGTTGAAGCAACTTGTGTAGTTGTTGAGGCAGTCGATGCCTTTGTGGTTGCTTTCGCCACAGTCTTTGTTGCGACCTTCTCCTGATCCCTTTTTTCCTATAGAAATACATCAAGTCATAAGTACAAGCCATCAACCACATAGTAGGATAAAACCAGCAATTAAACCATTCTCTAGTATCAAATCCATTCACAACAATTCCCACCAATCATAATTAAACTATAAATTCAAGCAACACTTTCCTCCAACTAAAATTGACCAAAATCACGACATTTTCCAACACTATACCAAACAAAGGACAAATTACCTTAAGTTTTTCTGCCCTTTTCTTAAGTTTAGCCCTTTTATCATCCTTTGTCAAAGGAGGCTTCTTGGTACCCTTAGCCTACATCAACATACATAAGAAAATTAATAAGTTAAATATTGAGAAGCATACTAGAACAATAGGTAATCTTGCTTGTTATACCTGGGGTGTACAAGAGATTCCATCTCCACTGTTTAACTTCCTTTTTGTTGTTGAAATTCTCCTTCGGTGGCAAGTGCATGTGACAAGTCTTGATATTGTGCCCAAAGGTACTACAATTGCTGCACCTCAGTGAATTTTGAATCCTTCCCAGCTTAGTTCCATCAGTAGCTTTCTCAGTTACATCCTTAACTCTCAATTTCTTCAGCCTGTCAGGCTGTCTGTTGTACCTTAGAGGAAGAATTGCATCATTGCCAGTCCTAGTCCACAAATCCATTCCATTTACCGGCTTAATTGTGTTGGAATATATATATATATATATATATATATATATATCCATGTATGTCTTTGCTCTATAACAAGGATCAACATAGTCCTCAGGTTTCAGCCTCATGAAGTAGATGGCAGACACAACATGTTTGCAGGGGATGCTATTCAAATCCCATCTCCGACAGGCAGAAGTTCTTCTCTCAAGATCAACTACATATTTAGATCCACATATGTTTTCCACTTCAATCTTTGCACTACCTGAACCAATTGGAATGCAATCTGTTGCAGCTTTAACTTTATTCTTCTCTAGTATTTCTCTTGGTTTAAGGCATATAGGATCCTGAATCTTCATCATCGTATCTCTCCTTGTATGAATCCTCTTCATCAGTCTCACCCTTATATCCTCAAACATTGTTATCACTGGCTTTGTTCTTGCAGGTAGAATAAATGCATTGAAACTCTCGCAAAGATTGTTAAGAAGGACGTCACATTTCATAACAATGTTGAAATGTGCCCTGAACCAATGTTTTGCAGGTCTTAAAGGATCTACAATATACAAATCCAAAAACATATCATTGATCAAGATCAACATGGGTAAATACCAAAAGAAATGATAAGAATTTACAAACCTGTTAGCCATTTATAAGCTCTTGGTTCCATTTGATTCATGAGAACCATCTCCTTATCAAAGTAAGCCATCGTGGTTGACTTCGCAATGGCCCATAACTGGTCCTTTAATACTTTTCCAGGAAATTTCTTGTTAAAGTTATTCCACAGATGACTCACACAAAATCTATGATCTGTATATGGCAAGACTCTCTCAAAAGCTGGCGAAATCCCTTTTTGCTTATCAGAGATGAATGTACACCCAGCTCTTTCATTGGTTATGTTTATATCCTTAGCCAAAAGTTCTAGAAACCATATCCAACTATCCTTGCTTTCTTGCTCCACCATTGCATATGCTACTACCCAAGTAGTGTTATTTGCATCTAACCCAACTGTTGACAAAAGTGCCCTCCATATGGACTCTTAAGATGACAACCATCTAGACCTAACAATGACCTACAACCTGATCTAAAACCCATTTTGCATGCATCCAGACATACATACATTCTTTTGAAAAAAAGGACACTGACCAGGGTTATTAAAGGAGCATTTTATGTCAACTGTTGTGTCTGGATCAACCCTCTTCAATTCGGTAGTATAGTCTATGACCCTTGAATATTGCTCCTTGTGTGATTTCTCCACCAAACCCAAAGCAGCCTTCTTTGTTCTATACGCCTGTTGCTCTAAAACTTTGGCCTTCATTTCTGAGGACATAGTTTGTCGTAGGGATTATGTGATACAAAAAAAAACAAAGAAATCAGAAAAGTTGATAAAACAACGAAGGAAACTGCATCAAACTTAACACAATGAATTCAATACCTATATTCCAATCTGGGTTCAGCTTTATCTGATCCTTGAACCTCTCAACTAGATAAGGAACTCTAACCATGCTATTTTCATTCACATGCGCACACATGTGTTGAGGCTGATATTTCCTGATCATCAATGAGTCTTCATGCTGCATTTTTGATGATGTGAGCTCAAAAGGACAGCCATCAGCTTTGCAGATTGCATTAACCCTCTTCCTATCGCTCTTGTAAAATGCTACCTCCCAACTTTTTGCATTGCCCTCTCTCTTATAGCAGCTCTCAATATCCTAGCATCAGCAAAGATCATCCCAACAGAAAACTGAGGGTCTTTCATGTCGGTTGAACTCTAGAAACTTCACTCTTTTAGCCTCATCATCTGAGTTTGCTTCATATTCAATCACTTCTTCGTCAAAGTCAATTGCCCCAAACATTGCCTCATTGTCTTCAACCATCACATTCTCAGCGGCATTGACACCACTAGTTCCAACGGCAGCACTCACAATCTTGTCTCTCTTCTTTAAATGTGCATCATTGTGAACCTCATCTTCCGTTGTCCAGTCTTCATCTTCACCATAATGGGCATAATCCTCATCACCATTTGCAGGTTGATAGTCTCCATCAAAACTATTATCATATTCACTACTTTCATCTTCACTTTCATCATATTGAGTAACATCAATATCAATCAAATCTTCAAATATTTTAGCATCTTCTGCAACAAGTTTTTATTTCCCTTTATCTTTGGGATTAATCACATGAGCCTTACTTGCATGTGTTGGAACCTCCTCTTTAACCTCCCTAATCTTAACTCCCACTTCTTTGTCTTGTTTTCTATTTGTTGAGGACTTCTTCATTATCCTTGGTGAATCAAGAAGTTCTTCAATCACTACAGAAGAACCAACTTGACTATAACCACATGCACTTGACTGCTCCATGATCTCAACATCATATAAATCAGATTGGTAGTCACCATGAAGATCTAAATGATCTATATATATGACAACCAACCTGATTTCATGAACACAAGCACACATGGCCATGGTCATGGTATCCATGTCACTTGACAGCTTGGTTAGAGCATCTAGGTTGTTCCCTATATAGTACCAATAGTCCATCATTCTGCCAGCATATGCAGGGTCTACTCTTGTCACCATTGAATCCACCTCAATAAGAGAAATCATGTCCTTGTCGACATTGTCATAATAGCTAATTTTTTCACCAACGTATGTGTTACCCTTTATCAATCCCCCATGATACATCTTCACAGTGAAATAATCATGGTGTGCTACATGTCAAAAGAAATAGTTGTATGTTAGCTATCCAACAAATTACAAAAACAAACCAAAAAAATTAAACCCAGACACCCACTTTAGAAAAAAGCAAAAGCAAACCAAAATTAAACCAAAAACAAACCTAGATTAATCAAACCTAGATGCAATATATAAACCAAACTTGAGCTCCAACAACACACATGCATCTTACCCCTAAATCGTGAGACCCCCAATTCAAAAACTTTGAAACTCACACAGAAACCTCGAAACCCCAAATATGAGGATTCAATACACAAAACGGAAACATAAACGTTACTAAGCAATAAACTTTTCGTCGATCCCATAAATCCACTAAACCATTAGCTTTAAGGAACCGTAAACTCACTGTAAGGAGGAATTTCATCTAAAGCACCTTCCGACCGTGGTATCCACACCTCAATCTCATTCCCAACCATTGTGGGCGTTGTAATTTGGGTGTATAAGGATGGGGTAGGTGTGCAATCTGGGTTTTATATTGAACCATATTTGGGGATTTTTGGGAGGCGGGTTTCGGTGGAGATAGAGAGCTGGGGTTGTGGGGAGAACGGGGTTGCGAATCCATTTTGTGTGTGAATGGAGAATTTGGCTGAAAGGTATTTTGAGAATTTTGCGTGATGTCACGTCATCACTTAACAGAGTGCTGTCAACTTTGGGCACGGCTGATGAAAATTGAAAGTTAATAGGTGTTTTTGATGAAATTAAAGGAAGATGGACTAATATGATGATAGACATAAAGTTGATGGGAGTAAACTGAAATTAATCATTTTTTATATATATGGAACTCAAGAGGAATGTGTTAATGTAAGTTAATACTGTTAGTAAATTGGTTGATTGATGCACACGTAAGAACCAGTCTACATAGCTTGTCATTTGCTGACATTGGAATTTGTTCATGTCCAATTCCTTCTTTCATTTCCGTCTTTGCAATGCTATCTTAGGGTCTTCTATTTTATTTTTAGTCGAACGCATTTGAATTTAGATCAAACCATATTGGTTGGCGAAATCACTTTCTTACTTCATGATTTTTTTTTTTCTCTTGGCCTGGGTGAAGCCGTGAACGAGAAATATTTAGAATAGTTGTTGTTGACGCTAAATTTTGTTTCAACTAAAATGAAAAAGCTAGCTGCAGTGTTTACAAAATAGAAGCACAAAGCAAACAAGTACTTGTTCATTTTGATATAGAATCAAAATTGTCCCTCCAAATAATTCATAAAAAGGAATTTAAACAAGAACAACAACTGCTAATATAAATAAGGTGGGCGGTCCAGAAATATAGATAAAAAGAAGATTTAGTATGCTTCACTTGTCATTGTTCATGTATGATTATTGTTATTATAAAGCATAAACCCCCACTAACATGCACTTAGCTCCAAACACTTGAATAGTCTTTCTTTTCTAAAGTGATAAATAATTCAAGATGACTGTGTATTACAATAAAGAAAGGGTTTGACCGGCTTACAAATGTGTATGCCATACGGGTTGCTGGGCACATGCTTTGCAGGTGGGTGTGAGTGTGTTAAAAAGCATGATGTTTAGCCTGCAGATGTGTAAGGCAGAATTTTCCATGAAGAAAAGCTTCAAAATCAAACTTGTACCCTCTCTGTCTTTTCTTCTTGTATAGATTATGATGAAAATGTTCATTGGCTTGGTCAAGGAATCCAACCCATTGAACCCAACTAAGTCCTGCTGCTGCTCCAAATGAGACATGTAAAACCAATCCTATGCTTGTTCACTACAAAATAATCCATGTAATACGAAGATAACACATTATATATAAGTAATCTTAGGTTCTTAGCTAGCAAGTCTTTAGGTTAGATTCGTGATCATAGCTCTTAGTTTCAGTGCCTTCCAACCCAAATCCCATTAACCAGCTAGCTGCATCAAATCTTCTTTAATCACTCTTTTCCTTGTGTAAAAGAAAAAGATGGGAAGCTTTAGGGCTTCAAATGAACACCCTTTTCCATATATACAGAGAAGTGAAGTGCAAGGAAGCAATCATGCTATCTTGTCTTAGGTCTACATTTACATAGTGGAGACATCTTTCCAGAAAATTGAAAGAAAGAAGAGAAAAGAAAAGAATGCAAATTAAAGCTACCTGCAATTTACCTGAAGAAGATCATCATGGAACATTGTCATGGAATGCTGAGCTCATCAGCTTTTTTGAGAGAGAGGTTGATTTGGTCAGAATCTTACTACTACTACTACTACTCGATCAATTAACTTGGTTTCTGTAAATTGTTGACCTACCTGCATGATTGTCCGGCCGGCCAAACATGTCAGCGATATTATTAATTTACAGAGACTGAGTGCGTATATACGAGTCATGATCACCCAGTAGTTATATCTGATTATACGAATGCTACGTGCAGCTTGCTTCCTTAATAATAATTCCATGAACGAGTGAATGTCGACCAATTGAGCAATGACTAAGTTGTTGGCTCCGAGTGTGTGTGAAGATCGACTTGAATAGTTTGCCGAAAGGGTAGGCCGTTGGACTTGATGATGCAGTGATGGCTAACTAGGACGTCAAAAGGGGCTGGCCATGCCAATAAGGACCAAGTGCGTGCCTAATGTGCTTGTTTCATCTTTCTATTAAAGGAGTACTGGCTTCATCTCTAGCCTCTCTAAAGCTTTCATACCATTTTCATGTCTAAATTCATTTCTGGTGCATCACTGCATGTGCTGATTCTTAAGAATTGCTTCACAAGGAGAAAGGAAGGCAAAAGAGAGAAGGAAAGGCAAGATGCTCAACTCTCAACCCCATAGTTTATAGGTTATCATTAGGTTTGATACTTTATTACCAAAACGACTCAATATCGTAACAACCAAATATTTTTGACATGAAAGCAGGCTGATATTTGGTGATCGAAATCAATAAGTATTAATTGAAATAGAAATTATTATAATTTTTTATTCAAGTAGGGTAGGGGAGGAAAACAATACACATAATAACTCGTCTTACACAACAGAGAAGGGCTATTCTAATTTCTAAGAGTCATAAAACCTTACATAATGTTGCATTTTATAGCAATCGATCCTAGTAACCATAGCACTATTACGGAGGGGTTCGAGCAAGGTTTAAACCTAAACAAGATCTCATGTTGAAATCTAAAAACCTCTGGATTCTAAATGTTGTCCTGCATGCAAATGAATCACTGCCTAGGAACAAAAGTGAGGGCCAAGGAATATTAATTACATATGAATTTCATCATCGTTACGCATCCATATATTATGATACGAGTAACCAAGCCTTGAACCCTGATTCAAGGGATTCACGCGAGTGCACTTTGTTTTACAATGGTGATTTCTCATCTAAATTCACATCTCGACACTAAATCCGTGGTTACATAAAGTCTCATATATATATATATATATATATATTCGTAAACCTCAAATACAGAATCTTCTTCAACACTTTAAGTATGTGCGATTTATTCTATTCACTCTTTCAAAAGTTGAATATATACCATACTTTGAGTTGACACACACCGTTTTGCTAAGCATTGAAACATCTTTTTCAATACGATATATCAATACTTCGAGCATGCACGCTTTATTCTATTCATTATTTTCAAAATTAAGTTGAATATATACACTACCAGGACAAGTACTTTAGCCGACGAAAATTATTGAAACATCTTTTTCAATACGATATATCAATACTTCGAGCATGCACGCTTTATTCTATTCATTATTTTCAAAATTAAGTTGAATATATACACTACCAGGACAAGTACTTTAGCCGACGAAAAATTTTCGTCGGCCTGTTAAAAAATTCGTCGGCTAAGATCTTAGCCGACGAATCTTCGTCGGATTCGTCGGCTATAGTGTCGTCGGGAAAGGGTCGTCTGTGATGACTTTAGCTGACGACACACATAGAAATCGCCGGCTATAGTCCAGAGTTTAGCCGACGAAATAATGTCGTCTGCTATAGTCCAGACTTTAGCCGACGACATTATTTCGTCGGCTATAGTCCATACTTTAGCCGACGACATTTTTTGTCGTCGGTTATCTTCCAAACTTTAGCCGACGAATAATTTAAAATATTCGTCGGCTAAAGGTTGTAATAAAAAAATAAAAAACATGTATGGCCGACGAAATATAGTATATTTCGTCGGCTTTATAGAGATTTAGCCGACGAATTAAAGCATATTTCGTCGGCTAAAACTTATTTAAAAAAAAAAAACTTTAGCCGACGAATTAAGGCTTTTTTCGTCGGCTATAAGTCCATTCCAGTAAAAAAAAAAACCCAAAATTTCTGAATTACCATTCCAAGCAAGCTGCAAAATACAGCAAAACAATTCCATATAACCAACAACAAGCACATAAAAGTATATAATTCATCAACTACATAAATTCTATATCGTCTAAATTAATATCCGCTTCTGGGGGCTGCTGCGGAAGTTGCGGCGGCTGGGGTAGCGGCATGTGCGGAGGCATGGGCGGAGGCGGAAGTTCCTGAAGCTGGGCAGCTGTAAAGTCCTGCATGTACTGGAACATCTGCTGCTGCTGGGCCTGCTGGATGGCATGTATCTCGGCAACATAGGCTGCCTGCGAGGCATTATAGGCAGCCTGAGCAGCTTGCTGTTCTCGTAGTCTCTGAACTTCCGACTCTAGCTGAGTCGTCCTGCTGATCGTGGATGTGGTCCTGCTGCTGGTCGAGGCTGCCTTTCGTTGAAATCCTGGAGTGGTCTTCAGGACCCCCTCGCCTTTCGCAGTAGAAGTTGTTTGCTCTCTGTGGGAAAGCTGTGCCCATGATCCTCGCCCCAATAGTCGGATCCGAAGTGTCAATCCGGGACATGGTTTCGGACATCTCTTCCTCCTACGTGTCTGGCCATGTCTCCCTCACTAAGGCACTCATCACCTCGTCACTAGCCTCCCTCACCTTCGCCTATATGAATACGAAAAAAATTATTAATTAACATTTTTACATAAATTTAAAAATTTAAAAACGTAAGATGACTTACAATATCCTCCTGGGAGTCAGGATATGCCCTCTCGTACGTATAGACGTACTGGTTGACCTCTGGATGTTCCCTGGCCGCCTCGTCCATGAAGACAGCGAGCGGTCTAGAACCGGTATGATGGTTCCTTGTGTTGCGTTGCCGGTTCTGAGTGTTCACCCGGGAAACCGCCTTCAAAGAAAAAAGTAAACTATTAGTAAAATATTTTAAAACGCACGTACTTAATGATAAATTAACTAACTAATTTATTTAAATACCTGTTTACGAGGGTTGTTGAATTCTGATGTCAGAAGCCAACGCCACTCGTACTCCCTATACTGGAACTCAATA